>OY755085.1:7905806-8297867 GCA_963576655.1 Gastrophysa polygoni
GATATATTTGTAGCAAGGACATATTTATGAAGTGCCCCAAAATGCCACTGCGCTTGGAATTCACCTTCAGATACCTTACAGAGAAATTCTCTATTTGTCACTGATACATTGTTTCGGAAAAAAAAAACTAAATTTAAATTTCAAGTGCATTGACATTTCGGGGCAGATCATGAATCTGTCTTCACTATAGATATATTGGAATGATTATTATAATTTCTATTTTCATTTTTAGGAACGAGAAGAGGAAATCCCAACAAATCTGGAAAATAAAGTTCAATTGTTATGGGTGTATCGAACATATCCATTGCTCAAACTGAAAATAATTATCAGTCCATGATGTATGTTTCCAATTTTATATACAAACCTAATGTTATTATTATCATCATTACATTCTTTACGGAATGCGAGCTAGCGCTTCTAAGATATTACACAACGTGTGCGTTTTACTTTCCACTTTCCCGCTGCCATAGAGAAATGGGCTACTTTCTGAATAACAGAACAGTTTGCTACTAATCTAATCTATTTTTGGTTGCGCCTTCTTATAGATTATGACATGGCATCACTTGATGAGGTGGTAATGTCAGTAACTATTGAGATAAATTGAAAATCTATTCGAACCTTTCCAATTTTGCAACATCATATGAGGGATCATTCCAAAATTCAGTATGGATAGATGCTGAAGAACATAGATTCCTTGTATATACACTTGCCTTTCTTTGTTCTCATATGAGTTAGTGTGTTCGTTTTCTTGCGATCCTGATAATATTCTACCAGAATTTCAGCCATCCGCAGTGGCTATTGTCTTTCCCAACAGTATACCAAGTCTCCGCGCCAAAACTCATCGTGTTAATATCTTCTGTTGTGATGTCAATGTGGTAATATCATATTTCCTCGATACGGAAATCAAATTTCGTAGCATCAATGATGACAGGGGGACGTAAGGAGACATAAATGCCAAATGCCAGGAACGAGTTAGTTCACCTCCGCTTCCCCAACATTTTCATTTGGGATGGTACCCCATTATTAAAATTCTCAATGGAAATATGGAAAAATTTTAATAGGGTGGAATTTGTGACATGGAAGTTGGGATAGATAGAAGGGAACGGTGCGTCCTTCGCAGTAGGCACTCATGTCTTCCCATTTGCCCTCCATACCTGATAATGGTTGCAGCAGTTAAAATTTGTTTTTGAAAAATACAGTTATCACTACTTCATGTTTCAACCACGCGTTTCGAATGTTGTTTTTTGGTCCATTAATTGATGCTTTAGCACCTTTGATACACCTTATAATCGCTATGGACCAGTGAATGCTTTGTGAGATCCTCTTCAGGTTGGTTCGTCTACCCTTTCCATGCCTTCTATTCTTCTCCGGTCATGTTACCCCAGAGAGAATAATTTATCTATCTCGGGTTCACCTCGTGTATCCTAGCTACGGTCCCTTCGTTCATCTTTGATTCATCTGTGTACGGTATAAGATCATTTGAACAACCCTGTTATTGTTCTCCAGACTATTCCTCCAGAAGGATTTCGACTAGTTTTCGAGTAAGTCATCAAGGACAATATTGAGTTTATCAATCGATATGGAAGATAATATGATCATATCATAGTGAAGGTGTTTTGGAAATCGTACTCATTCTCAAACTTGATTGGAAATAGCCTTGGCTACCCACGAGACAACTCCACTGTCAATGTAGACGGTATCTAGATCAGATATATATGAATTTCTCATCGTGACGAAATTATTTCACTTCAATAAATGTGTGAAAATGTCGAAAGTGTCAATTGTAGATTAAGTTTCTTAACGCAGCCAATGTAGGAGCCTTATAAAATCTGATTTTTCACAATCATTTGCAGTTTTATATAGTCATCGTGAGTTATGGCAGATCCTCTGTTGTCTCCTCGAATAGATGATATTTACTATTTCTTTATCGAAATGTTGCGTTGGCTATCCTGTGCACTCTTGAAAGTCATCAGGAGGGACTTCAAAAAATTCACAAGGTCGCAACTCTATTGAATATATTGACCCAGAGCTCACGATATACCTACCAATCTTACTTTCGCCGAGAGATGATAGCGATTGCAAAAAGGTCAGTCATGGAGTCTAGCTCCCCACTTCTTGTGATCTGGTGACAATTGCGGAACGTTGCCATGGTGTGTATAAAATTTGATGGATCTGTAGATAGTGTCCTGTACTGTGAATGAAGAAAAAGCATTTCTACGAGTTCCGGAATACAAACAGCTAGACTCGTGTCGCTTGCTGCGAAACTCCGAACGAACAGTTTCGAAACTATAAGATTTCTAGCGGCTTCTCTCCCTTCTCTCATTCGATATTCGTTACCGAAACAGCAATGTGGGGGGAAATGAATACATCATTAGTGCCGTTAGTTTCTCATTCCAACAAAGACAAAGTGAAAATAATGTTATTCCATTATGTGGAATTTGTATTCAATGACAGAAAACTGTGAAAATAATGGTATTCGATTATATGAATATTGTGTTCAATCAATCCTTCTACTGGTAGTCTCGATTTTCATCTATCAAGATTGATATCCTGGATGGGAGAGTGCTCAATTGGTAGAAATTTATGGTCTAACTTCATTGGGTTTGGACATGAGGCAAACTTGTGTTCAAGTCTGGTGATTTACCAATATTCAGATGGCATTTATTCGAAATTGGAACTTGAATTTGTATAATTATCGTAGATGATCGATACTTCTCATGTTCTGAAGAAACAAAACTCGCAAATCGAAACATTCACAAAGCAGAGCTCACTCAATCGACAAACTGAATGTTTCATTGTTTTCAGAGTATCATTGCATTATTGGCATTATTGGAATATCTTCATTGACTGACTCTCGAATATGTATAATAAATGCTCGAGCCTTGAATGAAATTTTTCAGAAATGCAGCGGGACTGAATCACAGTGATGTAAATATCGCTTCATAGCAATAATATTCAATTCATTCCGACCGCTACCTTCTGATCAACTCGTGAATTGACAAATTATTGAATGGAAATCTTTTATATAATAATGAACACCTACTCATGATGCGATACAATCATTATGTGTATTGTTTCTGTTCAATAAGTATACGAAATCATTGACCACTTTGAAAATGAAATTGGTTGATGGTTAATTGATTCCAAGGCCTCGCCATTTATTCATGAATTCCACATAATTGTAAGTGAGATACTATGTGAGTTATAAAAATATGAGATTGACATTCCTTCATTCCATGAATCGTTCAGTAACGGTCATAATTTCTGGTAACGTTTCTGGTTAAGTTCATGCACAGTGTAAAGGATATATAAATCACTTCCGACGCTCTCCGTATTGCCTTAAAAAAGCATCCTCGTACACCTCGGGAATGAACAATCAGCTCATGTATGTGCTCTAACTTCGCACTTCTTTATACATCTATATAAATATAGTGGTACACCTACTGCCAACCAACTGCAGTCTAGACAGGAAATGTGGAAGGTAGCCAGCGTCATTTCAGAGAATGCCGGAACTGATACATATTTCCTAAACTGTAGTTTCTGTGATCACCTGGATGATCACTCGGAAGAAGATGTGAAAAGCTATTGGGTATTCATACAATTTGATTCGCGAATAATAATTGTTGGCGATAGTCCTACCTTCCCAAAAGCGAATGAGCATTATACAGATGAGTGGCTATTGATGGACTGTCCTTCAGAGTAGGCGTCAAATTGTTAACCGAGTTCGAATCCAGGATATAACTAACTAACATTCAATTTGTTCGGTGAAATTACGAAAAATCTGACGAGTGAAAAATGCATTCACGCTTGGAAATTAACGGAAATACTGCTATTTCACACATGACCGTGTCGTTCGCTCATGCTGATAGATGCAAATTTCGATGGTTTTATTTATTTGAAGACATTCCAGTGAAACAACAATAGTTATATAGGGACCGAGTGGAAGTTTGAAAATTCTTACTGGTATAAGTAGCAACTTCACCTTTTGAACTCATTTATTGGTAATTCCTTTCCTCCAATCCATACGAACAATTCTAACTCTTATCATCATGGTCATCGACGAAGTCGCTTTTCACCACCAGTTAACATGCAACACGAATAATCAGTGTTGATTTATCTGTATGGACAATCTTAGAGAGCCATCTCGGAAAAACGTTCAAAAGCATAAAGCGATGCTCCTTAAGCTGTATCGTGGACCACTCGAAACTCTCGAAGGCATAGTATCTCCTCGATGAGAAATTTACAGCAATTTCCCAATACCTATTACATCCACAAGAGGATTATCTGTTCAAGTTCCTGTGCCATCTCTTGCGTTCGAATTCTCTTGTATTCTTTTGTGCATAAATAGGCTGCGGTGATAGTTTCAACAGCTTTGATTCGGTATCTTGTTATTTGTGGAGTGAGCTCTTGACTTGGAAGAAAAGCTTCTTTGCTATCGCTAGCTAATATCAGTCAGCGGCGTATCTGTTGGTGGTTGTACGATTGAGTAATGAAATAATTGATGCGGTTTTGCCTATCAACAATCATTCTGTTCCTCAGTTCATTCAACCGACATGCTTGAGGTTGAGATCTATGTAGCTGGAGAAATATAAAAATCTATAGACAGACAGTTGTGAGAAATATGAACGAAGAAGGGGTAAGAGAGGTGGAATATGAAATAAATATGAGAATAATTGATGAAAAAGAACATCTGATGGAGATTTCAATGACTCAACTGATGAATTCCACATCGTCTTCCAAGGAAGTCAACTCAGAGTATTTGAAGTATTTGGAGTAATTAAGTCATCTTTTATGCTTTTGCAGAATATCCTATGAAATCTGCTCCAGTACTTACATATGAATACGAATATTTTATACCAATGAAATGTTATCGAAAAAACTGGCCAAAAGCTGCAAATGTCAATATTTGTTATTGTTTACACTTTACAAATTCCAGTTCCTGAGTTATAACAATTCACGAAACCATCTCATCAAATATCCAAAATTCTCATTAGGAATTTGTGTCTCCTAACATCGATAAAATTCTTGGCAGAATTCTAAAAAGGGAAATTGACATGCAAAGATGCCCTCCAAGGAGCAAGCTATACCAGATAAATTACTTTCTAGACGAACACGATTCTCAATATGAGCAGACTGAACATCTTGAAACCGATGCATGATCTCTAGAACTGTATTCAAGTGAGTGATTCAAAGTCCCCATTTTTATTCATCGCACAACGTCAAACCATTATCCCCTAATGATATGCTATTGCCGCTGTTTAGTTCGTGCATATCACGATCCGTGATATTATGGACCGAACTCAATTCTTCTCTTCAGAACATGAAAATGATGTAAAATGGAATCTATGCATTAATTCTGAACACCTGCAACGCTATTCTGTACAATTGAATGAATGGAACTTCACTAATCATAAGAATATCATGAGTTTGATGGATATTTACAAATGAAAATTCAAAGAAATACACTTTGTATCGGAAAAGTTATCAGGATTTTGAATAAAAGTATTGGTGAAAATAGAGAATCTCTGGAAAAAAAACTTGTTTTCGTCTAATGATGACTTTCCTCTGATACTTATCTCATGATCCTCAGCAATGAAGTCGATATTACTAAACTCTTCAATGGGCAACTGAGGTACGAACTTGGATTCATTGGAATTTGTGAAACAAAAAAAAACGAAAAAATTAATAATAAAAACGTCGACAGCAATAGCTGTCTTCCTCAGAATAAGAGAGATATAATCGCTTTTGGTATCTCCTAAATAAAGAAGACCAGAAAGATTGAAACAACTCAGGTTTCACATCTAGCAAGTTTCTTGACTTTGTTTTTCTGAATTTCCAGCAGTTTTTTTTCCCTTTCTATTCTCAAAGAAGTCACATTTGCCTCCTTTCTATGTATCTGGCTCATTTTGATTCTACTTCTTCAAGCGGCAAGTATAAACATCATTTCCAAGAGGAATTCACGTTCCATTTGAAATTTGAGTATATCAGAAAATTCATTTTCAGTATAGGTTTGCAATGTGGTAATTATAGATGTTTGTCGAATGAATCGTTTGACTGAATCGCAACCAAAGGTGAAGGAAGAGTTCTTTAAAACAAAGTGAGGCCGACAGCAGCGTTTCTGAAGCATATATCAAAATCAAACATCGATATCCAACATATCAGAGTCATCATATTCACTCAACACTCTACGATAGTCAGAAACTCGTGTAACAGCTCTGTTTTATCGTCGAGCCTTATACGGATCTATACATCCAACTAATCTTGTAAGTAGGCCTGCCTAGTTGCTGAGGAAGAACATGTATGCGATATATGTTCTAGCTTTTGTGATCACCACCCACATTCCCTTCGTTATAACCATTTTTTTCTTCAGAAAATAATATAGCTAGTGGACCAAACACCTTTTTCATTAAATAAACGGATATTATAAAATAATCATCGTACCAAATGGAATGTTAATATTGGGGCTATATATTGTTACAAATCTGGTATGAATTTGAATCCTCTGAATTTTGTTTGTGTGGAATACAAATTACCTTGTCGGATTGAACATAAAAGGCGAGTATAATCCGATGTTTCATTTGATACTCCTATAGTTATTTTCCTTTCCCAGTCATTAATCTGCAGATAATCATGATAATAAACCGATTCCATTGTTAGTCATGGATGAAAAACATGAATCATGAATTATATGGAATTTCATTCGAGATATCTGTATTCGTTTATCTTAAACGCTCGGTCCAATAATGAACGATAACCTGCACAACAATACTTCCACAGTACACAAGGAGAATCTCACGCTTCCAATACTATCTGTAAGTTTTTCGAGGGTTGGTACATTCATTTTCCAGCTTTTTGTGGGATTTTCTCTCCTCGTTTCTGAAAAATGGAGTAGAAGTTATTGAAAATTATTTCAATATATTTGTAGTAAGGACAGATTTTGTGATCTGCCCCAAAATGTCACTGCGCTTGAAATTAAACCTTTAGATACCTAAAAGAGAAATTCTCTATTGGTCACTGACACCTTGTTTTTGGAAAATTTGGAAATACAAATATATTTAATAAGAATAAAACCTCTACTTATCTTGGTGGACGTTTCGGGAACGAATCTGCTCCCGTTCTCAACACAATTAAAATATTTCTCTCCTTGCAAAATTTTTCAATATGTTGTCGACAACATATCAGGAAATAGTTCTGCGTCGCGTGGAATCCGCTATTTGCTCACATTTTTGGGTAATTTTTGCGCGAGCTCTGGAATAGCTACATCAGCGTTAGTCCACTGGTTCTGATCTACGTTCGGAGGTATTTTTTTTTTACGTTCTGCGGTGCCTGTAGGGCGCCGCAAGATATCCCTCAAGTTGAACACTGGCGAAAAGATTCCTGCTTGTGAGTGATACTCATTTGCCTTTACAACGTTAGTACGAGAGGTTGATATTATTCTCCCAGCGACCGAATTGGTGACAGGAAAATTACCCACAACATTTCCTGAGCAAATTGCGAATCCTGTGAATATTACAACACGTTGTATGCATAAATTTCGGCCATCGACCGAATTCGGCAATTGGGTACAACATATACATACTTCGTTGTAGCACCCAGCCAGGATCTAGGTTCCAAGATAATGCACATTATGAAGGTAATAATAATAATCATGAGGATGATACTATCGAAAATAATAATAATAATGAAAATAAATGATTGTCATCACATCTCTCATGAATGTGACTCTAGATATATATATATTTCAACACTTATTTCTGGGACACCCTGCATACTGTTTGGATTGGATATCACAATTCGTCTGGATATAATATTAATTTTCTGATAGTTTCACCGAGTTCATTTTCTACAATTGTTGATTTCCCATCATTTTTTTCAAAATTGTTAATTATTCATAGATTGTATCTAACTGAGAACTAGCAAATATTTAAAAAAAAAATGTTGATGAATTTCATTTGCCTGAATCGAAATATAATTCCAACTGAGACGAATGCACATAAAACAAACTATATATTGGCATGATTGTCAAGGAAAAACACTCTCAGTACTTGTATGGAACTCGAGCTCTTCAAAATGCTATGGATTAGCAGGTCGGGATTGGAAGGAATTGTCCTCAGACAATCATTTGATTACATTCGGGCGATTGACCTGAGAGTAACAAAGAATATTCACCAAGATTTAGGACTATCAAACTGTTGATATGATTTCTGAAGCCCACTAGTGGAAATATGAGAATACATACAATTTTAATTTTAAGTCTTGTATGAGAATAAATGACACAAGCAGAGTGAAAAGTCAAACAAAATACTGCCTTGTTTCATCATTGTTTTCCCCTGTGTAGGACGAAAAGAATCAGATTCTCACGACAAACGCTTGGTTAAATTTGGTAAGTGTCATGAGGTCCATACTTGATCTCACGCAATGTTCTAGCAGGTCAAACACTTAAACTAGGTGCTTGAGTTTGGTGTTTGACTCTGAGTTGAGTGGCTATTGAACGTATATATTTATTATAGCTCCTGAGGCGTTGAAGGACGACATTGATTTTTTGAATTATTGCATCACCAGTCGAAACCTTTCATTCAGTTTTATTGAATTATGAGAAGATATTTCACTTGTACATCACAAACTCTTCTCAAATACTCGAACCAATACGGCGGGACTCAGCTCTTGATGATGTATTTGGGTTGAGAAATTCAAATTCTTGAACGAAACAGAAAAATATTCAGGTTGAACTAATCCACCTGAAGTGAGCGACATGAACAAAGTCGTATTCAGAAGGAATCGAATGAACTGCAACAAAAGTATACAAATCTGATACTGGAATATCAAAAATGTATAATGAGTACTTACATGAAATCTACATAAAATCGAAGCATTCCTGAATATATTTCGTAATCTCATTGCATATTCAAAATAGACAGAATTCGCCTATATAACTTCATGAAACTAGGTTGTATGATGACGAAATACGCGTGAACAGCTATTGTTTTTCTTGAATACTATTCCCGAACACTCTCAAAATTGAGTTTTTTGAATATTAAATGAAAACATAAAATGCGTCCGTTTTTCGAGCTCCATCATAGGGATCTCGGTTATTAGAAGAGATACGAGGTCGATGAAATCAGGGAAAAATGCGTATTCTCATGCTGAACAATTATTTGAAAAAAATGTCATTATTTGTTATTGAATTATTAAGGAAAACTTTCACTCCTTTGTAGGGTATCTAATTCTGTCATAGTATTTTCCAACGCATTCTTGTTGGTAGAATTGCAACAATGAACTTTCATGGGCGCCATAATGGATTTTTGCATTTTTGAAAAATCTTTTCTTCCAGGCCAAAATGTATTTTGTTTGGCGTTCTTTCCAAAGTACCCTCCACAGATTATTCCCAATTAGATCGTTGTTATCAGAATAAAATACTTCCAAAATGTAAAAATCTAATATAGTGCCCGTGAGAAAAAACAATGAACCAAACTTGAGTGTTGTAACTCTGGAAAAACGATGACAGATTCAGATTCTGAAAACCCCAAGAACATTCAAGTTAAACAAGTCTACAGGTCTTTTGGTTTTGGAAAAATAAAAAGGATTATGGAGGATGGAGTCAATGATCACTGGACTCTTGTTAGTAAACAAGCTTTGGGAAGATGCCTGTTTAGAAAAAATGTCAAAAACTGTGAAAGCTAGAGACCTATCGAAATCACTCTAGGATGTTCAATGAAAAATTGTTTCATTTGTTCATCACGTGACCTATAAAAAGATTTGTGTTCATAAATATATATGAAGCCCTACAACTTTTTTGATCAACTCTTTTTATAATAAGTTGAGAGGGCCCAAAACCTTGTACTTTCGCAGTTGATTAGTTGATATCAATGATATTGTGGGAAGGAAACCTGATAGGGGCTTCCATTTTCGATATTAAGTACCGTTTGAATGGGAATATTTGAGAGAGCGTGTGAGGAAAATGAACTAATATTTAGTATTCATTTGGAAATGATCCAGATTGGTATTGCAATATTCAAGAACGAAATGCTCGCCTTAAACTCTAAGTACAAAATGATCTAGCCCTACCACATAACTGTCCAGGACTAGATTGTGTTGTACTCGTGCATGCCTTGTTATGTTACTAACGACCGATGTTTCCCTTTTATTGTTTGACCATAGGACGAGAAGAATCAACTCCTAATAACAAATATTTGGCTTTCTTTGGTAAGTGAAAACCAACAATAACTAAAAATGTGCGCACACACGGCAGTTGATTGATTTTGAGTCTGTACATTTTTCAATCCCTCTTATTCTTAGTATTTGTCTAACCCGTATGAGATGGTGTTGCCTTATCTTCTACCTGTATCGAGCTAGTATTTCTAATGTATGTTGTGCTGTTGCCATACTTCTGGTGGCCATGAGGACCCCTAGTGTACATGCCTCCCTTAACAAGTTGAATTAGTGTTGAAGCCTTGCTCGATTTTGTTGAAAAACATACACCGATCATCCGACAGCGTCAACAAGATAACTAGTATGGAAAAACTAGCATTCAGATATATTCGTGAGGTCAACGGCATATGCATTGCACAGAATATTCAGATGACTCTATTGAATAATGTTGGTGCAATATTAGATGAAATGAGTTGAAAAAGCTCCTCAATTATAGTTTCTTGATGTATTATAAGTCCATGAGATTGAATTCTTTAACAAACATTGCGAAGATTTTCAAACAAGAAAATCTGTTCTCTTTCTATATCTGAGCATAATAATGTTTGGAAACAAAATATATGATTCATTTCTTCAGTTCTTGTGTGGGATCTTCTTTTATCGTTTCTGAAGAATAAAATTGAAGTTATTATAATTATTTCAATATATTTGTAGTAAGGACAGATTCGTGATCTGTCCCAAAATATCACTGCGCTCGACAGTTAACCTTCAGATACCTAAAAGATAAATTCTCTATTCATCAGTGACACCCTGTTTACCGAAAAATTTGGTAATGCAAATGTAATTTCCATGAAATACAAGCATCTACTTATCAGTAAGATGGAAAGACGCCTTCTGATAAGCAAAACAGGTACATCGCTTGCGTCAAAGCCTTGATTATATCATAAGCTGAATGCCCAAGGGACGAACTTTGTTTCCTTAAATTTCTGATGCTCAGCAACAAACAAATGTTGACTAATATACAGATGGTATCGATGCCATTACCATATCAGTGGTTCAACACATGGCACGGAACTGTTTCAGAATCCCCCACGAAATTATATATCATTTCCTAACTCAATTTTGTGATTCAGATTATATTTTCTTGTGAAACAGTACGAGTTCAAGACAGAATTTGATTCATAAGTCTGAACAACACAATTCACTGCCCACCTCCATCTCCTAAGCACTCTATATTAGTCTGACGAAGATAATCATTCAGGAGGTGTGTTTTTATATATTATATGTAATTTTTTTCAATATCGTAATTTACCAGTTGATATTCTGAGGAATTTATTACAGCCTTTCCAATGAGTATTCTGAATTGTTTATGTATATCTCAGATGAAACCATTTCTCGAACAATGAAATCAGCTGAATGCTTTGACGATGGAAGTTATTCCACAGGAAGTTCAATTACTCATGGCAGTCAGAGGAGATTTGAGTCAGAATCGATTTCGGAAAACTAATAGTCTGTGTCAGTGTACAATTCGGTCCGACGAGTTATAGCTATGAGATCTTATTCAAACAAACTCCAGAAATTTGAATAGTAATTAATGGAACAATAGAAGGCGAAATCGCTTCCTGGGCAGCTAGACCACGTTGCCTCCTGGTAATAAAGACAAGACAGGTAAAACGATATTGGGGCCTGATAGGGGAGATGATATAATATTCGATCAGGCTCTACGATGCAGCCTTACTGTGAGGGAAACCGGATATCACTTCGAATTGAGCATTCTCGGAATAGATAGCTATGGATGCGAAAACCGATATTTTTGTGGTGACCAAAATTGTTATCTCCTGTGAAACAGCGACTATCATAGTTTTTTTATCTTTCGTGAACATGAAAGGAAAACCTTTGATGTTCGAGGAACATCGTGTCTTCTCAAAGCCAGCAGTAGATTGTTGGGAAAGTGAGCAGGCATTGGGATTTTTCTTGGAAGTTTGGAGGTCATAACCATCAGGACTTCATTAGGCAAATAATTCGGCAGGTTTTGAGCCTGACAATACATCATCGACTAGCCTGAGCTCGTGTAGTAACTACGCGAACAGAATCTCTACTGAACAGAATCTAAGAAAACCCTGCTCCTCCACATTTCAAACATCCTCTACGAATTCAGATTTCAAAATCAATATAATTATCATGCGACTGAACAGTTTCCATCTATGAAGAATAATATAGAGCCAAAATGTGGAGTTTTCGGTAGAACGGCTGAATGGTATTGATCGGAAATCTGGAAAAGAATGTTCCAGTGATATATTTTGTTGAGTCAGGCAGGGCTTTGATAGAGTCACGTAATCTGCGGAAATGGGAATGAAAACGTGAACAAAACAGTATTTGATTATCTTTCCTAACGAATATTTCCCATCATGTTTTTGATAATTTGCTAGCAGTAATATATTAGTATAATAACTATTTGTATGGTTGAAAGGATCTCCAGGGGTGATCTCTTTTCAGGAAATGAGTTGGCACTGTTGGAAATTTATCTTTCATCCATACATATGTTTTTGAATCGGAAATGAAGTGGTGAAAAATTGAAATAGACATGAGTTCCTCATTGGGAAGTTGTATTTCCGATAGTTGCAAAACATCTCAATTATTGAAATCGATTTAGTATTCATTTTTCATTTGGAAGAACAATGCTTCCATTTTGATAAAACATCGATATCTCGAGTGTCAGAGCACCGATCAGTTTTTTCATAGTATAGTGAGGAATCACAATTCCAACACAGATTTCCAAATATCACCTTTCTATCTCGGACCAATTTGGTTGATCTCCTTTCAGTTGTTAGCAAGTTATTCGTAATTGAGTAGATTTTGCATAGGCGGCTCTTGATATGAATAAGAAATTTGAATCTGAGACTGCGATATTATCGTGTTGAAGATCAGCCTGAATTCTCTGTAGGTAGGAGTAATTCAGAAAATAATTATAATTGGCTTCGATTGTCTTCTTGTTCAACTGGGCTATTACTCGTTCATATCGAGTTCTCACCAATATGACAATCAAGAAACATTGCCAGAACTGATAAGACGATTCCCATAAAGAAATCAACATAGGAATCCCTATTAATATTGCACTGTATTCCTGAGAGAGGAAATGAAGTTACGAACATTACTGAAGAACTCGAAGGAGAAATTCTCGTAAACGACTAAATAGCCGGATCGTTTTTGATAAATGCCTCGGTAAATTAGATGCTTTCCATTCGTTAACTTCAGCGTTTTCTCTGATGTGAATTCATTATCTCCTTCGGGAAATTTCCAGGTCAGTTTGGATCAGTAATTAACTATCCACGATCGATGCAATTTGAGCAATTTGAAACTTCCATCCATAAATGTATATTGAATTTTGCGGTTATGAAAGAGTTTCTCCCACATAGTTTTTCATCATCACAGTTCATTCCGCCAAAAGGTTACTACATTCTGGTATTCAATGTAGCAATTCAGTTATAAATTTTCCGATGATTATTTGAAAGTTCTGATCCATTACATATGCCACATGCTCGTTTTTTCTATTCACTTGGTCCTGAATAATAATTTTTCCAAACTAGGAAGCACTTGTACCAGAGTTTTTCTGGAGTGAGGTATTAACATAATATAAGAGGAATATGAAAAATCATATCCCACCAAGCTGTGCGTATTATGTATATATGGTGCTGAGGATGTTTTACACTTACTCAAATGAAATTAGTAATATCCAGCGAAATCGAAATGAATGTAGGTGATATGACCAATATGGTCAGCACATCATCAGTATCCATCTGGATTGAAAGTATCAATTGAGAATGAATTCTAGAAAATCACTAATACGTCACTTCAACACATAAACTCATGTGCGAGTGCCTATTAACTTCGAGAATTAGTTGATTCCATTCAGTAGACAATAATTCTAAGTAGCTGTAGAAGAACTTGTTACATAGCAGACATTATTTGTAATTGAAACGCCGAAATCAACCATAGAGCTTTCTTCATAAGTCAATATCGTACGATCCATTCGTAACTTGAAAGATGCGATACTTTTAGTCGATCCTGTATCATTTCGAATATTCATCAATATGACATAATGTACCATCATGAAGTCTCATGAGTCAATATGGAATATTTTCAGAATGGAATTCTTTTCGAATGCTTCCTATACCTATATCTGAAATATTCATATTTCATCCGCTTAGTTGGATTGATACCTAGCTTCTAGCTTCTCATCATTGGCCATAATATTGCCTCAAATTTTATTCGTAGGTATCCAAGAAAATCAAGAAAGAATTTGATATCTGTTATGAACCAGAAGTGGGATCAAAAGTTGGCTATAGTTGAGATAACATTATTTATTAACTTGCTTCGGTTGAACGATTAGGTATCATTCAGCAATGATTATAAGTTGAAACTGTGAAATTTCTTCACTTATGTGTGGAACAATTACGAGAATCAGATAAGAAAGTATCGTTAATCATTGTATAGGAATCAAGAATTTTGTGTGTTTCGGTACCGTTGTTGATTTCAATTTCAACCACATCATGTATGGAATTCCTCAATGTTTCCATAAACGCCCCGACTATTAAATCTAGTATCATCAATATGGAAAGTGAAACCTAATTGTTTTGTCTTGTTCCAAGTTCTTTTTCAATCAAGTTGTTGAATGCAATCTATGATCAGACATTTAATTTAGGAGATATAATGCGAACATTACTTGGATCCATTCGAGATTTCGTCGTATATTGATCCATGAAAAAGCTCTTTCAGTTTTGAATGAACCCCTCTATCCTGAGCGTCATCGCCAATCATATCAACATAACTTGTTAAGCCGAAATTTCGGTCCCGTGTACTGTGACTGCCGTGTGTGTTGATATTTAAATTTATATAATAATATGGCTGTATAACGAATTTATAATTTCCGGATCGAAATATTCTGTTCACTTCCCTGGTCATTCTAGAGGTTTCTATTCAACGATCTAGTAATATTTGGCCAGAATTATCCTCCATGTGGTTTCATGTCCAAATGTGAATGCGAAACAATTCACTTGTATGCACAAATAAATTGCTCAGCAATAGGATCTCGCAGAATATTCAAGAATCTTTTTCCAGGCCAACATTCACATTCACATTTGGAAATTTGAGCCCTCACATCCAACCACCGCTATGGACAGAGTCCATGGTTCCTCTATACCAATCCTATCAGTTCCAATGATGATTTCTTTTGATGGAACTTCTAAACCATACATTAAAATGTTACACTAAACATCATACTGCTATAAATCATGATCTACTAAATCAAAATATCGTAGCACGTTCATCATGCACCGCTTTGTCATGCCCATATCTTACATGTACTGTGCTTATATAAATCGTATAGTGTATATAGTAGAAGTGAAGGTTCATCATGGTTGACTCCTTCGAATAGCATAGCAACCGAATCATTGTTCAAAATTCCTTAGTGATTGCTGTACCATCAGATATAACAAAGGGTCCACAATACGAAATTTCAATCAGTTGGTTGATTAATCTTCACCCAATGCGGGTTTTCTGAGATTCGAAAACGTACCACCATCAACAAGGGAAAGGGCAAAGGAAACATTTTCAACCTTTATTGGAAGGGATGGGAACAATTACCCTTGAAATCTTGAATAGGAATGGGGATTGGATGATTCATAAGATTTGTAGAGAAGAATGAGTTTCTTCATGCAAAGGAATTCAAGTAGAAGTTTTTAGGACCGGTGGAGAAGATTTCGAAAGCAGACTCTATTGATGTTCGAAAAATAATGGAAAACATCAGAAAATTCAATAAAATCATATACTATATATCATTTCTTCATATTTCATTGAGAAAACTCGATAGTACCTAAACTTGTTGGATGTTTTCACCTAATTCTTCAAAAAGTACTGAAGTATGTGGTACTTGCTAGAAGGGATTCGAACCTCCATAATGAGGTTTGATTAAGCCTCCCTTTCAATTCGAGTTTCCAGGGCATGTTTTCAACCCCGCTAGAGATTGATGTGATTCAATTACGAACCAACTTTCAAAATTTCCCCTCAAAAATCAAGTTGACATGTTGAGATATTCGGGATGGTACGTTTTTGAATTGATAAAGATGTTAACAGGCTCATTTCAAAAATGATAAATACCTAGAATAAACAACCGAGTAGCGAGTTTTGATGCTCGCTATACTCATTCATGAATATCTACTGAAAACTATGTCAAAAGTCCTGACCTACTTCATGAAGTCATATACGTATTTGAAATATTGATAGCATGGATGTGACCTCTATACAGCTGGAATTGAATTTGCGGTAATATCATCTGGATAATTTGTGTTTATTGTGTTTTCGACCGAATGTGCTTGGTGATATATTCATGAGAATGGAAGGTAGATGTGTGAGACCATGATGAAGATTCGCAGTGTAAATAAGCCCCTAGACGTAGGACCATAGTGTGCATATTTTGTATATATTTATTATATCAATCAATTTTTTATATCTACATTCATATTCAGGAAGTGTCTGAGGGGTGGAAATGACTCCATGTTAATATTCATTCATTGACTATAGTCTGATACCGATTGATGAAGACTACTCAGGCCGAAACAGCTGGAGTAACTTTGTATACCTGAATCTGATTTTGCTA
This sequence comes from Gastrophysa polygoni, assembly GCA_963576655.1. Classification (NCBI taxonomy): domain Eukaryota; kingdom Metazoa; phylum Arthropoda; class Insecta; order Coleoptera; family Chrysomelidae; genus Gastrophysa; species Gastrophysa polygoni. Next base: position 7,922,608 of record OY755085.1, read on the forward strand.
GATCATATTCCAAATAACTTCGTATAACTCACTCCTTATATGTATATTCTGATCTTCTGGTGCCAATTCGTGTTTTAATGGTCTCTGAACGGAATTATGATCCTCAGTTACACAATAGATGCCGTTGAAATATCGAATTAGTATGAGATTCTTCAAGGAAGAATCTTACGAAACGAGTCATCACATTAATTTTTTCTTCTGAGAGTTTTCAACCTAATAAATAATAGAAATTTCTCCAATAATAATCATCTATATTTTTTCTCTGAATGGGATTATCTTTCTGTCATCTGTATCAGGTTATCTTCCATATGCCATAACCTCATCCATTCGAAAACATGAGCTGGTAATAGTTAATAATGAGGTGTTCACGAAGACCTCTCAAAATCCATAGTTCTATGTACTTCATGCCCGACAACTTTTTGCTCTCATGAAATATCTTGGGTATATGATGAAATCCTTATATATCGTTGGAGTACTTTTGGGATAAGCAGAAGAGAAAAGGCATATTCGTTTCAATCTATTCGACATTCGTGTAAGGAACTCGAACTCATCGACCTACCAGCCCATTCTATACTGATTGATCTTCTGTTCTCACCTCTGAACTCTGACCACGATCAGTTTGCAAAGTCGATGATTGATGAACCGTCGTGGGACCATAAATATTCTTATATTGACATATTTGCAACCAGAGTTAGGACCTAATCACCTCACCTTCTGGGGCGTCATGGGATCTTTATTCAAGAAGGATGACCCTAATTTGCGATAAAACCAGAATATGCTTTTGCATTTTCATGGAATGTGTCCGGATGTCGTTTCACCAAATTGAAACAATAAATTAAGTTTTGCATAACATTCTGAAATGATACGTATTAGTAGTAGTAGATGCAGAATCCACAGCTTATAGTGGGCTCAGAACTTCTTCAGGAAGGAGACAGTCGAAACGATGCCAGAATTGATACCATGAACCAATGAATGATCTAATAGCGAAATGATAGAAAATAATACTTCATCACTGATGATACTGAAAGTTATAAGAAACACTTTCTCTTCAAAATCAAAGATTACTTTAGAAATGAGTTATTTAGATGATCATTGATTCAATTTGGGTCCTCAAAAGAGTCTGTATTATGGAACACGCGTGTCATGACATTGTTACATTTCATAATATCAACCATTAGATCATGGAATAAAATCTTTTTCTTAGATTCTTGTCGAACTGTTCCGATAACTTTATCAATTGAGAGGATTTCGATTTCAGTACGCTGCTCTGGCAGATATAGACGAAACTTGTCGAACTCGCCTTTACGTTTCTCCCCTCATTCAATAACTCTGCCTGAAGCGTCCAAGATCGAGACATTTCTCACTTCTCTGAACATAAACTCATTTCAAACAATCTTGTTAGAAGAATTCATTTTTTTGTACATCTGGAATTCTTTAACTATTGTAGATGTATCTTCAGACAATTACAATGTGACGCCTTTTGGCTCTACCTTTATTTTTGTCCTTCAGTGGTCACAGTTATTACAAATCATGCTCACGTGGATCAGTGAAGTTTTTTTTCATCAGTATTAATCGCTTCTTCTACGTCGGAATCCAACGTCCCATAAGCCGAAGCTTGAGCGGGTTGAGAAGAGCGGGAGGAGTTTTTATGGTGGACACCGCCAACCACTCCTGGGGGACCGTGGCCGAGACTTCCAGATCGATGTCAGGATTGAAATCGCTGAACCTACTTAATTTTTAATGAAAAATGAACAGCCGTGGCCGGGTTCGAACTCACTACCGTTCCGGCAGCTCGATCATGGTTCAAACACCTCGACCATTGTGCTACGGCCCCCTCTTCAATTTGGGGTCGTAAACAACAAGCGATTATTGCAACTGCATAAGATTTATGACTCACCCTTCTTTCTAATATACTCTTTCTGGATTATCGCCCTCACTCTCGAGTGTGAGGATTTTTATTTCTTAAGATGACTGAGATGTTCTATTGGAGCAGGTACATATACCCGGTATATTGTCGATACTCTCACTCTACGATCGACAGAGAAAAAAAAATAATATTCAACTCCAGTCAGGAATTGCTAGCTACCGGAAATTGATATCAACGTAGTCATTTTACGAATTCCCTGAACTTACATGGATCTTTCACTTTTCTACGAATATGGCATCAGTTTGGTCCTTTATACAGAATTCTACATAGCTGACTCTGGCTCTCCCGTTACAGATCATAAGCTGAACAAGATTAAAGCCTTTGGTAATCCATTAGCCCTGACATGAATCTGAAAATCTGCTTGAATCCACAGTAATCGTTCAGCTAACTTCCATCAAAAATATCAGAGTTGAGACTTTGCTGATTTCACAAAGAGCCCAGCTTTCACCTGACAAATTCGTGAAAACGATTTCGTCATTCCTAATGGGGAGAAAAAAGCCATCATTATGCTGTCAATCCATAATATTTGGTACTTATATGTTGCCATAATTCAATCAGATCCAAAGGTTATGCTGCGTAATGTAAAATGTGTTAGAAGTATGTAGTTATCACGAATTCCTCCTAAATGGTATTGAATGATCCTTATTGTCTCTCGTCTCATTTATTATATATCTTATATATCATATTGTCTCTCTCTCTCATCTCCCTTGTATTGTCTTTCTTACACCTTAACTGTATTGGAGATTCGGTAATTTTTGTACCCCATGAAGCATTAGATCACAAGGTGTTTTTTTCAACTTGTTTCATCTGGAGGCCCATTTCACCGTTATCTTTCAATATAAGTATTCGCGTAGATCAAGAAGTTACATGAAGGATCGATAAATCATATTCTTCGTGATCTGGATAATACCGGATCAGATTCCCATGTATGTAGCTGAATAGGTTCTTGCTATGGAAACCTAGAGCCCTCATTACATATCTATCTGGATATGAGAGAACCCAAAGCTATCCATCTTATTGTAGGTCATTAGCTTTCAATATCTCCATACTAACATAGATCAAGTCGCTGATTCTCTCAATAGATGCTTCGAGGACCGGAATTTCTGTAATATGAATTGCAACCAAAGCGAACAATCCAACAACACGATCCAGATATCTTATATCCTACGTGGATATATTACACCGTTCACTCACTATAATGATATAGTATTACAAGCGCGGTTTGGGAGAATTCCAGAAAATTGCCTTATGCCGCAAATACTGTCAAATCCTGCTCTGATAGATGCTCTTAAGCCTTTCACAAGGAAGTTCTCTCAGTAAGATGTATTATATAGATGATTTTATATTCCCTCTTCATGATACAGTTTAACATTGCATCAGTGGTTTTCGAGTCCTCGAGACCTTGGATGTTTCATTTTCCAGAGACATTTTCATATGCAATGTATAGAAGGAATTCGCAAAATCGCATTGAGATTAATAATTCTTTATGGTATCAGTGATAGAATATTCCTAACCAATCATGCCGGTTATAATGCATTGGCTGGTACATCGAAAATAGTTTGGAACTTCCAACACATGTGGCAACACCTTTTGGAATATTTGTTGTGGAGCATTGTTCAGAAACTAGCTCTGGTGAAGTTATATGCAGGATATGATCAGAATTACAATCAAATGTAGAGTCAAGTTCAATTGGATAAGTTTTGAATGAGCACATGCTTTATTCCCTCTAGTCTAGACATTGAATAACGCTTAATCTAGTGAACAATATATACAGGGTGAAGTGAAGAACTGGCTCATAGATACTTCATAGTGAGAAGTTCAAACCGTCTTCGAGATATTGGGCGTCGGAAGTCGGAAAATATGAATTTCATGATTTTTCAATACTGTCTGTAAGTTCTTCGAGGAGGTGGTACATTCATTTCCCAGCTCTTTGTGAGATTTTCTCTCCTCGTTTCTAAAAAATAGAGTAGAAGTTATCAAAAATTATTTCAATATATTTGTTGTAAGGACAGATTTTGTGATCTGCCCCAAAATGTCACTGCGCTTGAAATTAAACCTTTAGATACCTTAGAGAGAAATTCTCTATTTGTCAGTGACCCCTTGTTTCTGAAAAATTCCCGTTCTCAAAATATTTTTCTGTTCGCAAATTTTTTCAAGATGTTGTCGGTTTTGACACTGAAAAGTGACAATTCGGTAGACGGAGGAATTCTGGTTACAAGGTGTTTTTATTAAATGATATCGAATTTTCCATTTTCATATTCAATTTTCAGAAGTGGGTACCAAGTTCTATCTATAGCAACTGAACAATAAGCAATATTATTGTTTCCGTCCAGGAGAATGCAAGCAGACTCTTTGATTTTTATTATTTTTTTATTCTTATTAAATATACTTGTATTTCCAAATTTTTCAAAAACAAGGTGTCACTGACAAATAGAGAATTTCTCTTTTAGGTATATAAAGGTTTGATTTCAAGCGCAGTGACATTTTGGGGCAGATCACAAAATCTGCCCTTACTAGAAATATATTGAAATAATTTTCAATAACTTCTACTCTATTTTTTAGAAACGAGGAGAGAAAATCCCACAAAAAGCTGGAAATTTCTTCGAAACTACACAGGAGAAATTGAACATGGTTTATTTCTTTATGTCAATCAATGTGCTTATTTTCGCTTTTTCATTTCGTGAATTTGTTCTTCCCGAGCATTTTTGAATGTTGATAGACTTCAATCATAGTAAGTAGGTACATACAGGTGGGGAAAAATAAGGCAGACATATTTTGTATTTCTATTCCTTACATTCAGACTTCAACTCTGATGTGATCGAAGCATAAGTTTGAGTTCAGGTATACAGGGTGCTCCATTTTATAGTAGTGATGAGTCAACATTCGATGGAAAGTATTTTTCCACAAAACGCTTCCTAAGGGAGGAGATTTTATAGTTTTTGATGCATTTGCAACACTGGGGTGAAGGTACGCGTATTTATGTCCCAAACAATCCCATAAATCTACGCGGATTTTCTGTTATACCACACAAATAAATATAATTTTTTTTTTCAAATTATTGAACAAATCACCCTGTAAAGGCCTGTGTTTATTTTGAGATATAGAGTCAAACCTTTTCACTACATTATCTGCTCTCCATCCATGTCTTCGAGAGTCGAGAAAATCAATGTATCCATTTTCACATGTATTTATGATGCAGAATTGTCTGTTCGTTTTCAAATCACTTACTGACTGACAACTTTCTCCATATAGATGGAGGTTATGGAAATTTCATTTTCATTTTAGACTCGACTGGTATCGATCAGTTCTTGCTCCACTGGAAAATCTTCCATGTGGAAAACTGTATGTGTGTTCACAATTTTTTAGGATCATTCATTAATGAATCTCAAAAAAAGGAATCTTGTTTATCATCATATACATCATTCATTCCAGTTTATGGGTTCATGGAAAAAAAGTTATCCGTCGGTGAACTTTAGTTTTTTCATCAAATGATGTTTCCAAGGACAAAAAGCGATATTAAAGAATTTATTGACGAATTATCCACTCGAATTAGGCTAACCAACAAACAATTGGCTGAGTATGTCTTTGTGCCATTTAGTACGTAGGAAGACAATGTGTCCTACAGTTTGTGTACGTAAAACTTTGCTAACGAGCTGGGGGCGACTTGATAGACAATGCCGCTCTTGTTAGGAATATCGGAGGTGAAAACGAGGGTGTGTAACCCGACCCACATCAGGGAACTCGATCAAATTTATCACTTCTCAACTTTCAGCCATTTTCAGAGTGACTGGGGCTACAGCCATTCAGTATCTTTCATCAGGTCTCCACTTGATGGATTCCAACAGTGTTCGTACAAATTCAAGATAAAGGCATGAAGACAACTATTATTAGGTGAATATTCTCTTTTTTTCCTTTTCGATGGGGTAACTTAACTTTGGTGTACTTACTAAACACTTCATTCTAACACTTTTAGGCTAGTCTCACCGAAGTCTCCGATGATATTAGGCTTCTTACCCTATTGTCTTGCCTATTGCTTTATTGCACTCATTCCAGTATTTTTATCCTTTGTACATGCCCGTACAAGTTCTCCACTAGATATTATCTGTATAATTCTGAGATCTAGTAACCCACACCCGCACAGTTCATATTGAACTGTTTCAGAAGCCTTTCCAAATAGTCTGCAGTCGAGGTCGCCATTGTACAATCCCAGTTTGCCAGAGTGCTCTTCCAATGATTTTCAGTAGCCACCTGCTCAGAGTGAGTAATCCTGCGGTTCTTTCGTGACTTGGTCCTTCTGAGAGATCTTTTCCATGCGTGCGTTTTGGCACTCGCAAGTTCGTCAGCTTCCTCAGTACCTGCTATTCCCTGATGTCCTGGCACCCAGATCAGCTCAACTCCGTTCCGGTCCACAAGTATTCTCCACTCTTCTTCACAGTTATGAATTCGTTGGGATGACACTTTCTAACTTTTGATGGCCGTGACTGCCTGTGCACTGACTGTGGTAGAATGTGGATCTTCTCGCCTACGACGCTCTCCTGTTATCCTCCCTCGAACAATCAACCTCTTCTTGGAATACTGATGTTCATACCCAGTAAGTAACTAAGGTCAGTCTTCGTTTTTTTTTTTCAATGAATTCCTCTCTTTCGCCATCTGCAATGTTCGACCCGTCTGTACAACAGATCTTTTCATGCAGAATCTTGTCCAGATATGAGTTGAATGAGTTTCTATGTCGAGAATGACCCAGGAAATATTTCCGTCCAGTTAATATAGATGCGTATGCAAGGAGAGTACTTCCAAGGTGTTTTGAAGGAGTTCCAAATCTGTATATGTTCATGGTCATGGAGGTGGAGAATAACGAAATCTCCTGATTTCTATGACTGTCAATTAGGGTTCGTGACATCATCATGTGCAGAGCAAAGAGGTGAAAGTAATTTTTTTCTTCCTTCAAATCACCTCATATTTCATTCCATCATCGGTTAGAATTTATAATGAGAAATTCAACTATACCAGGTGTGATAGACTTCGGAGATATAGCCTATTGATTTATCCATGTGCTGCATGGTTGCAAAGGAGAAACTTCTTCAGGCGGGTCAGTCCAACGTTTGCTCATATCCATTCAGCATATAGATAAAGATCGAACTGTATATCCGTTGAAGATAATACCATCAAATTCGATATCGTTGAATTCCGTATGAAGGACCCCAACCGATGATAGAATGAAATAAAGGGTATTGAAATGATAAAATTCACATCATAGCTCCATACACGAAGACGTCATGAATCTCAAATGAGTCTTATAATGAATGCGCCAATGATAGAAATATTGGGATCGTAGCGGCTGGATGTGTATTCCAATTGATTCAATTATAATCTAATGAATCCTCGGAAAACTCATGTTACTATTGAGAAATCAATATATGTTTCAGCAAGGCCCTGTATTTATTCACATTTCGGATCACAAGTTTTCCAAAATACCAAAACTTCTTCAAAGTTTGATGATCATATCTTAAGGTTTAAATGTGTTCCATGATGTGGATCTCCATAGAATGGTGGGAGATCTAGTTCTCAAACCGCTAGCTACTGTAAAACCTTGTTTGCAGTCTAATTACCATTCTTCTAGTTCCCAGGAATTGGGGTGAGTATGAGTAAAAGAGCTCGAGCTTAATTGGCACACATGGAGTCATTATCCCACAGATAATCTTGTTTTGATCGTAACCCTTCTGGTTGTCAGGTACCTTCATCCCGATGATGACTGTTGATTCATTTTAATTCTATGGTCTTATGACTTGTGCATAATTTCAACAAGCATGCTTGCTTCTGGCTGTAACGTCCAATCGAGGTATATTTTCATGTGCTTTTGTGATATCCAAATAAAATCGAATTTGTGGATCTAACTCATTGATGGAGTGTATGGATATTGATTCAGACGACTATTGACTAGAACTTAAAGGGATCAGAAGTACATCCTTCCACGTTACAATCTCATTCCTTTTTTCGATAATTGAAAACAATGATAAGTTGTTATTTGAATATCGAAGGATTTTCCATTTTGTTCTTGGATATTGAAACATTGTCAGTAGTCAGTATTCGGATGATACAATTCCATGCTTTCCGATTTCTTCGATGATCCTTTCACTGAAACAATTCTTCTCCAGGAATGGAATGACTACAATCTTCGATGGAATGAATCGGACTATGGAGGAGTTAAGGATCTGCGGATAACACCTAACAAGCTATGGAAACCTGACGTTCTTATGTATAACAGGTAACATGTGTAATGCATTGTCTCTTGCATTATGACGCTTAGATAGGAGCAAACATACTGATATTCATTCCATGGTCAGTCCAAGTCTTTGAGAGTTATCCAGAGAGATGATGAAATTTTGTCAATTTGCCACACGTCAAATATTCACTTCAAATGAAATGACTGGAGCCTAGGCTATGACTTTGTGGATCAGAATCACCAAGGCTATTAGAGATATCTACCTCAAGCTCCATAAATTCTGATGAACTGAAACAAATTAATTGGAGCCAATGATGAATTGAATTTTCGCGTCGATAGATGAAGTCAATACACCTTAACAGTTAGGTAGATGACTTTTCTCATTATAATACGATCATCTCTCTTGCACATGCACTTGCAGAGAGTGGACAGCTATTCAAAATATCCATTCTCTAATCCGCTAAGGATTTTGCAAACCTGGATAAATATTTTTGGTAGTGAAATAAACATAATTATAATTATAGAAGCTACATTTCATGTTTCAGTTTGCATCTGTCATCCTGAATGGATTGAATAAACATTAGATCTGATTGAGTTCTAGCAACGTCTGCCAAACGTGATATGAACTCAATATTTGTTTACTACTCTGATTGTCACTATGTAAACGCAACTGCAAATAGTGAATATTGACTCATTTCACTGCACTGCATTCCAGCCGATATAAATACCAATAGGGAGTACTGGAATATTTCTAAAATGACATTCAATGATAATCTGATAGTATTTTGAGTTCTGTTCGTATTGTTCTCGCTCTCAGCATTCAAAGAGAATTCAGTTACTTGAAGGCTACATGTTACTTTTGGCACAATCTGTGTATGAATTTTATAAATAAGTACTCTTATGTCTAGTTCCTCATCACTTCAATAAAGGAGAAATGCTTTCCGATGATTGGATTGACATACCACATCAGCAGCAGAAATATAGATAGAACTCATATAGAACTCAGATAGAATAGAACTCAAAACATAGTTATTGATCAGCCAGATTATCGTGTGTGACTGTCATTTCCTTTTTTTTAACCATTTCGAATTTCTGAAAAATTCAATCATCATCATGGATTCTCCGCATAAAAATATTTTGTGGCCATCAGTTGATATCAATGGAATTTTGCTGAAATAGCTACACGTCTTCAGTGTCATCCTCGATACGTTGGAAACATCAGAATTCAGTTGATATTGCCTGAGAAAATTCACGAACTCGCAATTTCATCTGTTCATTCCATTACCTATGTATCAAGATAACCCTAGTTTGATAAAATATGTATGAAATATCAACATCAATGAGACTGAATTTCGACTGCAAGTAGCCATTAGCCGATACATGTTGTGAAAGCATAAAAGGCATCCTAGCATAGAGTACTTATCCAGGCTGACATTGAATAATTCAAGAGCTTTCAAACTATATGGTGACTCAAATATCCGCTTACCATAAGTTAGATACGGACCATGAGTTGATAATAATGAGAGCTTGAGGTTATTTGATCGTTCCATATTTCCTGGAGGTCATGGTATTGAAAGTGAATATTTGGTGCCATCTGGTGGTAATATTTTTTCTTATGCTGTCGAAGCATTCAGAAAGTTTACATCGGAGACCGTTGGACCGTCAGTGTGGGTATTCAGTTTGTTCTATCTTCCCAGCCTTACCTGGTATAAGGTGCCCAAACAAGAAGTCTTGAGAGTAGCTTAGGCTGATCTTCTTTGAAAAGCACGAATCTATCATCTGTCGATTCACATTATAGTTCATAAAATGAAATAATCAACGTGATTCTGAGTTTCAACATTCAATAGCGAAAAGGAGCTTTCGCCAACTACATGTGCAAAGCTTCGAGTGTGAATGTGAAGTATGAAGTAAGTGATTTGCTAGTTTCCATACTTTGTGGAGTTCGATCTCAGTTACAAAGACCAATACAAATATACTCCCTTCCAATTCGTGTACATCTAAGGATAGTATATGTATATTTACAGTTGTAAATGATTTTTTCGAGTTGAAATGTTCTGTATTGTCCTTCACTATGTATCGATGATCCTGCAAGAACTACAAACAAATTTCACGGCACATTTTTGGAAAAAAATAGATAATTGACATCTTCAAATTGGAAATGAATATATCGTTAGCGTCATTTCATTTAGCCCGATTGAATTACTGTGAGATTCATAGTACACTACATATTTTAGAGAAGAAATTTATATCGAGTACTGATCTTGTAGCCCTTAGGAATCATCCACATCATTCGACAACAATGGAGAGAAGATCACAGAAAATTCGCATCAGAGAATGATGATCTGTTTTTTTCTATGATTACTACTGATCTTTTGGAAGATGAAGTATTATATTGATTGGGACGCGGAATTGGGACGCGTTAGAAATGGAACAACAAAGCTCTTATTCGATACAAAATTTATTAATATAAATTTTCAAGGAGTAGGTATACCATCATCGATCGATGTAATCGCCCTCCATTACTCTATCAAACAAGAGACGATACATTTCTGCTAGCTGATCGTTCATGAATGAAGAAAATATATTGCATTCACGCATTCCAAAGGTGCACATTATAATTAGGAAAGTTTCGGTTTCGTTTTTGTGACGCTAATTAGCTTGACTATTAAATTTTCAATTAAGTACATGTACACGTATTCTCATCTAAAAAGTTCCCAGAAGGCGTCTATGAATATAATTATAAAACATTGTTTTTGTTCATCATCCTGCTTCACAAGGAGATGAAGTAGTTTAGTGCAGCTCAGTCCAAGGGACCATGCCAGAATTCTGGACGAATACGAGATAATAATCATATTGATGAATGGAGGACACTATCTACACTCGATCCCTCCGATAGTTTCTGGATAAGTTCCTTTCAGGATGATACTTTTTACGTGATTATTGGTCCATGTTCAATATTTGAACGTCATCAATAGTCAATGAATACTAAATACATAAATGAGTTCATAATGTGAGGAACAAATTCGATATAATCCAAAGCGATCGCTAACAAACACGAAATGAAACATCTTCGAATAGATGCGTCTCCAGCGAATGTGGAATATATATTATCGTTGGAATATTGAACAGGCACCTCTCTATACTATCAACTAGAATGGATAAATTGTGAGATTTTATTCCACTTAGATTCTATGGATGTAATTGATACAAGAATCTCCAGAAGTGATTGTAGTTGCCTTGTAATCATTATTAGGCCATTCCAATATGGTTTTGATTTTGTTTCCATGCTGATGTATCTATGTATATTGATTCACAGTCCTCATACACCTCCACTTCATTGGACCGACCGGTCCATGATTTTTTCTGAATCAAGAATTGAAAGTGATGAAATTTGGACAATTCATACAGGCTGACTCATAACTCTTTGCCAAGAGCGTGATCCTTGGACAATTTCAATTCTAAAGTGCCTGATACAATTCTGTCCAAAACTCAATAGCTAGTAATATTGAATTCAACATTGAATCAATTTGGTCAGCCATGCAAGAGTTTTATCATATATCATAGTCATGGGCAACATTTTCATCTTGAGGTGGAATAACGTCCACATCAAAAATATACGTGTCTAAATAACAACTTTGCTAACAAGTGGATTGGAAGAAGAGGTCCATTTCTCTGGCCTCCGAGGTCACCAGACCAAACGCCGCTCGATTATAAACTTTGAGTTACAATCATCAGAAGTAGGTCACAGTATGCCATGATGAGTTCTTCCTTAGTGGGGACCCCTTTGTAAATAATTGAAATCACTATCCCAGGAGAAGTCAAGTGAGAACAATCCCGTTCCAAAAAATCAATCAAATTTCATAAAAAGAGTACTCAGTAGATCCAACTGCAATCTCGTTATATAGAAACGAATGATTGTGGAGATGAAAAATCATGATATAATGTATGTAAAAATATGCCAAAGAATCCCTATCAGAATTGATACGAGCCATCATAATAACTCAATTTCATAGAATCAGTCTGAAGAGAACTGTCCTAGTCCAAAGAAATCAATCAGGTGGCTCAAATGAGAGGGCACCCAGTGGACATAAGAAAATTCTGAAATTGTTATCCTAAAATATCTGTATTCTCATTTCCTCAATCTCCAAAGTTCTACCGACATCCACCATAGGACGTCAAAAAGTATGATTTGAAGTCTAATGAGAACTTGTCAAACCACATAAGCCCTAGGGCCAGTGGCCAGCAGGACCTAAGAGGTGTTAATCGAAACAAAAGCTAGAAAATCACTTAATGTTCTCAGTGTCATAAAGAAAGATGCAGGTAGGGGTAACAAACTGCAAAAAGAGAAAAGCCTCAGAGAATATCGTAGAGACTCAGCTGAACCAATTAACCAATTTTCAAGTTTGATGAAGTGAAATTCATTTCAAGCATCTGTAAAGAGAGATGTGTGATCTATTCAGAGTAACTTCAGAGTTGAGGCATAGGTTATTCTGAGCACTCAATCACTGATCTCCAAAAAAAAATAGTCTATTTCAATCTTGGAACTGAAGGTGAATTTATCCAGCATCAATTAACAATTATCAAGTATCGAACCAAAAAAACGAGAGAAAAAAATGATACGTTAGACGCACAAGTCAGTCTGAAGACTTCACAGGAAATTACGAGTGAGGTCGACCCTAGCATAGCAGCATCAAGATATATTTTCCAAACTTATTTCCCATCCTGAAATAATCGTAGTGTACCCTTGAAAAGTGAGGTTATATTCATCATCTGTCTGACAAGGTCTGACCAATCACACACTTTCTCTACATGAGTCCTAGAACCAATCGGCGGTCATCTGCTTACTGAAAAGTTAAAAAATTACCATCTTCTTATTACTTGATAATTATTGTCACTTGCCTGCATGAACACAGCCATTGAAAACAAGAAGTTCAACTCATAATTGTTAATTGTCAATTGATAAATGTTACTGGATAATTGTTAAATGTGGCTGCATGAAGCCCCCTAGACATTTCGCAAAAGTTTATAAGGCACTTCAGACTTGAAATTGCTCAAGTAATACGCTCCGTGGGTATCGAGCCACGAGACATTTTGAATACCATTTCGGAATTGGCCTGAATGTTCTCTTCAAATTACAGGAGTGTGCAGATTGAAGTGAATATTCATCGGCTGGCTATTCTGCCACTCTGTTGTTTCTTATCACGACGCTGTCTATTGAACCCCGACAATGCTCTGATTGCAGATCGGACGGCCATAGTTGAATATGTTAACAGAAATACGTTTCATTCCACGCGAGATCCAGAGCAGTGCTATCGATTCCAGGATTCCAGGATACGCGGCGTGGAAACAATGAAACCTCGAACATCGCTCAAGGAGACGAAAATTCCCCATTCAGCTGGGCTGACAGTTTTCTTACAATTCTCATGAGGAGTTTATATTAGCGATATTTTGTTAATTGAATCAGAATTTAAAGACGACGAATTGGTCCTCTCTCTTGCTGTTTGGCCATATGAGTGAACTACAATGTGTTCTCATTCAATATATGTCAGCCATAATACCAAATGAGTAGGTACTATCCCGATATAGCCCTGTTAACATAAAATGACCCTCTTGCAGGCTGTGGTCACTAGTGCTTTTTGATTAACTGGTCGAGATAATCTCTTTGGTCGCTGATCCCATTTCATGCGAAACATAACAATTTTATTGTGGCTTTGGATGATCGCATCAAAATGGTTATAGGATGATACATTCATTATGTTCGATCGCCTATTGAAGTATTGTCACAAATGTGACATTCAGATTATCGCCTATCGGGATTTCTGGACAAATACAAATTAATCGAATCTCGAATAGAAATTCATTACATCAAAGGAATTCTCTGAGCGATCAACATGATGTGATTTATACTAAGATGCGGGAAAATATCAGGTCGTAGGTCGTGCGCATTATTGAAGCGAGTTGAAAGAATATACAAACAATCTAATGAACAATTTTGGACAGATTGCCATATTGTGTCATTGCTAATAACCATATGAAAGTTGGAAGATAACTTATATTTTTATGGATTTCTGGAATATGGTTCGGATTCCAGAGACCATACGATGGAATATAATAAACTTTCCTGTACACGAAAATGCTAAGTTATGAAATATAGATTATATAAGTATCTGTGAAACGATGTATTGGTCTCTTTAATTGTTCGGAGTATTTTCCATCAAACCTGATATCGTTGTACTTTCGTGATGTTATCGAGAAAATATCAATCATCTACCTTATATTATTGTAAGTAACCTATTTTTTGTGTTTGAGAAATATAGTATCATCAACTGTTGCTCACAGATATGGATGATTCCGTGCTTTTCAATCACTGGAAATGCGATTTGGGTTCAGGATCAAAAATCACATGTAGTATTGTAAGGTTTCATTCTGAGCAGTATAATACCAAGCTAGTAACTGACTTACGGAACTGTAACAACGATGTTGTGAAACTTGACACCTCCAGATTCAGTAATTTTCTGCCGGCTCATCGACCGAACAATTGGGGATGAACTTGAATCTGGATGTGTTGACATTCGATTGGGAAGTATATAATTCATATTTAATATAAATCTTTTCAGTATTTGAAGACTTATTCGATAAATATTGCCAGAATCGGTGGAAAATTCTGTAATTCCAGTAATCCGAATGGAAGATATATAATTCCCAACAGCTCGTTGTGATAGTCTGGGTGTGAGTGTGTGGATGATTGGATATGGTGAATTGGGTTGGGAGTACGAATCAGCTAGCCGTTGCTGTAGGCCACAGCCATTTCCGACCCTCTGGAGCCGAAATTGGGTTGATACCACAGCCGCTTTTTCTCACATTATCACATTTCACTCACATTCTACCACAAAATGCCAATATGCATGCTAAAAGAAAAATTTTTTTCTTGCGGATGGGTAGCAGCTTAGAAATTCGACTTCTACTGGGCCGGAACGTCCCTGAAAACTCTCTGAATTACAGCACCAAAAGTAAAAACCAGAACTAACAAATGAATCAAGATGAGAACCCTAACGAACATCAACTTTATTCAAACGGCGCGAAAATAATGGAACAATCTTAAACGACGACAGACTAAATAGACGATCTAAAAATGGACATGAAACTAACTGAAAAGAAGAACTAATGCCAAAGTGCTCGAGGATACAGAAAGATAGCGCGAATGTGATTTATGTGTTCTACGAAAATGTTTTCATTGCAATTGCTCTCTGTACCGTACTCGAGAATAGGATTCAACGAAACTGCACATCTCTGATCACTGCTATGACAATAGCTTGATGGTCCATGTTTAGTGTATGTCAATGTCGAGCTTGATGTTTGATCTGTTCGTAGCGAAAATATAGGGGCTAGAAATTTGTTATAGAGTAGCCACCAAAAGTCTAATACATTCACTTACCTTTATACATATTCTAGGCTCTAGGAAAATATCACTTTGGGATCTTTCAACTTCCCATTCATTACCCAATATTTCTGCAACAATGACGTTTCTGCCTATAGAAAGAATAATCCGTTTATAACTTGGGCGTTACCCAACTGGGTGATCCAACTTGACTATCATTGCCATTACTCGAGTTGCAAATTGCCACTTCAGATAAGAGGAGTTGCTCATGGGACCAACTAATCAAATCTAGAGCGTATTCCACTCAAAACTCGCTAACGGATCGAAACGAACTATGTGTGGAGAGGTGTGGAAAAATATTTGTTCGGTTCTTAGCCGGGAAATGTGTTTTCGCAATCGATATTTTTCGTCGTCTCGAAGGGATCGACACATGTTGAGAATCAACGATACCCTACTTTTAGAACTCACATGAGAATCTGAAGATATCAGGAATGAGGCGGACTGTTTGTTCACTGGCCCATAACGATATTTCCAAAAAATAAATTAGGTGGAGTAAATATTGATCTTATCAAGGTGGCAAAATATGCGTACATAAGAAACAAGATTCATCATTGCACTTTTTCTACCACTAGCTTCGGAATGACAAATTACCTCCAAAGCTATGACACCGATATTTCACTTTCAATACTTGATACACACATTCAGAATTCATTTTACAGGCTGACTAATTTCCCACACCTGATGATGAGAAATATTTACATGGAAGTGAACTAATGCAGGGTTTATTTATTTATTTATTGAATTATTCATTCATTTATGTAATCAATACATAGGTTACCAACTGAGTATTGAAACTCCAATTATAGGGTGACACATTCTACATAATATAGAGATCTTGTTAATCATCTGTCATAAAGGATTCATAAAAAAATATGAATACACCACAACTGTGACTGATCTGATACCACATTGAGATCATTATTGTTCGAATGGTAAAAATCACCTATGTGAAATAACAGTTCATTAATTTCATACGCGGCGTTTTAAGTGGAATACGCTACTTTGGCAATATTCAATTTCTGAAAAATTGTGGAGTAAGGGGTCGTTAACCGAAAATATGAGCCAAAGAAAGTTGCTTCGTCGAACGTTCAAGATGAAAACATGAAGATCTGACACACTAACTGATGGAAGACAACTCACATGCAGTTAATCTTAGTGAAGTAA
This sequence comes from Gastrophysa polygoni, assembly GCA_963576655.1. Taxonomy (NCBI): domain Eukaryota; kingdom Metazoa; phylum Arthropoda; class Insecta; order Coleoptera; family Chrysomelidae; genus Gastrophysa; species Gastrophysa polygoni. The sequence continues at coordinate 7,939,360 of OY755085.1, forward strand.
GAAACAGCTAGAGACCAGAAAATGCCCTATCGAGGTAGGTATCGCAGATATGAGATCAAACATTGAAATCATATATTGAAACAACTTATAGAGGAGGTCCCAGAATATGTAGGCAATCATCCGTATTCAGATAGAATACAAGAAATACAATAGGTTGGCATTGGCATGTACGAATACGTGAGTTCCTGCTAAGAAATTATTCATTTTCCTCCAAATGGATTTCTAGATATTTCCTTGTGTGCATTTACGTTTTTTGTTCATTTAACATTCGCATTTTCTGTCTGAAAATGTTTGTATTTTTGTAGAAACAACAAACACTTAATTTCACAGCGACATACAAGTTATGAAAATTTCGATATAGAAGGAAGTTCCTGTGCAGAAATTTTCAAATTCCACTGATAAATCATGGATTCCATGAATAAAAACTAATAAGAAAAACGCGAATATCTCGAAATTAACAATTTGTTACATACGGCGAATTTTCCGCTTAGTACAACAAGGCATACAATCGAAAGATCATTTTGATGGGTTCAAGATTATCTTGGAAATATTGGGATGGTTCAAGTTGAATCATTGGAATATTTTTTTTTATATACCGGGCATCCCTTAATTAGCTTGCCAAAATATTCTAAACTATCAATTTTTTCTTGTCGCTATATGAGAATAAGTCTGATGCATAAGATCAGAGTGAGTTGATGAACCAAAATACAAAGTCATGTATTAAGAACTGAAGAATAAAAAAAAAACTTTCCAGTGGTGTCCTTTAGGATTCCGTATCTCCGTAGTGAGAGAAAACAAATAGGAAAGATTCATCTCAATTTTTGTGTTCTACCTGATTCTGGTAGATTGTCCACCTATTTTGTGATACGTCGAATGTCTATTACCCGAAACGATGATTTCGTTCTACGGCCTTAGCCAATATGGCCAATAGACAATCCACGTATGCAGCATATATATGTACGTTTTGAATTCTATCAGAGCACTTATTTCCATCAGATTTTCACTGCTTCTGATGTTTCAAATTTGGTACCTCCCGAGAGTTTATTCAAAAAATGCCTCAACTTGCATCAACAGAGAGAACGTCATCGGTGACGCACAATATATTTCATGTGTTGGAGCTTCTTTAGTGCATTTTCCGATATGATATCATTCCGTTCATTGTTATCAACTTCATAAATTCGAAAATGTTTTCCCAGCTATATGGTCGAATGATTCATGGCGATCAGAAACATGTTATAGTTCCACTTGAATACGTTTTAGCTCCCCATAGTACCAGTCATTGTTCCAAGTTGTAGAATGGAAATATGCTAATTTTTGAAGGATATCTGGTGCTCAGGATGTCCTAAAATATTCAGGAAGGAGCTTTATAATGGAATAACAACAAAGATATTCCAGGCAGATACAGATCCATGCCTGTATAATTTCACTTCGATAATTTTCAAATAAATTTCAGAGAGATGCAGTAATATATTCTGATGAGGTTGATCAATAGCGAACATCCTCCATCTTCGGTATTCTCGCAACTTTACAGAATAAATTGCGGAAGTATCGGCATTGGCAACACAAAAATTGAGCAGGGCCAAAATTTATTCGTCAGAAATGATGTTCAGAAGGACATTTTCCGTCAAAATCACTTTCATCGATTCTTCTGAACGTTTTGTTCTTGACGACGAAAGAGGAGAAAAAAGTAGATTTCAGTTTCTCTCTTGTTTTTTTTTCAAGGAAATCCTATAATATTCGAGGAACATCGTGTTTGTCGCAATTTTGAAAGAGAAGGTAGACATTAAAATTTTTCTTGAGAGTTTGGAAGTCGTGAGCATCAGGAAAACAATTCTGTCCCATGCAAATCAACCATGCCACTCCTTGACTACTTTACCCCTTCACGAATCATCATAGGCGAAGGAGGTCGAATGATATATCGTTCCATACATATAGGGTTTGATATTCTGATAAGAACGGCACCAATATTTTTGGGTTGCATTGAATGACCATACAAGTGGACTACAAAACTAACTAGAATTTGATAAATGAATAGTTAATGTACTGTCTGTAAGTTTTTCGAGGAGGTGGTACATTCATTTCCCAGCTTTTTGTAGAATTTTCGTTTCTAAAATAATAAAGTAGAAGTTATTGAAAGTTACTTCAATATATATTCAATATATTTATAGTAAGGACAGATTTTGTGATCTGCCCCAAAATGTCACTGCGCTTGTAATTAACCTTTAGATACCTAAAAGAGAAATTCTCTATTTGTCAGTGACACCTTGTTCTTGAAAAATTTGGAAATACAAATATATTTATTAATAATAGAACCTCTACTTATCTTGGTGGACGTTTCGGGAAGAGAAAAATATTTTTATTGTGTTGGGAACGGTAGCAGATTCGTTCCAAATTTTTCAAAAACAAGGTGTTACCGACAAATAGAGAATTTCTCTTTTAGGTACCTAAAGGTTTAATATCAAGCGCAGTTACATTTTGGGGCAGATCACAAAATCTGTCCTTAATACAAATATATTGATATAATTTTCAATAGCCTCTACTTTATTCTTCAGGAACGAGGAGAGAAAATCCCACAAAAAGCTGGAAAATCAATAGTTAATGGTATATAGTGACTGAATTTTCGAGTGTTTCTCATCCGAGAGATATTGAAGTCAAACCCAGCGAATTTGATACCATTCTAATGAGAATGTCGAACCCTATGAAATGATGTGTCACTTGACTCCCCTGTCCTTTGATGATTCGTGAAGAGTTCCAATTCCAACGAGATGAAGAGGCTTGGTTGAGTTTGAGGCAGAATTGTTGTCCCCTTATACACTGAAATCTGCCTATCTCACCTTGTGAATGTATGTCGTTGGTTGTCGATGTATCCCGGTCGCTCCAACGGAAATTCACCGGGAATGATCAAAATGCAATACTCTCGTCACCCAATTTATTTCAAGAACTCCGCTGTGGAAGAAGAGGAAGATGATAAAAGTCCAGAGTAATCAGGAGGACCGTTGGCTTCATTGCTTTCACACTTGTTGAGAATTTTCTTTCTGAAAAGTGTTCAGCAATGAATGGAATGATTTCATATTAGTTTCTGATCGCTGTTTTTCACGGAATTACGAATAGATGTTCATGTTGCATGTGATGCGCGAGCGATATACAACGAAATGAGAGAAGCCTGTCATATTTTGGTATCGCCGAGCAAGCCAACGAAATGCCATGCACCATATTGTCGAATCATAGCGCACACACTTGAAATTCGAATACATTTTTTGGGACTAGCTGATGGAGTCCGGCGATGATAAAATTATTTCACACGATTTGGTGTCCTTCAAATATGTTCTTGTCAATCCAGTGGCACAGTACAAAAATTTGCAATCATTCATGTAATATTTGGAGATCGTATAAAAAATAATGTTTACTGATATCTCCACAAATCCTGTTGATTGTTATCCCAAGTTCCATAACTTCCATACGTCAATATCTCAATTTTCCTCCGTTGGATATTCCAGATTAATTCGCGTTGAATCTTTGTGACATGACGTAAATTCGAGAAGTCTTTGTTGATTCTATTTATGCTCATGTCTTTGAGATACGGATGAAGTTTCTAGTGCTATATCCAGCCTGACGATTGTTGAAATCGCCGCAAGGGATTCCCTATCAAGAGGTGATTGATATTCATGCAATAAATTTCATGTTATTCAAATGAGATTTCAAATCCATTACTCTGCGAACGTCAAAACTGAAGTAGAATGATCGTTCACATTATTCCTGTTAGCTATATTATCATACATAACTTTTATGTCTATCGTATGAAGAAATATTTTCATCATCCGAGAGCAAACTAAACTCACACATAGAGTAAAAAAATGTATTCGTACATTCATTCAATTGCTCATTTTCATGAGTTCACTAGACGCAATTTCTTCATTCACTCGAATGAAAAATATGCTATTACTATCGCGTTGCATTCTTGAATAGCGACATCCAAATTTGTTTGCGCCATTCACCATTCATTGTCTTCATGAACAACAAGACAATACTTCTATTGCACAAAAAAAGATTGATTCGGAGACAAAACAAAAATTCAATTGTCGTCAGCGACCACCATGATGGAGATCTTATAGCAGGGATTTAATGCTTTGTGTTGTTATGAAGTGCTGATGAGGGTTTCGACGGGACTTACCAAACAAATGTTGTGGTCAAACATAACGGCAGCTGCTTGTATGTCCCTCCCGGTATCTTCAAGAGCACATGCAAGATAGACATTACGTGGTTCCCATTCGATGACCAACATTGTGACATGAAGTTCGGTAGCTGGACCTATGACGGCAACCAGGTATTGCTGTAACTGTTAACATTCTTTGTTAGAACTACATCACAAGCCTTCACACAACCATCACTACCACCTACTACTTGTCTTTTGGTGCGTTTTATCTTTTGCACTACTATGGCACTTGCTGGGTTTTCCGCTGGATCAAACTGCGCTGCAGCTTTTCTCTCAATTGGTTTCAATCAAGTGCAACTACAATTAATATTGTTGTTCTGCTGTTAAAGACTGCTAGATCGAATATGGTGAAGTCTTCGAGAATTCAAGCAGCTCGATATAAAAATCGAATTTAAATTATTCGAAACGGTACTGGTTGGTGATTAGACAAAAAAAAGATGACTGCATTATTGGATAATTCCATGAATGCTATTGAAATCGACAACATTTTCTTGTTGTTAACAACAACTGAATTATAACTCGTGTACAAAGCATTGGTAAATGTTTCTTGCGTTGACTGAAGGAGTTTGATCTCATATGAAAGTTTATGGAAGTCTCCGAAAGTTTTTCTATTTGATTCTCATTCAGAAAGCAACAAACTTGTAACGTGTACTTTTTTCATTAAATACGGAATAGATTACCTACTATGAACGACAAAAAGAGAAGAGGTACATACTTATAGAGAAACTTTGATATAAAATTACATAACAAATTATCATATGTCAAATTTCGAATTGATAATCGAAGTTGTTGATCTTCTGAATTCATGAGAAAAAAATGCTAGCTACGGGAAAGAGATAGAACCTTTCTTCTTCTCGAGAATTTGTTGATTACGCTCTCAAATCATTGGAAATGAGTACATATTTCTTCTAGTTCTTCATTTCATTCTACTTTTTCGAATTTATTAATCCAAGCATTTGGACTAGCTTGTACTGTGATGTCTTTTCTATATAAAATACATTTAATATCAATACCATAGAATATAAAAGAAAAGACAAAATTGAAAGGGAGGATTTGAGTTATGAACTTCGAAAAAATACTGCATAGCTATCATTGTGAGCATCAGATTTCAATAATATTGATTGTATAGAGCCTGAATTGCAATTATGAGTTTTTGTATGATTTGTATAATCATTATGGAAACTTTGGTTTATTGGTTTTGGTTATCCAAATTGTAGATATGCGGTTTTCACATCAATTTGCAATGAATCTTTATGGAATTTCGCAATTTTTTCCATGATTTCTTTTTTGTTGTCCAATTCCCTATAGGTGTAGTATATTTTTCCAATCCAAAGCCACAGCACGTTATATGCTTACCAACAATATTCTCCATAATAATTCTCCAACTTCATTGATTTTATATTCTTCATTCAGTTGCACTGCTACAGCATAGTTGATTCGAAGTTTGACATTTTGACCACGGTTGACACAAGCATGAGCGAGATCCACAAACGATTCCAATTTGTAGAATGAGCACCAATCACATGCAAACAAACGCTTTTAGCTGCAGAATTATACATTTATCAAGCTTCCTATTTGGTGAAGAAGTCACGTTTTGATGATTATATTCTCCTAATATACAGTGTGTCCATTTTTCGATGCTTCTGTTAGATCTCAATTGACGTGGAGACAGAGAGACAGTTTTCACAGTACACACTACTCTTTGGTGAAACAATTTTTGCCAGAAAAAAACTTCAACAGCCTTCCAATGTTTTCGAGATGAGGGTGAAATTGAAAATAATTTTGAAATTTTCCTAAGCCGTTTCCGAAATCCCCATGCTGTTCATCATTACCTTGGACACAGTTTTTAGGTAATTATAAATACCGTAAAGAATTTGAAAAACATGGGGAGCTGTGGAAATTTTGTTCTTTCCACAAAAAAGTAGGAGAGTAATGTGAAATCCGCAACTCTCTATCTATGAAGACTAGACATATATCTAGCAAAAGCATCGACACACTTGACAAAGTGGACACACTGAACTGTAGGAAGATCACACTGCAAGTTGTGATCAATTTATTATAGTTCACAGCATTCAACATAGCCATTGCTTGGTGTGATTGTTCAAATGAAATAATCCTGCTGAGAGGTCCAAAATCACAATAAGGGATTATGAATATTTTCATTTCCATATGGAATATTGATATTTCAGTTACATGTCAACATGAATGAAATGGTGATGATTTGTTATCAGTGTTTTTTATGATACAATGACATTCAGGTGCATTTGGAATCAGTTCTTTCAGACTTGATTTTTATTTTCCATCTCCAGCCAAAGTGAATAAGTTAACTCTGTAATTGTTTTATGAAACCTGGAAGTGTCACAATTATTAATATGGTTTGGAAACACGATCAATTGAACGACACAACGAATAGTTATTATAGAATAGCTATTATTCAAATTCAAATCAACAGTTTGGTAACAACACTATACAAAAAAGGAAACCAGAAGTTTCCCACTTATCTCCTATGTCGTCAAAATAGAAACTGCGGAGTTTCTCCTGGAAAAGAGATATTGCTTGCTGAGTCACAAAGATCATTGTCATCATGAGCTGATTAATAGGTGTAATTAGGTCTTTGTCGTGCACGTCCTGATGAAATATTACGTGGACGTTTGAACAATAGAAGTCATATAAAATGATGATTCGAAGATTCGGTTCATTTTTTAAGACTAACGATGTCTAATGAATTTCCAGGAAGTCAATTTCTAGATGCTAGGGAATGCATAATTTGCAATAAGAATCGCTCATTTCGGAAGCTGAACAAGAATTTCTTTCATAACGCATAGGCAATATCCTTTCAAATTCATTTATAAACTGGGCTGTTCCTGATCATCTTCAAACATAATAAATATATAGATTGACCCATTCCAAACGACGCAACCCTCTTCATTTATTGGCCGATTCATGAGATTATTCATTCGGAATGATAGAGCTTCGATAGCTTTACTATAGTGTGAAATTTCAAGGTCTGCTTCAAATTCTCTCCATCAAAGAAAATCCAAAAATGTATAAGAAATTCAGATAGAATGTGACTACGCCACTGAATTTGTGATGATATCATTGAATAACTGTTACCAAAATTTCATACATCGAAATGGTTTTTATTCAACTGAATCACAGCGTGAACGAACTTTGTGAACAGTTTCATCAACAAAATTATAATTCGCAAGATATCTTGATAACATAAAAATATAAGTTTTATATTGCCTTTTCTGTCATTCTTTCATGAAACTGAAAGAATCACAAATCTAGTGGTGTGATCACATTCATCTAAGGAAGTTGCTATATGTTTTTTGAATTTTTGGAAATGAGTAAATGTCAAATGGTAACAAGGATCATTTGAAAACTTTAAATGATATTGCTGAGATAGTTTTCATTGCATATCTCACTTAAACAAAGGAAGTAATTATATCATGTATCGCGTATTTATGTAACAGGGAATAAATAGAAAACGCAATAAAATCCAGCATGGTTCTCAGGAAACTTTGGCAAACATAGTTGAAGTTTTCGGATAGTATTACTTATACGCAAGACAGCAACGATATCATCTGGAAATCTTCAGATGATAGCTTCAGAGTAAATTGATATCACCAATGCTTTCGAAAAGAGAAGGAGATATCTGACATTATTGTGAACGAATCGTTCTGTCAATATACATAATGTCTTCGGTCACCACTGTTTCGAAAAAAACTAATTCCCAGCGGGTGCCATGTCGTGGACGAAAAAGGTTACGAGTGCTGTGTTCAATCAGCTCCCACTGGAACTACTTACTCATGAATAAATGCACCAAAAGATCTACTCACACTTCAACGACACCGCGAGCGCAATAACGTTTGTAGACATATGCTGAGGAATATCATGACGTAACAACGACGCAACACTTTTCTCTTCAACACAGGTTACAGATAGGACACAGACGTTGTTACGTGGCGGTATTTTGCTGCACGTCTCTACAAACCTCCAATGTATATTTTGCTGGAGTTCATCCCAGCTCGAGTCAGAGAACTAGTTTGAGGAAGTTTGTTTCTCCAGTTCATATGCTGGTCTAGCGCTAGAAATGTTTCTTCCATTCGGTTGCTTACCAATAATTATATGCAACTGCACTTGAGGACCTGCAAACTGCATCTCTTTCATGAGGAGATTTCCGCCAAAGAAAAATTCAAGACTCAGATGACCCTATGTTCTCTTTAGTATGAGAGTTGAATTTCAAGTGATTTTCATTACAAATCATTTGCATTTTATCTCTATCTTCATTTGAAGTTGATAAGATGATTTTGATTATAGCCTGGAAAATGATATCCATTGTCAAAATCCCATGTATGAAAACCTTATAACCCTGAAGATATTCATGGTTTATCTATGAATACAAACGAATTGAACGATTTGAATGATGTATAAAGAAAACCGAGAATATTCTATCTGGGATCAGTTTGAAGAAGAGTATTCTCACTTCAAACACACTCATTTGATTTAAACGCTTCATCAATTAGAAATGGAACATTCAAAGGCGAGAGAATGGAAAAATAATCATTTGATATCCCATTTTCTTCTAATCAGAGCCTGATTACTTCTGTCTATCGAATTAATTCACTAACCTTTAATCAATCAACTCTATCTGATAAGTTATTGTTGTTCAGTCCTTTCTCTCATCAACCAATAATTGGATTCTACATGAGGAGCAATTTCTCATAAATCAATATTTTCATGACTCATTCGTATTAAAAGGAGAGAAGAAAAATATTATTATTGTTTTCAGCCAAGAAGATACATACATTGGCACCAAAATACGTAATATAATGGAATACGAATATATGCAGTTGCTGGTTATCGAGTTGTCGAATGTTTCACCCACAGCGACCTATGATTTTATTGGATGTATATGAATTGCGAGGGCAAACTTTCCTCGATTTGTTCAACACACAGCCAACATCCACTAGTTGGAGTGTGCCGAAGATCCTCTAGAAAAATTGCACGCCTTAGCTGCTAGGGTGGTGAATGTTAGAGGTTAGACAATAGCGCGCGCGATGAAGAAACACAATAAGACACACTCTATCGCGGCTCAGATTATGAAGACTGAGGAATAGCTATGCTGAAATGCCACACGGCCTAACGCTTTTGATGCTTCATCAGATTCAACCTGTAGATTTTCCACGATGTGTTATCTGCTAATCCTGCATTTTGTATTCCTCAGTCCATCTAACGTGAGCTCTTCAATCTGGATCCGGACAATCTAGTGAATATTTGAACGGGTGGAAAGTGCATTGCATAATTCAAATGTGAAAGCAGAATGTAAGACAACCCGGTTTTAGTGTTGTCCCATGTATGTGCATAAAACATCTGAATGTTGATGCAGAAACCAATAGCGAATGCAGCAACAGCGAGTATCATCTATAGATTGAATATCTTGTAGTGGAACGAAACGTAACTCGGAATTGTGGGAGCAGTATGGTATCAGGATGAGGGTTATTTCATATGGTTTTGATCAAATACAAGCAGATTCACGGTGGATGGCAAAGACGTTTCTATGGTGAACCGAACAACTTTGAAAATTCGATGGGGAGCAAATTCGGACATTTTCTTTCATTCTTTCCGTATAAGAAACAATGGCGAGAAACTGAGATTGTGTATCTTTCTAGGCTGCTAGAACTACAGAGCGATTTTAAAATTTTACCATCCATCGTCGACCTCTGTATGTCGATTTTCGTGAGTCGAATCGAAAGATGAATAACACATTTTCAAGGCACTCTTTTGAGTAGAATTCATCACTGATGAAAGCAAAATTATGCATGTCACGGTTTTCGAAATGTCAGCATACCTAAGTTTTGTTTTTCAAATGGGACGCCCTGTAATTCATTCCACCATTCGATCACAATTTCAATTTCCAAGTTATATCACAAGATATATCACAAGTTATATCTTCTGTTAGCTCCAATTCTCAGCAGAGAAATCTTTGTACCGTTTCGTAAAGTAAGAAGCTATGATTCTTTGAAATCTCACAGAAATTCCAAGTGTTTTCTTTAAATTTTTCTTCACTTCAATTATTTTTCATTCAGCCATCTTTTCATTCATCATCTTTCTTTTTTGTTTTCATACTCTTCCTCAACGGCATGTTTCATTCCATTCTGAGGATAAGTAACTTCATTTTCTATTATTGCTTTTCATTCATTGGCTAGTTGTGTGTTTATATTAATAACCGTTTCGTCGAGGAATCTGAGAAATTATTGTGAATGCAAAATCAATTCAATTAAAGGTTCAATGAATGAATGTCTATCACAGAAAACATATGTATCGAAATAAAATATCCTCAGATGCGCATTTTCAATGTAATATGCCACGGGCGCTAGAGTCCCAGTTCCGGCTCTGATTGAAGACATGATCTGAATCGTTTATAGTACAAAGTAGTCATAGCTTCATCACTCAGACTGTAAGTGATCATTCAATGGAACGTTAGCTCGATTTATACCTTCCGCTTATTTAGATTTCTCATGACTTCACGACAAAACAGTTGAAAGGGATATCAAAGCGAAGTAATTTATTTTCTCATGATGCTATCTGAGCAACAAACATTGAATTCGACCAGAATTCAAACTTTACGAGCCCTGAGCACGATATTGTTCCCCAAAACTTTATTTGTCTTCGGACCCAAAACTCGTTCTGCATTCGTGGATGGGGCTCATTATTATTCCACCCATTCGAGTATTCCTGTTATTATTCGTTGAATGACACATATATATTGCCTCATTGAATTTGCAACCGATTCATTCTGGCGCTTCAGTATGCACTAGGTGTTCCAGCACCCTCGAATTACTGCGATTTTTCTAGTCAAGATGAACAATGTCTCTCAAGATCAACAGATAACGTGTTTTCCCAGATAAACGGGCATCAGTAAACATCCAGTAATCATCCAGTGGTGTTTAGAGAATACAGGTTTTCTATCGGAACGTTTGTTGGGAGAAATCCCTGTTGATGCCGTGAGCAAAGATAAAAATCGGGCAAATGATCATTCGCCTAGCAAACTTCAATGTTTACATTGAAAGAGATGACGATTACCGGGATCGATCTCAGTTTTCTTGATTCGAAAAGATTGAGGAGTGAATTAGACGAGATAAAATTGGAAACTATATATATATATATACTACCCGGAATTCACATTCGTGTCATTGTTACACCGTATACAACTTTACACGTGTTGATTTGATTCACTCACTTCGTTGTTGATTCACTCCTCGAATAGAACTTTGTGTATTTTGTATTCTCTCACCTCATTTTCTTCGAAATCATTCATCCAACAGTGTCTCACAAAGTGGCTTCGATTGCCAGTTGAGTAGTTTCTATGAAATGACTCGAATTCGAATAACTGGCTGTAGGATTCACGGAGCATAGGTAATTCTCGTAATCCCAATTTGGTACGGTTTATAATCATTGAGTTCTTGAAAGTTGTGAACATCATCTGTAATGTGAGTCCAGTTTCAGATGGAGATAAATATCTGCAGTTACCACATTACTACCCTACTTTTTTGTTGAACAAAACTTCCATAGCTCCCTATGTTTTCGATATTCTAACTTATTGAACACCGCCAAAATCTTGGTTACCTTGTATACAGTTATAAAACATTTACTTAACCATATCATTTCCATAATGGGGCACCCTGTATGTTCCTCTACAGTTTGAGTTTCCTTCATTTCATCAGAAATATATATAGTAGTTGACATTTAATTCTTCACCTCACATTCAATCAAAATTTCACTCGAGTCGAAAGTTTAGAAAAAATTACACTTTAGAAAAAATTAATGCTATCGGAAAAAAAAAGACAGTGATACATTTCTTTGATCAACCATTTTTCGTGTAATTGTGATCTCATTCATATGTGGTCGTATGAAAACTAATACAAGGTTGGGATAAAGTATGGAATCGAGTAAATTTTTTTCAAACGAAATGCAATGGAACAAAATGCATCTGATGTACATTTTTTTGTTGATAATATACTTCCGGTTTAACTGGAAATGCCATCAGCATCTTTATTTTAAATGGGACACCATATATATTTTTACATATTTTGAATTCATACATACTGAGTTTAGTGTAAAAAAAATTGTAAAAACGAGGAATATAGCACTTTAATCAACCTCCTTCGAGTATTTTGCATTAGAGCAATAAACTATTCAGATGAACTCATTGATGTTGTTTGTATGCATACTAATAAATAAACGAGTCTTTTGTTCTCCAAGTGTCAAATTCTAATTGACGGAAATGAATTTTACAATGGTTCAATTAAGTGAAAAAGAGCGTATTGAAATTTTAATGATGATGTGTCATATTTTTGATAATTTGCATCCAGGGAGAAATCTTATATCACGCTCAACAGTAACTGAAACATTACAACGTTTTAATACAACTGGGATGGTAAAAAATTTGCTAAAACCTGGAAGACCGCGAACTGCAACGAACGAAACTGCTGAACAAAATATTGCAATCGATTCAGAAGAATTACCTCAAACTTCCACCACAAATTTGGCACTAAATCATGGTAACCATCACTAAAGTGCTATATTCTTCGTTTTTACAATTTTTTTACACTAAACTCAGTATGTATGAATTCAAAATAACAAAATGTAAAAATATATAAGGTGTCCCATTCAAATTAAAGAAGTTGATGGCATTTCCGGTCAAACCGGAAGTATATTATCAACAAAAAAATGTCCATCTCCGATGCATTTCGTTCCATTGCACTTACCTGCAAATTTTCATGAAAATAGTTCTTTTCGTTTGAAAGATATTTACTTCGTTCCTTACTTTATCCAAACCCTGCATATTCCGTGTTGACTATCTATGATTTTTTAGTTCCAACTGATAACTCAAAATGTGAGGGAACATGTAAACTGGGATACCCGATGAAACAACCTTCTGGATAACAAGGCCACTTCGTGATACCAGTTTGACTAGAACAGGGTTCTATATTCGAATCAAGAATTGAAGAACTGCACAGATGCTGGTCATGCAACATTTATAAATTCAAACATATCACCAAATGAACGAAAATTATAGGCTGTTATCTGTCTCCTATTTCACCTGGTGTAAAGATTGTGACAGAAAGTTATAATGATACACCTTTGGTGTGACAGCCAATCAGCTTCCAGGATTCATTATAAATTTTTCATAATTACTCATCGACATGTTTACACGAGGAAACATTGAAGGAGGCTAGATACAAGTGACCAAAATTGTCTGTGCGAATGTTCATGCGCAGTATTTTATTGTTTCATGTGATTCAATAGAGATCCGATCATAATAGCCATTACGTATATGTAAAAATCTTCCTGCATAATGAAAAATACGTATTTATATTCATTTTCAGTTCAGATCTATGGTATACACCTTGTGTTCACGAGGAACTGTCACGAGTATTTCCAAGTGCTTTCAGATCGTTTAGTCTTGTGACGGTAATTCCTTCCAGAAGCAATATCATTCATGCATTTTAGATATTGTTGTTTATCTCAAGGAAGTCTTTTATCCCGAGAAACAGCGACGGCCTTTTCCATTTGAACGGGCACGAAGGCAAGCAAATGGATTACCAGCTTCATCTTGCCTTGAGCTAATACTTTCTTTTGTACTTTTAATATTAATTCAGAACATAACGATAATATTACATCAGCCCCAGTTCATAATATGCTCCTCAAAGATTTATCTTATGAAGTCAAGAACTGTGTTTTCAGTATCGCTTTCATTCGAATGTATATCTGGTATTATCTGGGCAACAAAAACACAACGTAAAATAAGCGAATCATAAAATTAGCATACTTGCTTAGAAATGCTTCATTATACAGGAATGGAAAAAATATTAACCTTCATCTCTGTAACAAATAATAGAACATTCACAGTTAAAAGTAAACTAAACGAGACGACTAATGACAACCACATCGTCAGGAGCCAAAAAAGTGGACACCATTCTAAATTCATTGGACTTCAAGAAATACATCATAGAAATAAATCAGTTAATAAAGCTGTTGAGTTTCCCTCCAACTTGAAAGAGAGATCAAAAAAAATATCATTATTCCATCAGAACGTGATTATTAACACTTTCATGACAATAATATTTCATCAACTACTTATTTTGGTGGGATGTATATTGTATGAACTTGAATGAATGTTCCGATTTCGTAGTACCAAGTCTAGATAGAGATAGGCTAGACCTATATTAAATCGACAGGATTGACAAAGTATCCAGATCCATCAAAAAAGAGTGTAGCAATAAATAGTTCGTGTCTGTATGAAACATACCAATGATTCACTTCTTTCGGATTTCTTTAATAAATGTAATAAAAACTATGATTTTGCCAAAATTCAGATGTCTGATCAACATTTGGTTTCAAAACAGAGGTGATGATCTGAAAACGATGAGAGATTTGGGTATTTCGCCACAATTATTTTCTTACTTTACACCGCTCTTATACATTGGTCGTGCTGAAAGCCAATATGCGCAATAAGCAGATTTCGTCATATATTTTCGTGGCTACCCTTGACTTCAATGCGTTCGATGATTACATGCATGAATAGGTTTCCCTGATATATAACAATCCATGTCAATTCCACAAATAGCACTTGGAAATTATCGTGTGTTTACTGAAGAAGCGGCTTCACCAGAAATGCATCGGCTGTAAATTCACCACACTTCTTGATTCACTGAATAGCTGTCAAACAATTATTTCGCCATGAATGAAATCTCTTCGATACCTGGACTAATTGGCAAAATGGTTCCATTGGCGCAATCTAGGTTATACTTTATATTGATGTAATACTTGTAAAAACTCTTTATTGTGAGCTAAGTTTCTCGATACATTATCCGAAATCTGCTAATAATGTTTCCATGGACCCAATTCACTTCTTCACCTTCAAACACCTAGTTTCAGGTGTAGAAATTAGTCGATTCAACAATGAACAGGAATCGTGACTCCTAGAATCGCCTCCTACCTCCAACACCAATATAAATTTCTTTTTCACCATCAACAACCAATTATAACTGGAATGGGATACTAAGCTAGCGCTATCGAATTCTATTCCGTCTGAACAATTTATTATTTTCCGATGATGTGTTTTCATAGCTCAGATAACTCCGATTCGAAAACCAATCGGTCGAAATTCCTTCCAATCAAACCAAGCTCTTCCATTCATCATTTATGATCAGTTGGCTTTTCTTTCTCGAATAGGGTAACTGCAAAATATTATTTTCATTCAAGGTAATATAACTTTCGCAGATATTCCATTTTGCATCACAACACAATTATATATATATATATTATAGCGTACTGATTTGAATCTGATGCACAATAAATTCCATAGGAGTACAAGATGGCTTCGTGTTGGATAGACTAATTCATGGATTATCAATATGTTGTTGTTTGGATTTTGTCAAAGGAAACAAGTTGTCAATGCCTTGTGTCGAACTGAAATGCAGAAAGCTATCAGTGAATCTACCATGAGAACACCAACACATATTCCACCTATATATAGGGAACCATGTGACTGTATCATTAGATTCTACTATTTTGCATGGAGCACAATGCCACAACTTCTCTGCTATTGACTTTGCCGTTCCTGACCATTCCTAATCAACAAAGAAACATTCATAAGCGGTTATTTTGATGGAGTGTTTTATCTGAAGTTTTACTGTTGGTTATAGTTACGTTCAACGGAAGCCGTTAGCTTCATATTGAACAAGCACTTCACTTAAACATTTTTTTTTCGAGCATTCCTGACTGCGTTTGAAGATCTTATTTGTCGATATCAATCTAGATGAACTATTGAATCCGTTGTTAACAACACATTCACTATAAGTCTATGACATTATTTATTGTGTTCACATTGGTGATGTAATAAATAGATTCCTGCAAACGATAATAGTATTGAATTTCGAAAATCATTTTGATATGGTGCAATTTGAATTTCGAGATAAAATTGGTTCCGAATATAGGAAACTCTCCGTGTTCTGAATACATAAATGAAATCAGTAGGTACATCTATTCGTTTCATCTCATGATTATTCCGAATACACTTTGGGATATCATCTATTGCGAGTTCTGTCATCAAACCCACAGCTCCAAATATGATATGATGTTTTTTCGTGAGCACATAAACTTTGCCCTCCATTTATCTTTTCGAAAAGGGAAATATTGTATGATGATCCAATTGCCATGGCAAAAATCAACTACAATGCACGAAATTTATGTGAAAAGGAGTCAGTACCATTATTTGTGAATGGATAATTCGAATGTTCTCGAATGCTGAGGTTTGGTGGAGAAAAAGGTGTGATATTCATGTAATTGTTGTTGATGCTCTATCTCTTTCTGCATATCTCAAAGTTTACTAGTTTATAGCAGCTCCTCGAGCTTGAATTCCTTTGAGAATTTCAGAATTTCAAGGGGATCTATTCGTGGTCAGCTGGTGTGATCCCAATGTATTCTTCCATTCATGATGCACATGCATCACAGGGTTCTCCCTATAGAATCTGCGGTCCAAGCCTAGCTCACTTAGGTATTCTTTGAGTCCACAATGTCGAAATCTCGTTATTGCCTTGAGACTGAATGGTCTTGGCCATTGTGTTACTCTAATTGCTTTTCACTTCGTCAAGTTGTCTTTGGAAATAGGAGTTTCAGCTCCAGTGGAATTGATGCTAATTTTTGTGTCTGCTTGTTCCACTCCTGTTACTGAAGTATTAATTTTGTCCCATTCGTTACCCGAATTCGGCTACCATATCGCCGATTAATCTGGAGATGAATGGAACTAGTATCAAATTGATGTCCGCTTTCTTTCAACACCCATTCTGTATACTGTACATGTTGAAGTCTATAATGGGCTTCAGCTTTGGTAAGCTAGTTGTGGCTCTGTTATAAGAGTTAATGAACACGATCAGACATTTTCTCATTTCCCAGAACTGTTCGGACCCGAGGGATATTTCATTCGTGTCGATTCATTTATTTCCTGTGCCACATAAGTATGCATCTTTTCCCAGTTGGATTAATGTTGTCGGAATGTCACACAGCTATAACGTTGAAAGGGGCACGACTGTTCCAACTCATTTTTTTTTCTCGGAATTGAAGCGATATGGATGAATCGATGAATTCTTCAGACGTCGGAGCTGAACTCTTTGATATGAATGAATTCTCTGAGATCAACATATCATTCATATCAATAAATATTTATTTATTCTTATCAGCTTAGCATTATTTATATCATCAACGCTTTCTCAATATCATCCACCTCCAAAGTTCCTACTAGCTAGTGACTAGATTTTATATTTGACGGGCTACTTGATATTTTCTTCATGAAAGTAATGGCCGCCGGCTAACACGATGTTCTTCCTTTCGTGTTGTGAAAATGAAATAGGCAATTGGATTTTGGTCAAAATGTATAATTTTTGATGAGATTTTGAATCCACTGCGGAGATCTTCATAATTCAATGATTCTTGTTAAGAATTCAGAGATCCAATTCGTTATCTTCCGGAGATATGCGTAATGAAAGATACAATAGGTACTTCATATACTTCATATTTTTCTCAAAAATCGTGATAACTCCATTATGCTGTTGATACTCGTCAGCGAAATAGCATGTACAAGATTATATGAGCTGATGATCAGTATTCTTCTGTAACTCACAGTATTGCAGACGCGAAACTTTTATATTCAATTGGGTTTCAGACTAACCTAGTTTCAGTTCACAACTAACAAAAGTTATATTAACTCCAAAACTATCCTGCTAGTTGAATTCTGATAACCCAGAGTAGAATTCTTCTGAAATCATTCATATATGTCCAACGTGACTAACTAAATATTGAAGAACAAGCCATAAGTAGGATGTGTAAACTCGAAACTCAAATAAAGTACACAACGAGCTTTCTTCTAAAAGATGGAAAGATCATATCACATCATATTTTCGAGGCCTACTTCATTAGCTAAAACGGTCGAAATTTCAAAAACGACTAGACATTTCTCGTTCGATCAAATGAATAGCCTATTTGATTCAAAATGGCTCGGAGGTTGACGTCACTGAATCTGTTCGTTTTCCACTAATATTGAAATCGTGAATTTCAATAATTATTCAAAAGGAAAATGGTTTGTTCATCATGAAAATTTTCGTCAGGAATGTCTCGAAAAATTAGGTTTTACAGTGAAGTGTATGGGGAGGGGAAATGAAAGCAAAAGGTGCCAAGCGTGAGTCCCTTTCCGACTGGCCACATCCTAAATTATACCGTTCCAGAAGCCACTAGTAAATTTTCCACCTGCCCGACCTTCGCACCCTTGTGAAGTCTCTAGCAGAGAGGTTGAAATAATTCTGCTTGGCGGGGATGTAACAGTGTGCATACTAGTAAATCGCGATATATAACAGTTACCAGCCCCATAACTATGATTTATGAATTTTGGACCAGAAATAATATACTAAAAACTCGGGGGTGTTTCTCCTGGAGCCCGTTCATTATCAGGAATACCTTAGATTCGTCTGAGCTTCGCATAAATTAGAGGTGCTATATACAAGGTTTATCACAGTAGCCGTTCGTTAGAAGTTTTGTGATTAGAAGAATCTCAGGATTCTCAGAATGAATTTTTAGACATTTGGGGTATTCGACATTATCTATAATTTTGAAATATTCACAAAGTCATACCATATCTGGTTGAACTGGAAGTCCCCATTAACTTCCCCATTTCGAATGTAGGACCCGGTATATTATTTTATATTTTGATTCCTGGGATTCATGATAAAATCAATCAGGTTTCCCAATACCCATCCTCAACTGTTTCTTAGATACCTTAATTTTTGAGAATTTTTAAAGATGTAGCCTTATTTCCAACACTTCGCCTGGGAAACACAGGAATTATACTCTCGAATCCCATTGACGAACATTCATCTCATACAGTGTATACAAAATTGGATGGCCAATTACATCATTCTCAAAGTTGAAAAAATTCGTTCTTTCAAATGTGACACCCTGTATTCATTGTATGGTTTGATTTGCATCGATTTGCTCAACTTTCTCTACGCATATTTCCAACAGTTTTCTTATTGGTCCATATTTTCTATTTTGATGTGCTTTTTTGCAGAAACCGAACCATCGTGTCCCTTTCGAAAAAGAAGATCATGACTGAAACGGCAGAAATTAACTTGAACATAACAAAATTCAGAACATATTGACATATGAAAGACATGATAAAATTGTAACATAATGACTAGAAGTAATGAATGTGAAATTACAATAAATATTTTGCCATTTCGGGAGGAACACTGTTAGACTGTCATATTCTCCTCGCAAAACAGACTTTCGAAATTCATTTCATTATTTTTCGTTATTATGTTACAATCGTTAATGTGTCCCATTTGTTCTTACGTTCTGAATTTTATTATGTTCCTGTTTTGTTTTCTAATCAAAGTGAATTTCTGCCGTTACTGTCATTTCATTTTGTTTAGGAAAACAAACGATGTTTAGGTTTCTGCTAAGAATCACATCAAAATGAAAAATATGGATGAAAAAGATAACCATTGGGAATAGGTATTGGAAAATTATGAATAATCGATGCAAAATGAAAATTTTCATCGGATCATCTCATATATACAGGGCCACATTTCAAAGAACAAACTTTTTCAACTTTAAAAATTATGTAATTGGATACCCTGTATGCAAGAAATCAATTTTCCACTCAAATTTCGTGAGGAGAATAAGGCTACATCTTGAAAAAGAATTCAAACAAATCAAGATAGGTATGTAGATAGACATACAATCATAATCGAGACTATCAAGAACGAATCAACATAGGTAGTTAGACAGTAGGTAGGTACGAGGTAACCTGAAGTCATCATGGAATTCTTTCAGGAATCCAGAAATGGAATGATGTACTCCCTGTTTCATTCGGAATGAGGAACTTGATTGCGTTTTTCGGTATAACTGGGAGTGGTCGGACCTTAAGAATATTCCAAAATGAAAGAAAATGTTAAATATCCCCGAAGTCCAACAGATCAAAAATCTAAGTTTTTTCTAACTAAAACTTCTGAAGAACGGCTACCATAAGGAACCCTGTATACGTTCACATTATTTGATTACCCATAATTCACTTGTAAGATCCATTATAATTATAGTGTTCACAATATCAGATTCGAAAATCTGATGAGGTATTAAACGGTACGCTATCAGAATCTATAAATATACTTCCTCTATGACCTATTTAAAGACTCTGCAGCTTCTCTAATTGGTCTTATCTAATAGGAACAAATGATCTCCGTGAGAGGACTAATAGAAGCTCAGACCCAATGCGAATAAAACAAAAATATCTGGTTTATCCAGTATATTGAAGACGGTTATTTCCAGTGATAGTCTCTTTTCATCGAAGAACTATTTAATTTCGATGTATCATTCGTACATAATTCCATGTATTCCATGTATGTATGTTGTAATGATAGTGGGAGTAAGTATGTTAATATTGACTTCATCTGTCTAGTGCATCAATATCGCATGTTTATGTAAACCTCATCATTGAATACATCGGGTTTGATGAACTGTGCCATTTCCAATGGAGTTGTCACTTGAGATATTATTGATATTTCTGTTCCCTTGGGCTTGTAGGAAATAATAATAGTCGGAAGCACTTAACTGGAATCCATCGGGAAATCCTTCTTGGTGGTCTATAACTACTCGAGGATTCTTGAGATTATCACATCAGTATGTATATAAATAAAGATTGGACTTTTCATATGTTGTTGCCAGAAAGAAAAACAAATCCAAACTCGAAGACGAGGAGAGTCAACAAATGGCGAGGTAAACATCAAGAGAGATAGCCATGAATCAACAGTGAACAGTGAAGTCGACCTGGATTCTACCGATATATTGGAGTTCGAGTTGTTTGATGGCGTAGCATAAAACAATTCGTCAAAATCCAAAAAACTCTAATTTGATGAAAGTGTGCTCAAGGCATCCTTTATATGGCTTTCAGAAGGATCATTACTATACATACACATAGTTGGCTACACATTTTTCTCCAGATGTATTATGGAGTTGGAAGTGAACCACACGATGTTAATTTTTCGCGACAAAATGGGATTTTCTTCCCTAAGAATGAAAATAGAAAATGTAATAATCGTTTCGATATATTTGTACTGAGGACAGACCAGTGAACTGCCTCAAAATGTCTTGAAGCATTACTGTCATTAATAATCAGCCACAAATGAGTTCAATCTTTGGTTGAGTATGCTAAATACATTCCAATGAATCCTCCAGACAATGGAATTTCTCCCATGCGAAATGGCATCCATATAACAGTGTTATCAACATACCCATTACCTAATATCTACTGAAATTATGTACACACAGTACATGAGGTTTACATAGACAAAAAATGAATTCAAAACTGTTCTCCATGAAGTTTTTCCGTTACTATTATAATATCATCAATTTTAAGCATGAGCTTGAAATGTTTGTTCCTTCCTATTAGTTCGAACTATAGATTGACTCCATTTCCTCTAACAGCTCTTCAACTAGATGGAATATCCTAGTCACTGTTTCGTCAAAGCAAAGTTATGGAAGTTATTTACAAGTGAAAGAATAATTCACGAAATTCTAAAAAGTCTATCATCTGATCAAAGTGTTAGATGTTATGTAATGTATGTATATTGTTCATATCATCGCCTCTGTGCATTAGTCTTCGACCTTTCACCTTTGCTTTTCGAATACAGAAGGACCTTATTCTTACTGCTGGATTTTATATCGCGAATGAAAGATGACAGGGTGAAGGGACTCGTCATAATAGATTTATGTGTCAGTTGTGCTTGATATTTGTGGCCATTCCTTATTGAAGTTCTTAGTTTCTTACCTCGTTTCCCTTTTCACAGCTTGTTCAGATTGTGAAGTAAAGGAAAATCATGTATGATACATGATTCGTCGATACATCGATTTTTTACTGTCAATCAAGTTATATCTGAGATGAAATGAGATTAGAACTGGATGGAATTTTATATTTGAAATTCATATGATTAGATTACGGTTCATTATATCATGTATTGTGTAGTTTAGACTCTGCATGCTGATCATACCTAATTCGAAATAGACTAGCTCTGAGCATCAATGTTGGATTCAGTATTATATTTTACTCTATCGTTAGATTAGTTGTACTCTTTCAAATTGTTGAGTTGATTGTTCTGCCCTGTTCACTCATGGTTGGTTGCCGGAGATATTTTTTATATGTTCAAGTTTTTCATTTCACAGCTCGATCTGGTGTTGAACTCGGAGGAAGGTGGAGACCTATCTGACTTCATAACGAATGGAGAGTGGTATCTGATAGGTGAGTACCTACTAAAAAATTAGCCACTACGTGGCAGTCTAGGTCATAGTCTTCTGTAATCTTAGCCATGCTATAGAGAATTGGCAACAAGGCATGGCGGTCCTATATACTTCTTTTGCTGAGAGGCAATTGTGGAAAACGAAAGTTGGGATTCCACTACTTGAAATGGAATCTTCCTTATGTTATGAAATTGGGTAGGTGGGCCACAGCAACAAAATATTCCATCACGATTTAGAAGTCATTCACCTAGCTACATATAGCTTTACATTCATACTGATTTCGATTTTATCAACACTTCTTGCAACAATTTCTACTTCATGTTGAACATGAGATATCATCCATAGGTCCTTGAGAAGATCATTTTGATGAACAGTTTGGCTATCAACTCATAAATATCGTAATTCTATCTTGAAATTGATCTCACCATGGCTAGGGAGTTATAGAAGGCTGTGCTCTGGTGCATATAGAATCTTTGATCCTTGGAAAATGAAAACTTCGCAAAAGTGAAATATATTACCAAATATTTGCTCTAGCTCAGGGCTGTCCAACATCAAATGGCCCAGGGGCCGCTGTAAATAAAATTGCGGTTGTGTCAACCGCATCTTAAAATACCAAAAACTATAATGTTTATATGGGTTCAATATGAAAGTTTCTCAAATTCCTTCAAAGTGCTCTTTACAGCTTCGAAAAAAGGAATATTGTGTTTTTCTTATGAAGTCTTGGAGAGCTCAATTCCATTTTCAAATCCTCTTACGTGTCTATATAAATTAGCAACATTCTGCTGCTTTCTTTGCATAGCTTCAAATTGAATTCGTTCAGGTGTGGGGAGTTTTTTGAGAAGGCAGGGGTCTATTGGTAATTTTGCATCCTCCATTTGATTCTCCAGTTCCGTATTATCAAACTTTTCTGGCATCACATTGCTAGTATATATGATAGTTTATTTTTATTCCACCGTTGATGTTGTTGAAGTTCATTATTATTTCATCGTTGGTGTAGGAATAGGTATATTTTCATTTTTTGCACGCGGCCCGCGTGCCTGATAATGGACACTCCTGCTATAGCTAATAACACAGTTTATAGTATTCTGTAAACTTTGCTAATACTGGGGACTGCATAATCGATGTCTGTGAATTTTCCGATCAGAGGTTAACGTAAATTGAGTGTTAAAAAAATGTAGGTAAAGGTATTTCACTCCAATTTGAGAATCAAGTCATTGCGTTGTTGTCTATGACCAACAAACCATATTTTTGGTCAACGAATCTATTGAATATTACGAAAATCTTGAAAGGCATGTCACTGAGAATCATGATACAGGAAGTGCCTCCTTTTGAGTCCTACATACTAGCATTACGGGTATATGATGATCTATACAAAAATATAGAGATATCGCAATTCTACAAGTTTTAATGGAGAATCTAACCAGAATAATTGCGTCATAATAATAAATCAACCTCTTGAACCATCATGCATGTCATGAATTGTAAAACATGGATCAAGTATTCGAAAAGTACATATACAATACATATGAAATGTATATATCCTCCTCATGTATATTTCTCGATGTTGACCAGAAACATAAAGGACTAGTTCAATAATGTCTAAGGATTACGATGAAGACAGCTACAACATGTCTCCCTCAGTGAAGCTCAATTTCGAATATCACAGACACAGTAGATGAAACAAAACGTTGCAAAATTATGTATAATTTTCTTGATTATTGATTGATTGATTGATATTGATGAATTCTATGATTGTTTGCAATCAGGAATGCCTGGGAAGAAGAATACAATCGTCTATCAGTGCTGCCCAGAGCCCTACGTTGATGTAACATTCACTATCCAGATAAGAAGGCGGACTCTGTACTATTTCTTCAATCTCATCGTGCCCTGTGTTCTGATTTCATCTATGGCGCTGCTGGGATTCACGTTGCCTCCGGACTCAGGAGAAAAGCTGACACTAGGTATATGCTTCAAGCTCTATGATGCACTGTATGTTCGCACTGATGTTCTATGGGTGACGCTTGACACACGGGTCATGCTAGCCTTCTCACAATTTCATCATACAACGTTACACACATCGATTCATCCTGACACATAGTTGCACACAATTTTCAACACTTTCAGATGATGGTTGTGCTTGATGATCCATTAGATCTGATTAGCAAGCACAGCGGCTGAGACACACCAGAAATGAGGTTCAAAATTCAAAATCTTCATTTCAGGTGTCACCATACTCCTTTCATTGACTGTATTTCTGAACCTAGTAGCTGAAAAGATACCGACAACGTCAGATGCTGTTCCGTTAATAGGTATGCTTGGCCTACTGGGAGCATCGTGTGTTTATACGCCCCGTGTCCCCTCGCGGACTGTCCGTTGATACTTGGAGGGCGTAATGAATGCCCCTTTAGTGTACATATCGTCAATCATATCGTCAGCATGTACCCGAATTACCTTTTCCAATTTCATCCAAAATTCGCTTTATCCTCCTTCACCTCATTTCAGGTCTTCTCGATTAGAAGGTAAGTCCCTACCTTGACTAGTCCCTGATATATATGGCGCCCTTTCCTTCACCTGGGATGCCAGGGTATCACAGAAGGTCTGAAATGTATTGAACTCTGCATTATTGAATATGCAGCTGCAGCTGCTTGCTCTGCTCCATGATAATGCCTTGTTCTTGAGCAATTTGTTCCTGACTTCAACCTGCAGTTCAATGCTCAATGAGGAACGATATAAAACAAGACAGCGAGTAATAATAATTCGGTGGGTATCAGATTCAGATGCCCGATATGCATCATCAAGTTTGGTGACACTGAGATCAATTATGACCTGTTGGATAGTTACATATTGAACGATTGGTTCTGAAGTATGTATGATCTTCACAGCATGCAGGTTGGTCTGTATTAATTTTGGTGCAGATTATAGATAAGTTTGTGAAAATCTGAATTTGAAACATAGTCTTGATTCATGCTCCACTGGAAGATTATTCATTCAATACCAACAAAAGCAGTAGGTACGTCAGTAACCTCTCGCATGTTTCCTTTGATTGCTGTTTTCTTCCATACATTCTGTTCATTCTGGATTCTTTATATTCTTTATCAATTCTTATACCTGCAAAGACAACGCTCCATGTTTCGTATTATTTGTGTCTGCAATGTCGATACTTGAAATGCATTATCATTGATCCATATTGCAACAAGTGATTGGTAACATATTCCCATTTTTTATTTTGTATATTTATAATCATGAAATTGATGTTGAGTTCTTCCAATAGTGGGCATCTGGCTAGATATTTAATGGAAACAAATTCTTCTCCAAGTTCTGATCTTATCAAATAAACATCTGCTGGAACTTACTCCAATTATAGAAGAGATGTAATTACAGTCATCAGTACGAGTAAGCTGATTTTCGATTCATGACAAAGTATAACGTTATTATGTGTGTATGATCTATGGAATTAGCACCTCATTTCAAATATTTTTGAGAATAATCTAGAACTGGTTGTCGATGGTACAAGAGTTTGTCAATCCTACCAGAAATGGACGATGTAATTTCCAGTATTGATTGTGAAGGCGTAATCAAGATATGTTCTGTTGCAGGCGTGACCATCTTACTCTCGTTGACTGTGTTCCTGAACCTCGTGGCAGAAACCCTGCCCCAAGTATCTGATGCCATTCCCTTGTTAGGTACCAACCGTTCTTTGTCTGACCTGCCTGTGCTGGCTACATCCTCAGTGCTGCCTGATGACATGTGTATCATTGTGTATATGTGGTGATGTTGTGTCCGCGCGCGGTTCAGCTTTCATTGGCACTTAGATGATCAATGCGTTCCGATCAAAGAAGAAATGTTTAGGGCAGGAGTGGCTGGATGAAGTGCTGTTAGGGTGGATTTGGCGCGATCTCCTTGAAGGGTGGGTGGGTGCCGCAAACATTTCCTCTTTGCATCGAACGGCATTAGGGAGGGGAGCCGGATACTTGGAAAAGAGGGCCGTCTGTTCATTTTGATCACGTATTCCACTGAACCTCACATATTTCCTGGAACGTGCGATGGATGAACATAGTTAGGGAATAGTTTAATATCTGTTGAGTGCTGACACACTTGACGGGAATAACCATCTGCATCTTGAAGGATTCTGAACACATGATACTTTCGCCCATGGACAACGAATATCAATCATGTGGGCGTGAGCTTATGGAAGCATTTCCAAACTTCTGCAGGAACATTATCGCCTGCTGGAGTACCATAGATCACGTTGTTATGAAAATGATAGATCCTACTAATGGATCAATAGTTTTGTGACTTCATATGGAAGTCCTGAAAGGCTCTTGTCAAAATAAACAGAAACATTTTATTAGACCCAGATAGAAATAGCGTTGGTATTTTGTTGTATTATTCCATTCCCTTCTCATTTCCAATACACACGTATCGATAGATCGTAGATCTATAGCGTTCCACGGAATATTGAAAATTCAGTGGCTTCCTTGCGGCACAGCCACAGGTCAGACGCCTCGCGTGACGCACTGTCTGTTGCAGGTGTGACTATCCTGTTATCACAGACCGTGTTTTCTCTGCTGGTGGCTCATGTGATTACCCAGACGTCCGACGCTGTGCCCCTGATAGGTTAGAGTCTCGGATAAAACGCTTGGTTTATTTTATTTGCAAACACAAACAACGGGCATTGGCTCAGGGCGGTCCTGTCTCAGCAGTTCTGGGACTGGCCGCTTCTAAGGCTGATCACCAAGGCTATGAGAGGCCGGACCGCGCTTTGCATGCTCTCGACTGTAACAGCACTTCGCCCAGCCACAGCGACAGTACACAACCAGCTCGCAATCATTTGCGGCTCGTGCTTCTCTTACTGGGTGAATGGTTGGCTACTGGGACCGAGGCTAAACTTGTTAACGTCTTAATCTCACTCTACAAAATGTCCATGAACCTGAGGTACTTGATTTGCTAGCTGGATCTCCGTCGTTCTCTTTTGTCATTCAACAGCTTCAGTTCGATAATGCTAATAATATCGTCTTCATTATTTGTATGTATGTATTTTACAGGAAACAAATAGAATACAATTTCGTAAGGGAATAAAATCGAGTTCAATTTCATCGGTGACGAATCGCTCAGTGTTATGTAAATTGGATAATATAAATGCAAGTATCTGAAACTTTAGTTCAGTTCGAATGAGTATTGCGGTGTGAAAGCAAGATACAGCCACCAAAAAAATTAATCATTCCAGTCGTGATTTCGAACGTCATCACTTAAAAGCTGTGTAAGAGCACCAACCATTGTTTTTTTCCTCCCATGTACTTATGTCTTTATCAACATTTTATATTTTCTTCATATAGGGTAGAATTCATAAACTGAAACAAATGTCACTGCGCTCAAAATTGAACTTCTAGATACCTAAAAGAGAAATTCTCTATTTGCCAGTGACACCTCGTTTTTGAAAAATCGGAAATATAAATATATTTGATAAAAATGAAACGTTTCGGGAACGAATCTGCTCCCGTTCTCAACACAATTAGAACACTTCTCTTCGCAAGATTTTTCAATGTTGGTTGGTTTTTCGACACTGAAAAGTGACAATTCGGCAGAAAGAGGAATTCATTTTTCAGAAGTGGGTGCCAAGTTCTATCTATATCAACTGAACAAGCAATATTATTGTCTCCGTTCAGGAGAATGCAAGCAGATTACAAAATCTGTCATAACTACGAATATATTGAAATAATTTTATACCTTCTACTTAATTTTTTAGAAACGAGGAGAGAAAATCCCACAAAACGCTGAAAAATGAATGTACCACCTCCTCGAAAAACTTACAGACAGTCGTCAGCTCCAGTAAATACAAAAAGGACGCTCTGTATTTTACAAAAATCTGGGATGCCTCTCATGATTCTGATTCAAATCAATCATAATCTATACCTAAGATGAAGCGTTTTCGAGTTATCCGAGTTCTTCTATAAAAAGTGACAAATGCACCTTATCGAACGTACGCCATTTCCATGTTTGCCGAAATTGAACTCCGATATTCTCCTTTTCCTCATACCATCCGAGATATCATATTTATGGCAACAATTTTGAAGAAGTTATCATCCTCATCAGCTGAACAAAACAGGTATTTTGATGCTCCATATCAACTGAATCATCCTCTACAGAGGGATTTTTATGCAATTCTTCTTGTGCGCTAACTCTACCTTCTTTCATAGTGTTATATCCAATACATTCCAACCAAATTAAGGCAGTCAGTTTCACTTTCCTATTATCATCATTATCATTCACCTTAAATTACATACCCAAACCTCAAATGCAGTGACCTCTGCATTCGTTGTAGTCTGGTAAATTAATTTGGAACGGGTCTCCTTGGTATAAAAGAACAACTGGAAATAATGTTCTCATGATAATATCTCTCGAATTGATTATTTGACTCCGAAACTGCATATTGCGATTGCTTCTTTAAATAAATATTTGGCCGTATCAAAGGATTTCCTTCCTATACAAGAACTATATTGAAACTAATATGTATATTCTGATATATCCGAACGGTCTTCTTATGATCAAAAAAATAATTTACATTCTTTTCTTCATCTTAAGGAATATGGATGAGTGATGATATACCAGTAGTACAATTTTAATGAGGTTCAGCGTTATGTTCAGGGGATGTGAAACCTCATTTATAATTTTTATTTTTCATCAGTTCGATAAATTCTGAAAATGGATGAAATCACTTTTTCAGGCTATATTAGTGTCATTATTATACAGGGTGTCCACGACGACGCATAACTCGTGAATCGTTGATGTTATGAAAACTATTTTTCCTATTTCCACATTCAGACGTTACAAGATATGTGAATAAGATTATTTCGTCCCGCAGTTCTATATTTTTTCCTGATTCTTTCAAATTTGTAGTTGATTATCGAATGGTAAATCAAATATTTCAGTATTCATACTTCTCAGTGTAACACTCAAATTCGATGAATGAATATGCTACCACTAGAATCATCTTGTCAATGACTTTTGAAAAGTGTGAATATACCGTATGAAATTCCATACTTGTTGTCACGTGACCGGAAACTAACAACAATGATAAATGTAAATATACCAGTAAGGGCATTCGTAATCATCCCCCAAATTATTTCTTTGTTGAACCGTCCACGAGATATCGCCTGCCCAAATCATGGTGGGACAACATGTATACAGTTTCGCAATGTCTTCTCGCGCATTTTTTTTTCTAGTGGAACACAATAGTCCGTTCAGAAAGTGAATTATTCAGAGCCGCTCAAATCTAGGATGAAGCCAAAATGGAGACTCTGGTTCATTCACTTCAGCTCTGAATGCTATTACATGGCATATTTTTATACTAGAAAGACCACGGGGTGGTCACTTGGTTGATATCGATATTCGACGTGATAGTTTTGATGAAGCAAAATAATTGATAGTTATAGTGATAGTGATAGTGACAGTGATAAAAGCCCTAGTTATCGCAGAAGAGAGATTTTCGGATCCATGTTGATTATTTCTGTGAACCGGCTAGCTAGTTATTCACCGATGGGGATTGGACAACCTGTATAAACTACCAAGTAGATAATGAATTGTGAATATTAATATGCTCAATTACCTTGCTGAACCTCGAACGTCGATCCTTCTTCCTCTCAGAATCCTTCAAACACCTATCATAGAAGTAGGGTTACAGGATGGGCCGTATCCAACTGCAAATTTAACTTCTGCTGCTCACTCAGACTCGCTATCTAGGGTGCGCTAGCTCGCCGACACTCTTGACTGCAAAGACCTTCTCACCTCCAAGTATCAAATGGCTCTGTCCCACTAGGAATATCAATCTGTATGTTTTGTTGTTGACATGTTTTATTTCCTTATTGTTTGTACTATTGTCTTACTGATTCTATTTTGATTTGGTTTCTTATGACTCGTTACCTCCTCGTTCAAGTAGTGCAACTTCAAAAACTGTCACTTCGCTAATGATACCAGCTAATTAACAACCGAACTGCTCAACGCGGCACTATACAATTTCGAACGATCCAAAACTCATGCTATTGGAGATCAGACGTCTTGTTGCATTTCCTCAACTCAGAAGAATACTGGGCTTTAACCAAAGATATGATATTATATATGATGCACCATTCCCATCGACTCATGAGGAACATTGAAATGATCTCTGCTGCTGCTCTGATCACTGCTGGTTGCCTCTCTCTTTTCTGATGTTTTCATTGGTTAGATTCCTCCGTCTTTCTCTAGGCGCGAACTAGGGTCTATTTGAAATTGGTTCAACATTATTCAATAACTCAACAATGAACTAATATATTCTGATCTTTTTCGAACCTATAGTGCAGCCTTAGGCAGAACAGGACAGCATCTCGAACAAGTTTTAAAATCCTTCCTTGACTTGATGGGCTTAACCGGCTTAACGAACTAGGAGTATTTACCAATTTTCAATATTCAAACAACAAGTAAAACTGAGTTTGTTCCTTTTAACACACTTATGGTTCAATAAACTTCGCTGAACTAGATTTGAGAGAATAATCTTACACTTTCAACTCGATTCGGATGAAAATGTATTCCTCAATACAATGCCATGACACATCAAATTGTTTTGACAAACATTCATGTGCTTTTTCATCGCTGCGTCTCCTTGAGGTCGTTTCAATTCCTCTATCTCCCTAATCTCGATCTACTAGAGATATACTGGATAGCCCAATAAAAACGAAACGAGGCCGATTTGACATATTTATCGTTATCAGAAAAAAACGCTCGTACCGGTCGATTTTTATTTTGAGTATGAAATATTCTGCGCATGTTTTCAACTTTTTCACTTCAAACCCCTCGGAGGGGTGAGCTCCAACCCTTGAATCTCAAATGGGATAAGGGGTTAAGTGATACATCATTCTAAAGGTAATCGGAATCTCTCACCAACGCTTCCTTTTTTTTGGAATTCAATGATAATAGTCGGCTAGTGATGGAAAGTAACGCTTTTTTTCCTTTCATCACTATTTCTCATTTTGTAGTTAGAACGAAGTTCATCTAAGAAGTGCTCAATGTGTTTTTTTTAAATCCTGTCCTATCCAACATTACATAAAGAATCATTCATTTCAATATCAGTTCCTTGATCTCTCAGTATAATATATACCTTGTTTCGTTTTCATTGTGCCACCCTGTATATAATATAATATCTTTGGTTCTAGCTATCGCCATGAATCGTTTTGTCAGTTCGTCATTCGGGTATCAAGATTACCACCAATAGCATTATAAATGAAAAAAAAACGTACTGGCCAGTCGAAGTAGAGACAATTCATGAAAAATGAATGAAAATTCAAATTGAGAATTTCAATTTTCTAGAAATACCTGTACATCAACTTTCTGTTATTTATTAATGAAAAAACCACAAGAATAGATACTCACAGAGAATTAGTTCCTGGTGAGAAATTGGACTGATTATCGATTCCTCATGATGTTCTTTAGTGATACTCACCTAATTCTTCTTTATACCCGAAAATTTTTGAAACCTGAAGATCTGTACAGAACACAAGTCACGTTGACTCGGTTATTTTCTAGTATATGTCACAAGTTAGGAGAAACAAAGTACACACACAGGAAAATCAAACTCAAGTTTATGGATTTTCGTTAGAAGCTGAAACAAAGTGTTCATACCCGGCGGCCTTTTTCGAGATGTGGCGTGAATACGACGTTTCAAAGTTGCTTTGTTCGACTGGCAGCACAAACAAACTGCCTGGTGAAACATTTCTTTCTTGGTTTGCTACGTACACAGAAGCTTTGTTCCTGAATGTAGTCATCAGTGACAAAATTTGCTACTTATATGCCTCTGTGTGTACATATGTTCATTTAATTTTCGGTTCGGTGGAGCCGACGAGATGTGTAAGAGAACCAATAGCATAGAAATCGAAGTTGTGGTCATTATAACAACAACAACGAAGAATGGAAATGTTTGAATGTCGATCTAAATTCAGTGTTGACCAGTTCCTTAACAACCCTCCTAAATATCAACATAAATATTGTGTTCTAACGACACTTCTTTGAGGTAACTCTAATAAGAAATAACTCAAGCAAACTTACGTTTGTAATAAACTTGTGGTTTTGTCGTGCATAGATTGGCAGATGTGGCGGCCGTTTTAGGATATCCCGATGATGTACTAAACGTGTTGGTAGTCTCGAATGATCGCCCACCCCCCACCCTTCGGCTACCACGTCAGGTAATCTTGCACTATCATGAACCGAACTCAAATACAATCAACATATAAAAAACATGCACTTTTCACTCAATATGCATTATAGAAAGCTTCGCCTCTTCCTTGATCTTGGTCTATAGCTTTCATCCCATCTGAAACCCGAAATAAAAATTGTTAGCGATTCTAAAATTTTGAGATAATCAACGAGTGCGTTAAATATGGCGGCAGTGTCGTAGTGGACATTTCCAATGCCCTTGTACGTTCCAACCCATTGGGACTATATTTTTTTGAACCTTCAGAATGCTCCTTGTCAGAAGTTCAGTGAAATCCCTTCGTTTTGAGCATAATATATCCTCTTGAATCTCTACCCCCTAACAGATTCGTCATTTGCAGTGACACTTAAAGGTCAGTTGCTAATTGCTCAGCTCTGCTGGTTCTGGGGTGTTAAGTTAGTAATAGTTTTATCCATCCTCCACGGACGTTCTTGCTGTACGTTTTGATACCTACTTTTTGTGTCTGTCCTGATTCTTGATCATTTTCTGTGACTGGGACGATCCCAAATCTGGTAGACAAAATGTATTGTGAGTGTTCTCAGTCCAGTTGGCAACCTTTATCTTCCATATTGATAATCGATATCAAGTATAGTGGTTTCTTCAGCCTAAACTCCTGTGGAGTCATATGCAGAGTTTCAAAAATCGACAATATATCATTGAGAAGGATAGGATATTTCAACTTTATATCCATGGGATGTTCCACAATTTCCTCAAGAAGCAATATCGCCTTCGACTGAGACGATGAAAGGGTTGCCTGTCAACATTTTTTACTTGCAACAAAATGTGTTTCTGGTGCCTCTAATCCTCAATAAGGTATTCCAAGTTTCTTCTTCTTGAATGGCACCGTCCAGTTTATTTCACCAAAACTGAATCGCTTTTCATTCCTCAACACAATAGTGTATAATTCTATCATTCCAGATACATTATAAGAATTGTATTATATTACAAAATCGTGGATACCTATTTGATGACGTATCTTCATCATATTGAATGTTCGAAAAGATCTGTTTGTTTTCAAGTTCTTCAAGAACAAGAAAATCATAATCGATGAAAATTTTGTTAACCTCACTTTTTTCGTTCATAAATGAGAGATACTATGCAAAACACCTTCGCAAATTACCTTGATATTTTCTTTAAAAATTTAACTCGCATTCGGTTGAAATATTATGGGAATACCACCATATACGATATATACCACTATATATTCATATTCATTTGAAGTAAAATTTGAAAAAAAATAACTTCGGGGTGCTTATTGCGCGTTGTATCAAAGTAGCGTTGATTCAAGGGATTCGTCAGAAGGACTTTTTATGCCATAAGAAACTGTTTTCTGTTCATTTTATTTTTTTTTTTTTTCATAACGGAAATATTGCTTGTGAAGGAAATTTTTGGTAATATATCGAGATCATGTTTAGTTATTGCTGAATATATTCTGAGCGAGCCTTGAGAAGATGAAAGTTTGAATTGAATGTCAACGGAATGTACAAGCGTAGCGGAAGAGTTTTCTTGTTCTGATCAACCCACGACACTGCCATATCGACCTCGGCCGGTCTTTAGCTCATATGATATCATTGAGGAGGGTACGATCGTAGTACGTGAACATTAGTAAATAATTGCTGTAATATGCTTGTGAGTGTGTGGTTTAGAATGTACTTGTATGTATTTCCATTTGACGAGAACTTGGTGTGTATCGTAGTAATTCATGACATTCGAATGCTTGGCGTACCACGAAGTTCATTTTGATGAATCATTTTGGAAGATTTTTTGATTTTTTTCAAGTAGATAGCTGTTTTTGTCTTTTGTCATTTGAATTTCATCATCGCTCACTGGGGATATCTGACTAATGAACATTACAGGAACCTACTTCAACTGCATCATGTTTATGGTTGCATCTTCGGTGGTGCTGACTGTAGTAGTACTCAATTATCACCACCGTACAGCAGATATTCATGAAATGCCTCAATGGGTGAGTACCATATGCCGTTAGAGATAATATTGGGAATAAAACGTTCTATAATAATTGCTTCCCAGATTTCAACAACATTATTCCAAAATATTGAAAGACTTGTGAGTCAATGAACTCATCCAAGGTATTCGTAGTCGTTTCGCTTCCAGAGTGTCGATGAAACTTCACTACGCATTCAGCTTTATTGAAGCGGTATGAGGAAATATTTGGTATTTATACACTTGTGACTCCAAATCACATGAAAACTCGAAAGAAGTTGCTGCGTCCATTCTCTGAAATAATCATTTCGATCTTGAAACCGGACAGCTTGCTCTCTCTCTCTCTATCATAAATAAACTTCAAACAGTTCATTATCAATCTGAACCCGTTCAACACTATTTAACGAGAGATTGTGCGAGTAATATTAGTTCTATATCATACGATTATTGTGTTGTGTTATGTCATTTACGGAAAGCTGATACATGACACATTTATATTTTTTCGATAATCATTCACGTAACTAGCATTGGATTCATGAATTTCAGACTGCATAATCATCAACGCTGTGTTATACAGTCAGGATATAAAGTTTTGCATGTCTTGCAAATACGCGTAAATACCGGTAAAAGCTGAGAGAGCACATCAGGGCACTTACTATTTCAATTCAGCATGAAATTTCACTATCCAGTATCGCCCTCACTTTTTCCTAATCAGCGGTAAAAACCGGAGACTGACTCCTTCACTTGTTTCATTCGAGTGAAATGTACGAAAAACCTTCTGCCATTTTGGTGATAATACCAAGGGTAATAATTCGTTCTACCAACTGCAAATAAGTTGTCGATTTCATTGTGTTGTGCAATGTCCTCAGCAGTGCAGTCGGTATTTCTGAAGCACTTATTCCACTATCAAGGCAATATCAATCTCGATTTGCAAAAAAAAAATGTCAGATTGTGATAGCCAATCTCCTTCAACAAAAAATGCTTCATGCTCCAATATGGGCAGACGAATTACCTGAAGCAGGAATTTTAGAACAAAACAGACATGCAAAATTCGAAATACGCTCAGAGATGGAGCATTATTACTGCATTTCCAAATTTGGTTCAAAACAAGCATAATTCTACAAACGTCTCACGATCCCTTCACGATCATTCAGTGGCGTCCCTCCAGACACGTCTTCATGATCTAATACCCCTGTTGAAGATTCGAGAACCGCATCGAAATAATGACAAAAAAACTGAAACGGTATTGGATAGAGATGCGTAACTCATTATTGCCAAATATTGAGATACGTCTTTATATATTCTAACCGTTGTGAGCTTTTTGTTTCTTGGACCAAAAGATAAAGTGAACTCGTCTTAGAGTCTAGTCCAGAGTAAAATGACTCTTCTTCAGAAAAACGTAAATTACTGTAACAATCCACAACTATGTGGGATTCGATTAACTAAATAATGAACGCTGACAATGTTTAACCGAGCCAAAAACCTGACAATTTATAATATTTTAACATATAATAGAAGAAAGGTTATAGGATCCTAGAATGGAAATTGAATTTGAATTGAAAATTATTCTATAACTGATAGAATTACAATAGTCCATGGCGTGGTGACTAGTCTAACAAACAGTAAACACTAAAGATTGTTCAGTTCCTCAGTGATTATTCAGAATGTGGAACAATTGATTGTTCTTCAATTTGTTCTGGCAAATGGCAACAACAACATGGCAATTGCAAGCATGGGAAATGACAACAATTTTACCGGATGGCACTTCGTTGGGTCAAACCTCTCTATAATCTCTAATTATGCCTGCTTCTCTATATCTGATGTGTTAAATGAATCAGTCGAATCTCTCTCACTGATTCCATCAATTCCCTCATGAGTTGGTTTTCATTTCGGAATTAGGACCACGTCTTTTCGTCGTATTATCCCGATTTCGTTGATCCTTCAATGAGATCGGTAAGTCCTTCCTCTTATATTTTTATTAGAATTATATTTTCAACAATGAATTTATGATGATTACAAAGTTCGATTTTTCAATTTCCCTCACGAAATGAATATTGAAATACTGTTAGACTCATCCTCCGTCCAAGTTGCTAAGTTTACAGTTGCGGCTCCTTTCAGATCAAATCAGTGTTCCTGCAGTGGTTGCCATGGATCTTGGGCATGAGCCGACCCGGCAAGAAGATAACAAGGAAGACGATCCTCATGAACAGCAGGATGAAGGAACTGGAGCTGAAGGAGCGGTCGTCGAAGAGTCTCTTGGCCAATGTGTTAGACATCGATGACGACTTCAGGAACGTGTCTGGTGCAACGAGCGGCGGCAATAATAGCACCATCACCACCAGCCTCGGCCCCGGCTACATCAGACACCCCACGACAATAGAAGACACCACCATTCCGGGCACGGGGGGCCAGCGCGACCTGCAGAACATCCTGCGGGAGCTGATGTTCATCACTAACAGGATGAAGAAGGCCGACGAAGAGGCAGAGGTCATCAGCGACTGGAAGTTCGCTGCCATGGTGGTCGACAGGTTTTGCCTGATCATCTTCACGATGTTCACGATAATAGCGACAGTGGCAGTGCTGTTGTCAGCACCGCATATAATCGTACAATAGGAGTGATGAACTGGGTATGTAGTGGAGTAAAATCGAGGTGAAAATGCGTCAGCTACGTTTTCTTTTGGGGTATGAACAGAGCAGATCTATTGAACGATTTCCAGTGAGAATCTACACGGACGATATTGTATTGTATATCCATACACATGATACTGAACCTAGTTCTTTCCGAATCTATTGTGTTTTATTCAGTTCTGTTTTACTCATCTCGCTCCGTCCTCACTGTAAGACTTCATAGATTGGTATTGATTTCTTCAAATCAATCTAGGAGCTCGTGGTTTTTTTCATCATCTCCTCACAGAACCTGCAGGTCATTGCGTATTTTTTGCAGTAATAGCAACTGTCACTATGGATCTTGTCCATTTTCATAGGACAGTGCACGGCTAAGTTTCTGGACTTTTCTACCTCAATCAGGAGATAAGATCAACCTGGCATTCAATTACATTGACTTTTTTGATCAACTTGGCAGCTTCGTAACTCTTCATTCAGTTGTGAGTCTGGTTATTGAGGGGAGTGAAGGACTTCTTCTTTCGCTAGAACGCAAATTCCCTGTTGCCTTGTTACCAATTAACGAATCATATCGAAAATCACCCCCATCTGAGTTACAAAGAACTCGCAATTTACTGGGATAATATGACACAACCCAACCTAACCGGAGCCGTCGCGTTATATTATTTTCAGATAGGCGCATCTCAGTTATTAGTTT
The DNA here is from genome assembly GCA_963576655.1 of Gastrophysa polygoni. NCBI lineage: Eukaryota > Metazoa > Arthropoda > Insecta > Coleoptera > Chrysomelidae > Gastrophysa > Gastrophysa polygoni. The sequence continues at coordinate 7,977,430 of OY755085.1, forward strand.
CAATTATTCTCTTCGCGAAAGTTGATTCGTCGCGAAAACAACTCCATACCTAAAGGGCGCGCACGCTGTGCTGACGGCTGCAGCTGCTTCACACATCACGGAACCGAACGCTTCCGATCAGTCTCCGACTGTAGTGGGTGGGCTCTCGTCAATCGTTTCTACTGGCCTGCCGAGCTATAATATATCGCGACGGCTGCGACCTAATCCAAAACACGATCGAAACTCGATCGCTGGTTGTCCTGGACTGCAGAATGTCATCCACTAGGGTCGAAACTGGTTATACCTCAATTTTTCGTCTTCTGAAAACGGAGCGGCTTTTCCCGCGATTTTACTCCGCTAACGGGCAGGGGCCGGCCGGAAAATGGCGAAGCGAATGACGATCGAGAAGGCTTTGAACGTTTACTGTGATAAAACAGCAGATCGTGTCGGCAGTTCGGCACAGTAGCAATGTGCAAATGTGCCTTTTCTGTGGAACATTCACGAGCTGTTAAACAACAAAAAGGCAGGCACCTATGTGCACGTTATTGCTAATCGCTGTACCGTACTACGTACTGCTGTGGGCCGCATGGGACACTCCATCTCTCATCAATAAAGTTATGTATTTCCACTGGCAATTGTTATAACCCGTCGCACCGTTTGCGACGATAATGAACGGACTTTGGGCACGCACCCGTGTCGTTGATGCATCCATTCGCTATAATAACACTAATCTAGTACTTCAAGAGAGTACCTGTGTTATTGAGTACTACGTGCAAGTAGTTAGTTAGTAGAGTATCATTAGTTCGAGGTACACACGTGTCTGCCTTTTGTTCGCCCATTGATAAAATAAAAGGGGTCGACCTGCATTAAACCTATTGTGATGAACTTCGCAAATTAATAATTGAAGTTAAATATATATTAAGTTACATAGAATTAATAGTATATGAATAACCTTAACGTGGGTAAAGAATAACGTTCGTTTTATATATCCGAAATTGCGACCGGCGGCCGATATCGGCCTAGACTGTTCTGCGGATGGCGCGACAAACTTCCCGTGTCCTATATTTTCGCTCATGTTCGCCGAATACTGCCTAGCTCCGTACCGATGTCAGAGACGCCTACTCGCAATTCGACGTGCATTGGACGCCATGTGCCGAAGGTTGGTAGCTCTAGGACAGCTCTCGTCTGTCGTAGACATCGAAGACGACACCGCGGCGTGATGACACTTTTCGCTCAAATCACTCTTCTCACCTTTAATATCAGGACGAATCAGAAGATACAACCAATGCATTCCTTCGTTTTGGCATCTAGTGAACTTTCCTGACTGAATATCATATGAACTGACTCGGTATTGGTGGTAAAAGTAGTGACGGAATTTGCAACCAGCTTCCCACCAGCTTTCCTTCCTCAATTCGTTTTCGTTCATAGAAAACCCTCTTGCTTCAGTTACCTGAACAACTGAAAAGTGTTGAGGAAGAAAATGTTGTTCCCTACTGTCAGCTAAAATGATCTCAGTTATTCATATCATTTCATAGTAAGGATGTGTATGATGGTGAACTGTCTCCAGTTTTCATCTGCTGAACCAGCTATTGCTGTCTTTCTCTAAGCTTAGATACCATGAATATTTCGCGGTAAGTATTCTTCACATCTTTAACTTCAGCCTTTGCCAGTTCTGTGTCGAGTTCTTTCGGAAGTAGAGGAATTTCAAAGATCTCCTTTTCATATCTGTCTGCCTGCTGATTCATTTCTCTCCTTCCCGACATGTGTATCTCCTCATTCCTGTATTGTCTGTCAGGAAATACTGTCTGAATTCATCTTTTGATAGCGACTATTTCCGCATCCGATGCTGGGCAGTTCGCCAACTGGCATCCTTTGGTACAATAATCCTCGAACTCACTGAGTAGTTGACTCTACAACCACTTTCCAAGTACTACAAGGTACCTAATGCTCATCTGGCATTCATAAGAAAATGTTCTATTCTTCGTGGAAATGGTGGTGGATAAAAAAACATATATATTTCAATGGCTGACAGATGGTTTCAAGTATGTACACTGGTTTCATGAAATGCTGAAGATTCATGAAATTTATGATAAACGCATATTGGTATATTTTCATTCGATCCTGTATATTTTTCTCATTCAACTGTGGTGTCGGTTCATTTAAATCTTTATTGCTGCTTATTATCCTTTCGAAGTACATGGCGTCCACTATCCTACTTTTATATCATGTATTTATACTAACTTTTATCCGAGGAAAACTTTGAACATATTCATGATCATGACAAGAAGTATGAGTGGAAACGGATAACTAACCAGGTGTTTATAACAATAAATTTCATTTAATTAATGAGTTCGAAGGGTCCTTACACATGATTTGCTCTTGAAAAACTTAAGTTTATAATCTATGTTAGATGAAATAAAATCAATATTTATATATAGTTATTCTGAATATTGTATTGTGGTATGTATTTTGACAGAATTTCGAGGGGCCCTTCTGCATCTTCCAAGATTACCATTGTGATAGATGACACATCAGAATTACTTGGAGTTCTCATTCGACTCATTCCAGAGTTTTTTTCAAAATCTGATGAATGATCAGATTTTTTTTTTCAAAATATTCCATCATGGAACCAACGTTCAATAAGACAATATTGTCAGGTAGGAAGTTATACTATCACAAGTATAGCACAATAATGTGCTTGCTTGCCAGAGAAGGTTATTCTCACATTATTCTCAGTTATTTTATTACAGTTCAGGAAGATTCATGGTGGTTTTGATAGATACTGATAATCCCTCTCGAAATTTTTGTGTACAATCTTGGAGATTACCATCGCAGAGAGAATCATGTCAGGGGCTCTTAACTATAGATTTTAATACGATTTGATAAAGAAATTCTTTGGGCATAATTCTAGATAGTGTTAAAGTTGTTTCTTTGCGCAGAAGTGTTCTGTTCAACAACTACTATATACGCTTGAAAATATCTCGCTTTCATCAGTTATTCACTTAATTCAACTTCTTGAGGAGGAGGGACAATCGATATAAACGAATGAAGCGACCAAATAGTCTAGAACCCCAAAATTGTCCATTTTTACTTTAAGAGTAATATTGCAGAGACGTGTACCGTGTACCCGATTTTAGAATCGAAAATAAAGTACCTAATGTTATCCCATTCCTTGGCTTCGTTCATTTTTACAATAAAGTAATGCTCAACTAACTTGCGTTTCTTTTGCAAAATTGGCTGCTGAAACGCCGAATAGTCAGGCAACAAGTTTTGTGTTATATATTTGTTGGTATACATACATATAATCTTCAATAATCGATATCGAATTATAATCGTGGGCTCAACAAAATTCTCATTATCACCAACCTTCGGAATCCTAATGAAGCACTATATTTTTCTGAGGATCAAATTCGCAGTTTCACTTGATTCTATAAGAAAGTGCATTGAAAGAGACAGCATAAATATGTGTCAGGGGTAGCCAACTAGGTAAGTTCTGAAAAATCAAAAAGAAATACGAGGACATCGCAGTTATATCTAAAAAGTGCATTCTAGTTGCTCTTTGTCTTTGTCGATGTGAATATTTTTATTTCATATACTGAGTACTATCTCGTTCGAAGTAGAATAACGGTATCTAGAATTATATGTTTCCTCGTGTATAGTTCGCTTCCTTCATTGTTTGAGCAACCATCGAACATGAAACATAAAATCACTAGGTGAGTACTTATCTTCACTCAAAACAAATCGCTGAAACGAGATGGTGGTGAAGAAATACTTATGAGCGGATATAAATACTTATCATTGGTATCGTTATCATATTACTTTGAGTTTTGTGGAGTCTATCGCATTGTATATAATAGAATTTTTTCTTTTGACGGATGTCAATATGTACTGGGTGTTTCCAATGTCGACTCACAACTTTTCCTCAGGTGGTAATCTCATCGAATAGGTGACGAATGAGGTACAAGTATAGACTTCGTTTCTAAAAGGATACATTATATATGGAATTCGATTTATCGATATCTCAAATAATATATAACACATAACTTGTTAACAAATACCTGACTTATCAGCATATATTGCTTGCCACATTTTCTTCTCATGCGTTTTCAGATATAGAGGAAGATGACAGTAGTTCAGATGGTTTTATATATTTGTATGTTCTCTTTTTTACAGACATTGAAATGTATTAAAAAAAATACTTTTACCTATGTAATTCCATTCAAGGTTCCAAAGTGTATCTAGCGTGTATGATTGAGAATAAACAACTTTTCCAAAAGTCATCGTGTTTATATATATTCTTATTTGAAATTTATTATTTTTCATTTGTTGGGTTAGTTCGCGAAGATATAGGATAGGTAAGGAACATGATGTAAATATAAACAGGTGTTCCAACTCCCTATACCATCTGCTAGAAACAGTTGTTGACTGCTGCCAACTTGATTATATTGAATTTTGATATCTGACTAAGACTGTCCAAGATCGACACTAGATGGCACCACCATGCCGATCTGGAAAATTTTCTTGGAAACTCTGGAAAACGTGAGCTTGCAATACAACAAGAATGCAGAAGTTGAACCGTCATTATTAGTGAACTCAGAATCAAGAGCTGCGGCCTCATTAAGGTTGTTTTTACAGGTTTACATGTTTTGGAAAGAAACAATTGAAGAGTTGTTTCAGTATCCTATATCCACCTTTTGTGAGAATAAAGAATGGTTGTCGGTTTCAATTATTTGTTCAGTAAACATAAGAAAGAACAAACAATATCTACTTTCCAGAAATCAGTTATACAAATGGTACGTTAGCATTTCCCAAAGAGATCATTTTAGGTGATACATATAATGTACATCATAAAGATCGAATTGAAACAAATAATATTCAAAGAATAAAATCCAATTTGAGATGAGGCCTACATAGCTCATCTTAAAAGTTTTTTTTGCAAAGCTGGTATTTCTCAACTGTCAAAAAGCACCATTCAACTCATTATACAGAGGAGGACTCATTAAACCGGCCAAAAACTCGTATGCAGGATACTATCCGACAGCATCTGAATACTTTCTACCTCCAGTTTGGGTGATGAAATGGTATTATTCTGCTAAACATGCCGTTTGTCGGGACCATACAACCATAGATACAAGGATAATAAGGTTTATGGAATTCAGTATGGTATAACCCATTAATCATGTCCATACTCAATGAGACATACTTACTTAATGGGATATACCCATTAAGATTGCATGAGCCATAGTAAGAACCTAAGAGTAACGATATTCATTACTGACTGAAAAAAAATTCAATTAACTTATTCAGATATATACAAATAATTCGGTCGGTGACAATTTTTATTGAAAATCAATATACATCAGGAGTAAAAAATAATGTTTGAATCAGTTAATAAATAAATACAAAAATCAAAGAAAATTATCATAACATTGAAAAAAAAGTGAAAAATGTGTGTTCTCAGAGATATCCAACTGAAAATCATTCTACTCAAGAGGAAATAGTCTATACAATATCCACAATATATAACTGTTAATTATATAATTTTCATCAAAAAACATTTTGGTAAACATTTATCTGAAAAATATTACAGGACAATCCCAAGAAGGACATAGAAATAAAAACAACAAGGAAAATAAACATCAAAATACTTCGAAAAGATCTTATCAATTATTTTTTCAATATAATACCTAGAGTAATTGGCACTGAAAAAGACAATAATAAATTTTGATGGGTAAGATACAGCAGACTATCACCAACGAGACGTTGAAGAAAGATTGACGTGTTCAACTCACGTATTCCATATCGACGATTCGTTGATGATACTCTGCAATCTACAAAAGTCAAGGGCCTGCGTTGATCAGTTACTAGTTTCTTTCTCCGTCAACTCTTGATAACGAGCATACATCATCTTTTTCACGCAGTCTTTATACGATTCACCAGCCAGAGCTGTGTAACCTGGAAGCTTATTTCCCAAACCCACGGTGCTGCTATGCTGTTCAGCCTGGAAGAATACTCATATTTCAGAAGTGATGACGGATCAACAACGTTACTCAGGACATACAGGGTGTCCCATAAACATACCGACTTTAAGGGATGATAGAGGACATCAAAATAACCATTTTCGCTCGATAAACATAAGTCCGGAAACTCTTCGTTTTCGAGATACAGGGTGTTAATTTTTAAAAAAAAATCGATTTTTTATTAATATCGTAAAAACGATTTGGTCGAATTCAATGAAATTTCTACAGATTATTGATACATTTATAAGGTATCTTTTGGAGCTATTAGAATTTGCCCAATAATTTCAGGGGCGTGACCATGGGCTGTGTCGGATAGTTTTTGCACAAAAAAAATATCGCCCAGTAGATTTTTTGTAATTATATTTTTTTTAAATGAACAACTAAAAATACAACTTTTTCGTCCCTTGAAATTTTTCCGTATCTACGTTTTGTAGAAAAAAAATAAAACCCATATCTCTTACATCTATGAAAAAATAATTAAATGCTTCAAAATTATACCTTACATTTTACCAATGCGTTTATTGAAATATTGAAAAACTAATAAAACTTCCAATAACTTTTTTTTACTAATCATTAATTATTATTAATGTCTTTCAATCATTTTTTGTTTTGTATTCAATTGGGAAATATTCGTAATTTTTAATATCTTGGAAAGAGTATCCAAAACATACCGACAAATAAAGGGTGCTAAAGCAATAAAATGTTTTAAATAAAAGGAAAATAACTAAATCAACTCTCAGTTTAGTTGAACACCACAGACTTTTGTTTACATTTTTTGATTCAACTACGTTTGATTTTGGGAACAAACATTGTTTTTACAATAAAATTCCACAGATACCAATTTTAATTTTTAAAAAAAAAATTAAACACCCTGTATATCGAAAACGAAGAGTTTCCGGATGTTTATTTTGATGTCCTCTACCATCCCTTAGAGTTTGTCGGTATGTTTATGGGACACCCTGTATATTCGAAACCCAATTATTATATTATCAAGTATATACAAAACAAATTCGTATGCACAGCGGCACATTGCAAAATTTTAGAAATATAGGAATCTTAGAACTGTTTCTTCATTATTTATTACTACAAAGAGTTTTTTCAAAATAAAACCAATATTTTTAATGAGTCGAAAGAATAGATTTCTACGAAAAATACACGAATTGCTTGTAAATACAAACTTGGACAAAGAAACGAAACATCGATTTTGGTTGTTTTTGCGTCAACACGTGTGAACGTTTTCATCTTTGTCACTATCTGATGAGAATATCGCAAAAAATTCCAATAAATTTTGTGTCATACAGAGCAAAACAGAAACTTGCATTTCACTATTATGTACCGTACACTCTGTGAAGGAATTCAGGATACAACACACTTCTCTTCATGTGATTCGAAATTCTAATTTTTTCCCAACATGTCTTTTTGATTAGGCTTATGCAAGTTACCAAGAGATAAAATGGCCTGCGACTAGATTGCGATCTTATAATCAGTAACCATTCAAAATCATCGAGTTCTTAGAGATTGAAAAATATCTCTATCGTTGTAAAAGCTTCCTAGAATTTTTCTAAAATAATAATGTTGTTTGACAGGACAGGAAGACAGGAATGACGTCACATCAAACAGATTTGATCAAATTGTTTGATTTGAGACATGGGTTTAAGAAATTAAATAGATTATGAAAATCATCAAAGACTGTTGTAATGGCCTACTGAATGCTGTGCATCCTTATCTAGGACACAGTGAATAATTCCTAAACTATGAAGAAACGTTTCGACCGGAAATTCTTGATGAAACACTCACCTGAATGATAGTCGTTCTTCCTTGGTTCTGCTTACCGAGCCCTTGCCCTTCAGTCCAGCCCATCTTCTGTAGAAGACGATTGCCGACATTCTCCGAACCAATGGGCTCGGTAACCGAAGCGGTAGACGTCGGCAGGTCGACCTCCCTGGCCTTCAGATACTTCTCCTTAAGCTTGCTGGGCTTGGGCTCGTCCGGATCGCCGTACTTCATGCGCCTCTCCTTGGCCCTGTTATTAGAAATGAAGAAAAAATACTATAATAAAACGTAAGTTACAGAAGGAAAACATATTCTAGCACGAGTCTGAAATCCAAATATGAGCTGCATAGCAGCGAATTTCCGAACAGGCGAGAGCTTGAATTGCCTTCTGTAACGAATGTTTCATACTTTTATGTCTATTTCGGCTATATTATACAGTTTCATTGATATTGAATAAATATTTTCATGCTTCAATTATTTATGGAAATTTCGGCGAAATAATCAAGACTTGCTTAAATGATACGGTTCCGGCAGTTGAAAGAAATTTGACACAATATAGCGAAAAGTTTGGTAAATTCAAAAGATGCTCAAAAATTTTTTGAAATGAACCGTCCTATCACTGAATTCATATGTCAGATGGATTTCAAGGAACAGCGCCTAAATTCTCTACATAATATTCCTGGGATTTCGATGAAATCAACAGATACTTCTACCATTCCTGATAATCCTTTCGAAATCTGCTGCAGTTGTACAATTAGTATACAATATAAGCAGGTTCTGGAGACACCTAATCTATAACTATTTCAAGCAATCGTTGTTCTTGTAGTCCAAACATTCATACAGAGAGTACGCCATCGAATTTGCCGTACTCTCTGTATTCCTAAAATGTCTTTCCGATATTTTCATCAAACAAAGTGCAATCAATACCTGTCGCGATAGACGATCTTATCGTTATGCTTGTCGGACCTCCTCTTTCTGCGAGCCTCCAAGTTCTGCTTGTGCAAGGCCGACAGCTTGGCGTGCTTGGTCAAAGCTTCCGCCGAGCCCAACTGACGTTTGCACAAGTTGCAGATCAGCTTCGAGAAATCCAACAGGTCATCATCTTCGTCGCCTGGAAATCAATCAAACTGTCATCACGAAATTTTTATTCATGTTGGAAAAAGATATGCAGGGTATATCTTCAGAGTTAACGTGACTTGAATACAGGGTGTTCCGTTGGAGAACGGAAATCCGACAAGAGATAGAGGTAACTGAGGTGTTTCTGATCATACCATATTTGGGTTTCACGAGTTTTATAATCGATGTTTTATCGATTTTGCTCATTTCTTTGTGGGGTCAAGACTTACAAACCACTTAGTACATTTTTTTTGATATTGGGGACACATGTTCTCCTACTTCTACCCAAGAAGATTGCAGAGACATTTCCATAATTCAATATGGAAAACTCAAGATATTCCTGTTTTAGTCACGAAATTAATTGATAATAATGTACTGGGTGGTTCGTAAGTGATGACCTCACAAAGAAATGAAATACTTGAGGATATTGATCCTCATGTGCAAGGGTCTTCACGTATATTTCGAATCCCCCCTATTTTCTCATTCATAGTTCAATTTGTGAACAGAAAGATATCTCGAACAGAGGTTATTCGGATCCAATATGAATTTCGAAATGGAACACCCTATAGTGGTTTTATCAGATGAAAGTAAATTTTTGTGATTTGATGTAAAATAAGTATATATTGCTGGTTATCATCTCTTAAAAATCTGCTACAAATGTGAATATCGTAGTCAAATAAAGATGTATCTATCTATCTTACAGCTTTCGACATATTTGACGTTAAAGTTAACATTTTCTACATTTTCTTTTCCGTTGATTATGGCCATGTCAAATTGACAGGTGATAAAACCGATATTCATTCAACAATATGGGTCTCAGTGACGGGACAATGTGATATACTATCAGTACATTTGGGAAAATCAAAAATCATAAAAATACGAAAGCCGTACAACTGAAATATAGTCGATTTTCTTGATCGTCAAAAAGTAAATATCTGGAGAAAATGTTGACAGATAATACTCACAATCAATATTGAATAACAATCCACATGATCACAAATGCATCACATAAAATCACAAAATGCTCAATATTTCTATTACTCTTTCAATAAATACCGGTAAAAAAGATATTTTGATACGAATATGACCGTTTACAAAGTTACTGCTTCCTCTACAAAACGAACCCTTGAAAATGCTCGAATAGGAGTATGTGTCAAGAGTGACATCAATTAAAACTTCTGTTCCTGAAAATATGAACATCATCTCGATTAATTGTGATCTATAATAAATCTATTGATAACCGACCCTCGATACGTATCAACTCCGAAATGGGATCTGTTAATAGTTCAATCCATTTTCAGTTGTGGTGGAAGTTTGAAATTGAGGATTACCAGAAGATTCACTCTCGCCTCCATAAGCAGCTACCAACGGAGCAGCTGCGGCCGCAGCCGCTGCTGCTGCAGCAGTAGCAGAAGCAGCTGCTGCGGCAGGCACCGTAGAAGTGCATGGAACCTCTTCAACGATCTCGGGCTGCTTGAAAAAGGATGGTGGGGCTGGAGCGACTGTGACGGCCTTCTTTTCCAGCACCGAAAAACCGATATCCGCTGATGCGCTGCTACTACCAGAATGATAATCTGCCGCTGTCCTATTACTGAAACTATCCTTTTTCTGATTCAATGTCTTCACCCAACGTTCCATATCTTTGGCTATCTTCTTTGCTACTTTCACCTTGAAATAAAATATCTGATTCAGGCTACAACGAAAATTAAAATTTTATGAAGTTCGACGATCATGTTATGGCACTGAGAAGAAAATATCTTCAGAATGTTACGGGAGTATAACTGACTCACACCAGAATTCTCAGCAGCACAGATGGTATACCTCACACATCAAAACGAGCGATACGATACAAGTAAAAGCTCGTGATATTTGCAAGTTGAAACGACGACGTTTTACCATAATAAATCATTTTTCATCACACAAAAATTGTTGCTTTAAACGTCACAATTTTGTCGTCAAGTCAAACGTCACATTGGAATATTGAATTCAGTCGCGTAACTCACGACGATCGAGTGTTATTCATTGTAACTACTGGTTGATCAATCACTTAACATTACTGCACGATGAAATAATTCTTTCGAAAATCGTATTTTCATTGCGGATTGGTTGAGCTTCTTCTCACCTTATCTGCTTTTTCAGGTTTGCTCCTTTTAGTGTCCCCCTCTTGAGTAGCCCCTGGTTCCGAAGCCGACTGACTGTAGATGGAGTTATCGTAGGATGGTGCAAGGAGGTAAGATTGCTTGTCATGGTCCCAGTACAGCCATTTTTGGATCTGACTGTTCCAATAGTAAGTGGAGGTAGGATCGTAATAGAGGCCTGTTTGCGAACAGTATTGATAACCCGTGGATTTGTCGTAGACGTATCTGGACACATCAGGAACAGCTGCAAAATTTCGGATGAAATTAGTACCTCACCAGAAAAATGAAAAATTACATGCATTACTATACTGAAGATATATACATTAGACCTAAAAAGTACCAAGTTAGGTCAGAAAGATTCTTGGTTTTGCCACTTCAAAGAGGAGTACTTCAAACTCATGATACTGAGGCACAGACACACAGACAGGCACAAATATTCTTTTTATGTTTTCGGAAATCCAAATTAATAGAAGAATGAGGAATTTTTAACTGGAATAATCGGACTTAGCAAGACAGAGTGGATAATTTCAAGTGTTCATCTGAATAAATAGAGTAATAGTCTACAATACTCTCATACTACCTCATTTGAACTACTGCCCTACTGTATTAAACTTGAATCATGAGGTGGTTGATGTTTCCAAAAATGAACACCCTGTATTTTATAAGGATATAACATGAATATTCATCTCGAAGAATAGATGTATTCCATTTCATTGATGAAGGCGGAAACACATCGGCGATACGTATCTAATGACTTTCGATGGCCTATGAGAAAAGATAATCAATATTTTGGAACCATCCTCATTGCATTAGTGACATTTTTCATTATTTGACGAGGTGCTATAGGCTTAAGTACAGTGGTGAGAATAGGCATTGGCATATTTTTGCTACATAGCAAATCATTAGTGGAGCGAATAAGAATTATTATTGTTTCAATGATTATAAGTGAAGACTACGACGACGACTAGAAACTAGACGACTAGAAGTGCAGTCAAGCATGAATTCAAACTCTGATGAATTCAAAACTGAAATTAATAACATAAAACCGTGTTCTAGAAAGAAAGTGTTCATACAAGAAACACAAAAATCAAAACGAATTCAAAAATGAAGAAGGTTGTTAGGTTAGGTTGACTTTATGTTAGCTGATTTGGAATGTATTTGATTTTATTCGATCGTCTCTGAGATACCATACATTCTATCAAGACAATACAATATATTATTAAAAATTGGACATCCTGTATAGCTTTTTAATTAGTTGAGCAGTTTTCATTCATCAAGCATTCATTAAGGAAGTGATATTTGGACAAATTCGCCTGAGAAAAATCACATCTCTAGTAATTTTTTATTAGATGAAACTTTGAATAATTTTAGGTTAGTTCAAGATGAATGAATCCACCTCAAACGGTTCGAAAAATGGATTGATATGAAATAATACAACTGGAAATTTTCCAGCCGTATTATTTACCACTTATGATACATGAATACAATCGGAATAGATTCTCAGGCTGCATTCGCACAAAGACCTCAAAACGTAACAACCTTTGGAAGCGCAAAAATCTACGATTATTGACAGCGTTTGATCCTCTGAGATATATTTTTTCTATTACTCACGATATTTCTTCCCATCGGTTCCAGTCGGAACAGGTGAAATTGTGCCCGGATCGTAGTACGTCTTGTTGGCGTTCAACTGCTGAATAGCACTTTGAGCAACGGCGGCTGCAGCATTGGCTGCATCCATCTGGTTCTCCTGCAAAGTGATTGAATTGCCAGAGCTGATCTGTTGCGTGAAGAACGTCCTGTAGTACTCGATGTACTGCATGTATTCCTGTGGGGTCTTGGCATAACGTCGCGCTGCGTATTCGGCCAAACTGTCGACGTCCGTCATAGCGTAAGTGCTCGGTACACCAGCGTTGGGAAAAGCATCGTTGTCCGCTTGGGAGTAGGCTTTCTTCGTATCGCCCATATTGTATTTACAGTAAGATAATATCACTAAAAAAAATGGAATGAGCTTCATTAGATTTCCGATTGCTTGGAAGACTAGGTATACCATTTTTCAGTTCAGAAAAAGTGTTTGACCCTCTGAATTATAAAACAACTACAACGTCTGCGATAACGGGCTGGGCGATCAAAATTTGAGCTTTGTTGTTAGAACACTATGAATACAAATCGGGTATTTTCGTCTCTGTCGCATTCATTTATGTGAATAGGTGTATGGCCGGTGTTGAGGCTGTTTCAATGAAAATAACCTGACTATTCTAAAAAAATTAAGAAATGGTGAAAAGTTGTGTTGCATATACATGTCTCGAAGTGCTGAAGCCGAACCAAAGCATTCAACATCATCAGTACTTTTGTTTTTCATTTTCAAATGGGAAATTGAAGTGTATCACCTCTTCAATGTTTCAGATTTCCGATAAAACGCCCCAATATTCTGAAACCATAGGGTGAAAGCAAAAAAAGTAAATTATCAGTAGTTATTCCGCTCAATTTCAAGACAATAATTCAATACTGACAGTCAAAAAATATAACGGAACATGAATGAACACCATGCACCTTCTTCCTTTGCAAGAGTGAACTATTATTGAGAAATACGTGAGAAAATGCCAAAGAACTAACTATGGCATAAATTGGTTATCTGAAGTATGCAACCTTGGGAATTCAAAACCCAAGCGTATCAAACAGAGGAAAATTATAAGATAGTTGGAATCCATAATCAGAATATCACTAAAACACTGCCTTGCGAGTTGGTGCTTACATCAATCTTGAAAATCTTCTACAAAAATCCCTCAAATACAGAAAAAATGCCAGAAACATCAGATTATTTGAAAATACATATTTCGGCCGTTGCCATCTTCAATAGAGTCCTTAGTATTTTTCAAAATATTACCATCAATGAAAATTTCTGGAGAATAATATTTGAAATCTTCAAAATATTATTGTGATATTTTGGGTATTTATTTTGTATTTGAGAATTCAAACATGGTCTACCAATCGTCTCTTTATGATCTACAAATATTCGGACTTGCTAGTATAAATCGGGCCTTTGACCACCCCTCTAGTTCATTCTGTACTGAAAAATAGTAGGTATTTTGATTCAAAATGATATGACCTCCTGAATATTATTTAGCTATACTTCCCTTCAAAGAATTGATATATGTTTTTTTATCAAGTTTATTGATATGGTGAAGTGTTATCAATATGTGAATGCATCATAAAACAATATGTATAATCGGTCGGACATTTTATAATGATACTCACCAGTTTTGCCATCAATTGTTAGAGGATTCTTCAGGCTATTCAAACTTCCATATATTGCCAGAGCATCAATTGTACTCTCGGTTCCAAGGTAACAAAGGCCTCGAGAGGTTGACGTCAATGGATCTCGCCCGATGCAAACGGCCGATATCGACTTCACCAAATCGGGTATTACAGTGTTCAGAATGGTCATTACCGAATCTTCGGTAGTTAAAGCATCAAGGTTCCTCATCATTATAGCTGAAATTATTCCAAATTGTAATTCAAGTATCAATATTTGAATAATTGTTTTCATGATCGTATCGATATTCAATCGGAATTATTGTTTATTACTTACTTTTTGTAGTATAGTTACAAATTTCATCACTTCCACTGCCACCTTCTTCGCTTTCAGTCCTGGATGCATGACATTTGAAACAATTATCTCTTCTCTTGAAGTTTTGAGCTCCACACTGAAACGTTTCATAGATATTCATTACACATTAGTCGAATTCGAGCTGCTAATATACAAGGTAGTAATCAAGTATGTACAATTAATTCAACAGACGATTATTTGAGCTACTTCGACAAAAAGTTTATATGAACATGTGTCTTAACTTGCTTCGTTTTCAAGATGCAAGGTAGATTTCTTCTCAACCCAATTCGTTTGTAATTTGGTATTACTTATTTGTCGTGTTAGGAGGATAATTCAGTTCGAACTCAATGAAATTCATCCATAAGTCCAGTGGCCTCCCCAGCGTCACCTTAACGAACTTTTTTTGACAAAATCATCTAAACTCTCAACAAAGCTCTAGCGAGTTACCATGATTTTCCAAAAGATGGCACAAACGAATGACATTAATTGAAATTCATCACTTTTAACTGTTGAAATATTATCATCGAGAAAGCAGATCTCATTTTTCGAAATCAAACATGAATTTGTTCGACGCTTTCAACGACCTAGCGCCAGGTCCGAATCTAACGGACAAATTTGACGCCTCGCCCAATCAGGTATTGGAATCAAAAAAGGCAAACTCGAAGGATTTCCAAGACGTACTAATCTCGAGTATGATGGAATTTTGCATTATTGTATTTTACCCCAATATGCCTTGACACACAGTTTAGAATTTGAATATGAAAATGCCGTACCTTTATGCAGAACCAGTCTGCCGAAGCCTTATGCGTAGGCAGTTTCTCGGAAGAGCTCATATCCTTCGGTATGCTATATTGCATGATAGCACGGTACTGGTCCTGGAGCATCAACACGCCCTGAAATGACGAAAATCAATTAGGTACAGCCACTCGGGAAAGAATACCCCTCTTTCTAAAGAGACCCTTTCGTTGCCTAGAGATGCGAAACGAGCTAGATTTCTTGGCATTTCATATGGTCAAAGATTGGCTACTTTTGTGTCAATCTACGGTAATCATTTTCTTTCGGTGAATGTTGTATGGGATCGTGAGCGATATTATTACAACTTGCATTCATATATACACACCATGGACATTCTCTCATCCATGGTGTGAAGAAGTATATCGCTGTGCTGTCTTAGCTAGATCGGACGATAAATTCATAGTTTTGTAAAACACGAATTCTAGACTCCAGGCATGTTATACAGCATTTAACAGATTTTTATATTGGACAGAGCTTATTGGTAGATATGAAAAAGATACAAGTGAATGACAATATTATTATTATCATTATTGTAAGAATATTGAATTATACAATAAACAAGATGACAAATTGGGCAATCTTCAGAAAAAACTCCTGAAGGCGTCATCCTTCATTGAAATCTATACCCTATCCTTGAGATCGTCCCAAAGTTCGTTCGTTAGCATGAGCAAAGATTGATATTTTCAACATGAATAGAACATGAAATTTCAATAAATTTCAACACAGATGGTCGTAAGCAATATAAAAACAATCAATCATATAATAATCACATCATGATAAATGTTTTTGACAAATATAGTGAAATGTCTGGTGTCAAAAAGAATTGAAGAAGACTGTATAAAAATACCACAATTCAATAAATCGACTGAAATGAAAATTCCCAGTTATATCACAGTAGATAGTAGTCGACTGCTGAATCTGTGTTGAATGAATTTCATGTTGGATTTTGAATCGAAATCATTCAAAGAACTCAGGGACAGCTAAGCTATGATATAGGGTGTCCCAAGACGAAATGCCGCGATTAATTTCTCGGAAGATAGAATTTTGAAAATTAGGCAGTTCACTCAAGTCAATAATCTGAAAAATATAATATAGTCTTTTTCAAATCGGGTGAGAAACCAAGACCAGAAATATTTGAAAATACTGTATCACATACCCAGCCGCCTCCTCTGCCCCTTGTTACTGGACACTGCACACTCATTTCATACTTTTCGTTTGTCTATCCACCAATAAGTTCTCGATTAGTGAGTAAAAATTATTTATTTACATTGACAATTCGATTATTTTTACTAAGTCGCCGGATATTGTGCAATCACAATCCACAAACTTCACAGGCAAAATTAAATTTTCTACAAGGAGTTACATTGATGTTGAAAATCCAAGGGTAGATTCCATGCTGAAAAATAAGAAAATAGTTCTCAAAGACCCGTAGTTTTCGAGACACAGGGTTTCGAAAAAGTTAAAAAAATAAGTACTTTCAAAAGAGTGGCGTCACAATTTCTTTTTGATATTTTCAGCTAGTTCATCCCCTAGGGAGTCACTGAAATGATTGAACAAATTCTAATGGCATCAAATCAAAATCAAATCTAATTTACTTCTATACCTTTCAAGCACATATCATCTTCTTGGTATCATAGAAGGA
This sequence comes from Gastrophysa polygoni, assembly GCA_963576655.1. Classification (NCBI taxonomy): domain Eukaryota; kingdom Metazoa; phylum Arthropoda; class Insecta; order Coleoptera; family Chrysomelidae; genus Gastrophysa; species Gastrophysa polygoni. The sequence continues at coordinate 7,994,500 of OY755085.1, forward strand.
AAAACATTTCAGACTATGAAATTTGATATTCAAAGTAGGCTGATTTGTTTTTGCAGGAGAGAATGTTACGTAATTCGTTTTTTTGAAGTTCAGGCTCAGAAGGTTGTAATTCAACCGTACTTATGGAACCAAGAATTGATTTCCATTCAAAAATTTACTAAGTTTGTCAACATTGTTTAGGTTCATCAGAAATAGAATAGGTTCTAATATCGTTCCTTGGGAACTCCCGTTTTTAAAAATTCTTCAGAGCTTCGTTTCCTACTTTTGCTCTTTGCATTCTGTTTTTCAAATAATCTCTGAATAAGTCTAGAACATCAGAAGTATCTTGTTATTGCAAGTGAACCTAAATCTAAAAAATTTAAAAAACCGTCTTTACCAAAAACATTGACACCCTTATTTCGAGAACTACGTGTCTCTCTGAGGAATCTACCTTTGTTTTTTTTCACCAATATAATGAAGCACCCATATATAAGATTAAAAACTCGGAAATAGCAAGCTTGAAGAACTTCCATCTATAACTTCATTCAAATAAAATGATCTCCTCTGAAAAAATCCTTAGTTGAGAACGAGCGAACATCTCCGATAAAAGACTAAAGAAACAATTACATTAAAATGTGGTTTATACTTATCGAATCGCCGGATATAAGTGGGAACATTTTTCAACAATAAAGAGTCTTCTTTAAACTAAGATACCTGTTTAATGTCCATCCAACGTACGGCCTCACCCAGTGTAGCAAACTCGACAAAGGCGAAACCGCGGGAAGCACCTAAACAGCACAATAGATACCAATGGCATTACCCGACCTTACGAAATGATATATTCACAAAAAACGGCCTAAGAAAACCTTAAAGTTAGTACTAGTCTAGTCTTTTACCTGTGTCCTTTTTCCTGATCAGGCGGATGTCTTTAGGCATCAGCTCACATGCAATTATATCCTGGCGAATCTGAAAAAAATATACTCATTACACTTAATAGATAGACAGATATTCAATCAGTTAATAATCCTAATATACATTTAATAAGAAATCTGAATACATGAATCAAGTCACTTTATGTAGTACATTTCATGATAAACTGACAAATAAAGTACAAATTATTGATGAATAAAAATAAATGACAAATGGGTTTGAACAATCTCCAGATAGAAAAGTCAAAATCCAGAGAAAAAAAACAGTTCAAACTATATCTATAAATTGTGTGAGGCAGTAAACTACCCAACAAAAATAACCAAAAATATCCATAATAATAAAACGTATGTATTCCCTTGATGTTTTGTAATATATCTGAGTAGTGGATGCTTTAATTCAACACACCGTAAAAATCTTCACGAGAGATTCCTAAAAGCGGATTACATTGTCATGAGTTCTACAGCAATACAGAAAGCCGAACATGACTTAGGAAGCGAAAACAACGTGTTGCTGTGATACTCAGGAATCAGACGGAGATGGAAAGGATTTTTCAGAATGCCATGCAACTTGTGAAGCACTGCATGTCATATAACATGATAAAATCCAAAATTGAAGAATGTTTAGTATAAATGACGCCAAAATCGTTTAACGATGATAGATGATATCAACACCGTGAAATTGGTTAATACTCCTTTATAGTTAAGAAATTAGTATGTTAGGAAATTTCCGACCAACTAAGCATGATGTGATATGCAGAGATTATTCCAACGAGGATTCATTCAGATCTAACACCAATGAAAATTCTTCAACACCATGCTTCTGTTTTGAAGTTTGTGATACTCAGTGTCTCGTTTTTAATTATCTTCCCAAACTTCCCCTCCCTAGTTACATTGACTTCTGTCACATAGACCTCCACAACAGTTCCAGATGAGCTGTGATTTCCTCCACCTCAAAATGAATTGACTTTTGTTGTTAAGTCTGTGACATACTATATCTCTACTTCAAACTTGTCAAACTCTGAAAATCCGGCACTCCCTAGTTATATTACATTAAAGAGGGTCGATGTAAAAGAGAAAACAATCCCTCATTTGCAGTGCTCTAGCTCAGAGGCTTGTTTCCTAGTATTGCACAATGATTCAGATTGTTTATTACGATTCGGTTATGAACACCAAATAAAAATATTATGAATGAAATGCAACAGAATCGGTTAATTGACCAGTATAGCATGTCTATGATGAGTCTTAAATTCATGAATTCAAGCCAAGTTAAATAATATTGACTATGCCAATGATTTTTCGATTATTCTGAACATCATGAATCGAACCAAAATGATATGTAGGATACAGATAAAATATATTTGAATCATTGCCATAAATTGGTGCTTGCACCATTCAACAAAAATCTTTCACAAATCAGTATTTATATCTTACATGTTTGCTAGTGTCGCTATACAAGTTGTCTACTTTATTCTTAACTGAAAAGAAGATAGGTGATCATTCAGTCTTGAACTGGAGTACCATGATCAGATTCAATATCATCCCAACAACTGAAATACCTACATTCCCTTATAATTGAGCAATTTGTTGTCAGTTTGGTACTTTTGTACATGAACATTTGAAAGTACATTTCTAATGAATGAAGTATTGCATCCTTCCATTTAATGAATAGAGACAACTATTATTATTCAATGATTCCTGTTGGTCAATACATAGCTAAATGAATAATACTTACGTCATATTCAGATATATGCTGCGCTAATCCTCTGATCATGATAGTGTTATTCGGTGGTTGACTTTTGTATCCAATAATCTCTGAACCACTAGCTCCAATGAGACCTCCATTGGGGCTTCTCTCACTGTTAAAATTATAACATGAATTAAGTACAGATTGTCAAGATAAACTTTAGAACCATTCCGAAAATCCTATACCTATCACTGTCCCTATCATCATCTCGGTATCTATCTCTGTCACGAGCTTTTCTATCTTCCGATTTCCTCTCCCACCTCGACCCGCTACTTCTCGATCTGCGCCTGGATCTATGTTCTCTTTCTCTGTCCCTATCTCTTCCTCTGTGGTGTCTCCTGTCTCGATCTCTGTCACGGTCTCTGTAATCTGGACTTCGAGACCTTGTTTTTTTATCTTTCTCTGCTTCCCATGAATCCCTTTCTCTGTTGTATTCCCAGTCACTGTCGTAGTCGCTTTCTTTCCTTTCCACATAGTCGTGATGGTCTGAAAAAAGAAATACGAAAACCTTTTGAGAAATATTGCGCTGGAAGAAGAGATACTGCACTGAGGGATGTAGATATTACACTGGCATACCAGGGCAGTGAATATAAAGATAGCGAACAATTCGAATATTTGGCGATTGATATTTGAACTTCGTTGTTAGAATAGGACAAACAGCCAACGGTGCATTATTATCTGTGTCGCGTTCATTTATATCAACAGATTTTCATTATTTATAACATAAGGAATACAAAACAGGCTAAAGCCCTAAGGATGATCCACTACAGAATATTACAACTAAAATACTAATATGAAATTACAACAGCAAATTAATATGAATATGAGCAAGATATGCAGATAGCTAATGCGGCAAAAACCTTACAAAAGTAGGAAATGAGAAAAAATTCCGCTAATCTCAATCCCATTAGTATGGTTACATATTCTTCATTTTTAATTGAAATGAATACGAGCTTAGGATGAAGATATCTAATTCAGAGAATTTTTCATTATAAATACGAGTCATTCTGTTGACCGGTGAGTTTAGGCCAAGATTTGTTCTACTAAATGTTTCGAGAAATAAGTTATTATGTCTTGAGTTTCCGTGATTTCTTTTTTATCTGTTAACAACACAAATGGGAAACTTATAATGTTTGAGGAACATCGTGTTAGCCAGCAGTAGAATTTTGGGAGAGAAGGAAGGTGTTGGAATTTTCCTTGAAAGTTTGGAGGTTGTAAAGCATCAGGAAAGACTTCACTAGGCTAAGAATTTCACAACTTTGCCGTTCTATTGATGAATGATGCTTGGTATAGCGATGTTCGACAGGTCTCGAGCCTGACAGTGTAGGGACTTGGGAATATAAAGAAATCATCAATCGAATTCAATGTGACCCCATTTAAAAACAAACGCACGCCTATGCTGCCGGAAGCATGATGGCGGTTTTTGGTATAACTCTTCGATCATTGAACAGACTAGATAAGTAATCCACAGCCCTGGCAATACAGTTTGTTTGAAAGCAACATCTATAGTATCTATCTTTGTCTAAACAAGGATAGCAGGAGCTGATTCTCCCAGCAACAGTGCCGTGTTGTCAGAGGGGGTCGAATTTATTATTAATTCATGATGAAACCAAATTGAACATCCGTAACAATTTCAGTGGTACTTTTTAGCATTTGTTGGTGGGAAAATGAACATCTTTATACTTCCTTCACATTGTTACGAGAAATTCGAATACATACAATCCTATGGTGATTCTTGTAACTTGCTTGTAATCAATAAACTTATTATGACCACGTCACAAGAAAAGTTCAATTCTCAACGCCATATGAAACAATATACTTACTATTCAGTATACAGTTGTCTACTTATACTTTATCATAAATAACGTTCAATTTCAATAATGAACATATCTTTGGCGATCAGTGACAGTGCATGTAAGTATATTCACGATCTCAAAGTTCAGTACCTACTATTGGAAATAATTTTCAAAAAAGTGAAAAACTCGTTTCCAAGGCAAATAGATATGATTGCATATTTGAATGTTATTTTCAAATCTGAAGATGAAACTTTTTTATATCATTTCACGATATCGTCAAAAATGAAGGAGGTTTCATCTTGAGCAGAATTCATATATTTTGACGCAAAAAATTGATTTCATGTAGATAGATGAAAATCGATAATGAATATGTGTTGACAAGTATTATGACGGAATGTTATGTCAACAATAAAATCATGAATCATGTGAAGATGTAGCAAATAGCAGTGTTTCTTATTTAAAACAGGACATACTTCTTACTCTAACTTCCGTTGAATCTTCCAATTTATTTGGCTCATGATGGAGTCTTACAGTGAAATTGTTCTCCAAATTAGTTTGACTAGTTCCAAAAACAGTCAACGGTGAATTTCTCATTGTTTTGTGTACAAGAAGTATAGAAATATCGTTATATTTTGTATCAAAAATATTAATTGACTTCATCATTATTCTCAGCGATTTTTCAGCAGCTTCGCATATTTTGACTACAAATAAGGAAGCATTTATCAGTGCTACATATATTACCACAAGACACTGTCGCAGCTGACCTATGGGTATAATCAATATGATCTAATCAATTCAATGTAAATTCATTTTTATCCATGCATTCCGTTTGGAAAAATGCTTCAAAATCTCGAATGATACGACAATGGTAACTCACCTATGAAATGACGTGTTTTGATCGCCGGATCAAATTGTCTTTAACACACCTCACAACGTCTCACCATTATATCAAATCACCAAAAGAGCAAATAAACTGAGTTTCTGATGAATTCTGAGTACACAAAACTGAACACAAGTTGAATAATATCGATAAATCAAAACGTAAATAAACAAAGCAATAATCGCCGTTGATTGTCAATATCAAATTGCGGTGTTGCGACGTTGAGCAAAAAGTATTCATGATACCCATGCTGGTCCTCGAGCCCTCAAGAAAGTAAAATTGCTAAGTCTCAGAATAATGTAGCAATCTTCTATTAATCAGAACTGATTCATAATCGTCATGACCCAAATTCATTATTATATTTGTGCATTGAACTACATGAATTTATAAAGAAATTTGAATATTATGGACTACTTATCAGTTTTTGATGATTGGATATGACAACACTGGCGACGATTGGGTACTAATATTATGATAATTCTGGGAATTCATGTTAGCATCAGAATATTTGTTTTGTGATCCTTCTAGTGGGTTTGTTGTTCGGAGGTATAACTTAACTATCTCCTTCTAAATCATTCCTTCTTTTTTCTCATGTTGGAAGCAAACAATTCGATGTCGGAAGAAAGGGAGTTACTTTACTCATCTTGTTCTTTTCATGAATCTAAACAGGTGTGGCTCTCTGATATTCTCTGATATTTTGTTCATGTTTTCATATGGACATTCATTTTAGTTAGGGAGATATTAATGATGAAATTTCTGTTGCATTTATCCATCGGTCTAATAAAAAATACAGTTTAGTTTAGACGTTTCGGATAAAGTTAAGAATATTGAATACCTACTTCTTATTTTTCACCCATATCGAATGTTCTCAAAGGAATATGTTAACTATATCAGTGGATTTGTGGTGAAAAAATTCGAAAAGATCATAAAAAAAGGTTCTAATGAATGCCAAAAATGAATCAATAAACAACTGTTCAATAGAAGAAAATAGTTTCACGTTGTTGGATCATGAAAATCGAGGAGGCCTACTAAGGTATTAGAAGATATTATTAAAATTTGCTAGTGTGTGAGAAAAATATAAAACTCATTTGGAATTGGGCTCGTTACCAGCACAAAACAATCAAATGACTTAGATTCACAAATCCGATTATCTATCTCGGTCTATGAAAATTCCTGCAAGTCCATCCGAGATGAAGTGTAAGTGTCTCTCGGCGATTTGTCGGCAATAAAATTTCCCACAAAAAGGTTGTGACACCATATACTCACAGTTGACCGGTTTGGCTTGGAAGGGGTGAACTTTAGCATTCATTATCGAAATATCGATTTGTAATTGACCCTTCAGAATTTCGCGAAAATCTAGTCACTATGAGAAGTCTCAGGATTAAATTTTTTTCTTTAAATTGAACATTGGAAATTTCCACTGCCTCGATTTTCTCACCAATAGTATGACATCACCAAAGGAATGCTCTGGTCTGTGTGAACTATGAAACAGAAATGTCTTCATGCAGTGCATGTATGCAAAAAAACACAGGCGGCTTAATCAAAGTGCGGCAAAATAGATAATATTTGAGGAGAAATAATTGTTCTTGGGGACTGTGCTCTTAGTAAAAGAGCGGTGAGCGGCAAGAATCAAAAACAAAGGAGAAATAGCAAATAGTTTTCTTGTTGGAAACCACACATAAATGAAAAATGATATTATATCACTTGTTCTCTAAAGAAAGGGTCATTTCACATTTGCTCTTCAATCAGTAAGGCACATCTTTCTCATCGAAATAGAAATAGTGACGAGTGAAATTGTATTTATCGTAAAGAATGGTAAGTGCAACACTGACATCATTAACGAGTTTGATTGTTGCATATTTTGGAAAACCGATAAACGGTGTATGATACTATTCATAATTACCAAAATGATAAGAACTATTCAGAGCCCCAGAAAATTCTTTAATTCTGGGGAATCATTCAATTCCGATGTTCTCAAATTTACAACTGAAAGTTCCAACTAAAATAATTATTCGTATACCTAGGCCGCTAAATATTTTTTCATTGGCGTACCGAAAGAAAAATTATCGCCGAGGATGCTCGCGGCCGAGGTGGATGATCTTGACGTAAAAAGTGTCGCGGCTATGATATACACACTATTTTTCGTGAATTCGTGAAAGCAATAGCAGCTCAATGTAATAAAAAAATCACAGCATGAGCATGTTCGAATACATACAAAACATTTTGACTGTTCATATATATATATTTCATTTTATTCCCATGAATTTTGTAACTTTGGTTACGTATTTTCATCAACTCATGCCCCCCCCCTCCCCTAAAGAACTCCTAAGATCCGCCCTTTCCGCAGTGCTACCTACAATATCAGTCTCAAATGATTTAGAAATAAAAATCGTTAGAAATTTTTGTTTTTTGTTTCTTTAGAAAATTATAATGGAAAATACTGCCATGCCCGAACAATTCCATGATAATTTCGTCATATGACAATTGAACTCGAAAACGATCGAACCAACATTTGTTCCTTTTTTGTCGCTAATTTGCTCCTCTTTCAAAATTTTTTTCAGATAGAAATTTTGATATTCTAATAGGGGAACAAATTAGCAAGAAATTAGGGCTACATTTTTATTTGTTTATAAATTCGGTGATGAAATGAAAGAGTTCTCGGCACAAGCAACAAGTAGAACAAATTAGCAACAAAAAAGCACTAAATTCTGGTATAAAAATTTTTGGATTTTGTTGGAGTGGTTGTGGCAGAGTAACATACATTCTGAACTTGGGCAATCAATATACCATCGACTCCATCATGATTTCATTTGAAATGAAATTGAATTTTGGCAGCCGTTTGAGAAACGACAAATTCGGATTGAGTCAATTCCATTTGATACGCGATATTTCTCTATCAATTGTAGATTAGTGAATATTGATTCATCTCTTAGCAAATTCTGTTCTCCACAAACTTCATGCCTACATATTTTTTGATGCCATTGCTGTTGCCATTACGACATCGCACATTTTTGGTAGCCATACTGAAGCGAAATATTCTGGTGGCAGTGGTAGCGGTGAATTCGCCAATCTTATTGGGATGCCACCATACATAACCTCCATAAAACTATCAGATTTCTCTTTGTGTTTTCAATTGTGGTTTGTCGTCGTTACCACCTGTGTACAGACTGGGCCGGCATAAGAAAATTTCAATCAAACAAAAACTCTCGAAAACCTACGTCTCCTTCGAGTGCTTTAACACGATGAAAATCGATTTTCGATCGTGTGGAGCAGAGTGATAAATTTCAAAATGATCAATCCGAGGATCAATCAGTAACTGGGAAATATGATACGCGAAGTAAAAAGCGAGGTAAATAATTAACCCTAGAATCTCATCTTCTCATGATTGGAGCTATCAGTGATATATGGGTAATATTTAGTAATATTTAGGAATATTTGGTGATATGTGGTAGTATTAGGTGATTATTGGTAATATTTGGTAATATTCTGCATAAGCAGTAATATTTGGTAATATTCTCAGTATTATTGGTGATATTAGGTATTATTTCGGTATTACCTAGTGATATGGAAATATACCCTGAATATTACTGGTATTACTTGGTTTGGTAATATGGTGTATTAAATTGTAGTTACAATCTTCGAAACTGTGCATAAAAATTGATAGAAATATGCTTGATGCGTGAAAACGGGTCTTGCGAACATCTCTTTTCTAGTGAGGTATAGATAGGTTTGAGTATTAGTGGAGAATTTGGTCCAACCATAAAACCAGGTACCATTATTTAATGAAAGGAAAAGGACAGAAATGATATGTCGAAAGTAAGGAATTCCAAAGTTGATAGGAACATGAGTTTTTCTTCAAAAAAAGCATGTACGTAGGCACGCAGGTATTTGTTTATGAACTTCCAACAATAATAATAATCGATAGAAAATAAATATTGGGTATACTTCGAGGTATAATACCTAACTTGCGTGTTTCAGAGGGAGAATCCTCAGCATGTCTCATTCAATTTAAAGGAGAGAGTTCATAAAAACATTAAAGGTTATATAGATATTGTCAAAAAAATGGAAGGGTGGTGCAGCTTCAGTTCAATACACTAAACCACCACTATACTTTCTACTTCTGCGAATTTGATAAGTAAATTTGGGGTGGGTTGAGGGCTACTAAAAAATCATCAGATAGTCAGATCAGTGAATAAAAATTTGGTTTTTGAAACATGCATTATTATCAGCAAAAGATTCAATGAAGTCGTGATATCCAGTAACTCAGGTAGTTCCATACCTACTGAAACTAAAGGAAAGAAACATGATTCGAATATCATAATTATGTAGAGGAATAATGAATTGTTTATAAAGTATAGGTACTTACGTGATTTTTTGTGATGGCCATTATGCCTTCTATTATGATTTGGTGACCTGGAACTAGACCTGCTTCTGTGCCTATGATCTGGAGAATCTCTTCTATAAATTTCTGGAGAAATACTCATACTCCTCCCACGCGGAGAATATTCTCGGGATCCCATATTTACAAAATTCTGGTGATTATCGTTCGGTTTTTAAGATGAGAAGTTCGAACCGAAATTATGTAAATAGCTCTCAGTTTATTTAGTACTTCAACTGCTGATTAAGTGAAAAAAACGATAAATTATTCACAGTTTCGCAAACAAAATGGCGCCTAAACCATGGGAACAACAGGAACTCAAGCACATTTTCTGGACTGTCGAATCACATTTCCTCGTAAAACATCACTAAACTATCATGAGGATGGATAACCTTCATATTCACAATATTTCAGGAATACACTCGTTGAACTGAAAAACCGTAAAAATAATCTTTGTCGTAAGTATACGAACGAATAACCTAATACGGAATAGGAGTGATCGGCGTGTCGATCGACACAATCTTGGCAACTGGCGCCTGCGTCATACCTTGTAAACCCTGGTAGAAGAATAATCTTTGAATGCTAATGATTTTACCTGTATAAGGTGAAGGTAGGTAAGGGTACGTGAAGGATTAGGATATTATACTCGAATAGCAGGAGAGTGAACTGAGTTTTGCGAAAAGATGGTCATAGATATGCTAGACGAAAATGATGGAAAATGAAAGACTTCTCCAAGCTTTATCTACAGGGTAATCTGTGGTTCTACGCCCTTCGAATTCATTTCCTTCGATAATAATACGAAAAACAACTCAAACAATGATAATAAAACATTATAAACACCCAAATCACCCAGAATAACCGATTATTCTCCAAAAGTCGAAAGTGTGGATACAGATTTTCCACAAAACATGTCTCTAGCCATAGATTCTCTAGCAATACACTTTTGGTGCAAGAAAAAGTTGTCGAAGATGGAAACTAGATGGCATCACCCCTGCCGTACTAATAGTTATCTTAGAAACTCTGGAAAACACGATTTGAATTTGAAGTTCAACACTAATGCAAAATCCGATTAAAGATGATGTCAGATATCAGATGTCAGATTATCAGTAAAAGCCGATTCGACTTGACGCAGGATAGACGTTCGTATCGCCATCTATATATACCCTCAAGCGCAGCGGCCGTAGTAAGTTTGTTTGACAGGTCTACATGTCGGAAAGAAACCATTGAAGAGTTGTTGCCTTCATTCCCCTTGGACAAAGTATATTATTATCGAAGTTTCGTGAACGTAGATGTATACGAGGATGTATATAGGATAACCTCGGGAATAACTGTGTAGTTTATTATACAGTGAGAAGTTTTTGAGAAAAATATAGTACATACGATTCAGTGTTTTGATGACGTATTTTTTCAATCATATCAGAATTACACGAGATGCTGAACGTTTTCGAGTAAAAGCAAAGTCGAAAGACTTTTCAAATGAAAGCCCTTGTATTTCATTCCATATTCGCCAAAACATTTGTCTCTGTCACACACACACTGGCCATATTTGTAACATAGCGTTCAATAAAGTATTCTTCCGTCATAACCCTTTCAAAAATGAACTACCTAACGTTGAATTCGTAATGAAAATTCCTAATATCCTAGTATGGAATAAACTACGGTGGTTTTCAATTGAAAATACTGTAAACTTTGTTTTTACTCGAATAAGTTTCATCCTGTATATTCCTAATATGACAGAAAAAAAAGCGCCATTGAAAAAATCGATGTTTGAGGTTTTTCACAAACTCTCTGTGTATAAGGGAAATTACAAAATTATTTCAAACTTTACGTTTACACTCTTTTATGCTCTCTCTATCGTACTTAGGTATGGAGTTTCATCGTTGTAGCAGAAAACAATGAAAATAATTTTTTTGATAAAATAAACAGTAATAATTGATTCGGAGGGATATTCTCAATAATCTTTTTTCAAAAACTTCCTTGGTGACCAAACCCTTAAAAAATTTAACGGAACCATGAATTCTGAACTAAAACCAAAACCAGTTATATGTGTATTATCTATTAATCATGCGATTCCATGCTTGTATTCGATGTCATTTCTAAAAACGATTCATAGATCTGATTTGACATATTTTCAGGCTTCTGCAATTTCGATGAAAAAGTTTGAGTTTATTTTCAGTTTCGTATTCTTGTCCTTCAGGAAAGTAAGATTCAAAAGTCGCTGATCATTTCTGTATCACTCTGACTGAGGCGACTAAAGAACTCACTCAGCAATGAAAAGCTTTCTGCTTCTCTCTCACCAAAACAGGTAATCAAGAAATTGAATTTTCGTTTGAAAGGTTTGAAAGCAGTTTCTATTCTTCAAGTCATCCAAATATGTGTGCTGAAATGCTAGTCTGAATAATCAACTTTTATCGGTCTCCCAACAATCTTTCTTTCTGTAAGAAAAGCTTATAATTCTGTTCTCAGTTCAAAAAGCCTTGTCAAAGTATTACCCCGAGACAACCACCTACCTCACTTCAGAATGGAGCAGTAGTATTTTATGATTGCTGGCATAATCTCCATATAATATTGAGAAGAAGCGGGATTGCAGTGGACTTGACAAAATTTATTATTTTCATCGCCTCATCAAGGACTAATTTCAGATTTGGCGACAACGAGTGATTGCTCTCGTGATTGCAGGATGACATGTCTGAAACTACAATTTGGCGATTTTATTTTCATTTGTAATACTGCTCCTGCTATTCTACCTGTCAATGCTCTGACTCCATATATATAAATATAGATGCAACATTTCCAGCCGAGTTGGATTTCTTGAAAAAATACGTATCGTGTTTGAAATTTCTATTCCTGTGTTAGTAGGGAGCGATGAGCACATAAGCAAGTCTTCTTCACGTGAATGTTTATATGGATATCGCACAATTACTAACCAGATGGCAGGTCCAGCAACATTGGTCGATTCATTCAAGCCACCATCCGCCCACAGCTTTTTTTTTGGTCTCCCGCTGATCGGGACAGCTCGTGATCTTTCTCAAAATGAATTTAACACAATCAACTACAGACATCTGGATCATTCAAATGAGCGAAGTAACTACCCGTATTTGGGAAACTGATGGCTATAACCACCTAGAACACGTTTCGTGCGATTAGTCCTAACTCTAAGGGAAAGGTAGCAATCGGCATTCGTGGAGGGTGTTGGAACTGTTATAGTGTATTTTCTGAACCGTGGAACAACCACAGATCATCCAACAGCGCAGCCTGCCTTGAACCCCTCAGGGGTAAATCTATACAGGGTGCTCCGATGGTCGATGCAAAGTTTAACGGAGGTAAGAGCGGAGCTTATTTTGATTCAATTGAACGAAACATACCTCAATACAAAGTCTCCGTTCTCAAGATATTCTAAAATATAGTGTTTTTGGAATAAACTCTTTTTCTCACATTTCCACCCTGATATTTTTATGACTATTCCAACTTCTGGGAGAATTTTGGGACTTTGATGATATTTCACCGAAAACGTGAATCATTATTATTATACAATTCAAATTTTCAAAACCCTATACAGTAAATTATTATTATCATACCATCATTATCATACAAATTCAAAAATTTTTTTCGAAAAAAATTCACCTCATTTTACTACGGAGGTAGATTTGTTTCACCCATTTCTCAGCCCTACAAAAAACATTTTCGTACGTCCATGTTGTTCCTCGCAAAAAATCGTACCCTCATGCAAAATGTATTTTCTCAAGTCCTTCAACTTTTTATTTTCGCCATTTTTTCATACACGTGACCCCTTTGAAAATTGTTCGCACGTCCGTGGTCTAGGCGACGTCAATTCATACAAAAGGAAAACATGTATTTCGAACAGAAATGATCAATCAAGGTGTCATGTTCCATTGGCTTGTTATCAAACTGGAAATAAGAGAAAAAGAGATTCTTCAAAAAACACGATATTTTTGAATAACTTGAAAACGGTGAGACTTTGTACTGAGGTAAGTATGTTTGGCTCAATGGAATTCAAATGAGCTCCCTTCTCTCCTCCGTTAGACTTTGCATCGACCTGTATATAAGATTTGGCATCAGACGACCCTACTGCGATCTAGACGAGAAATATATCTGTTCAGGTATCAACTGGGTATGCAAGGCGATTCCCTGCTTGCTTTGATTCTGAGCGAGAAAAGAGTACCTACTCTGATTTCTCACGCGCACGATTTTTTGGATCGCTTTCAATGGGAAAATCGTTCTTCGTTATTCTTCCTCCGTGGTATGTCCAAATTTGAGCTTCGTATCCATAAAACCTTCACTCAACTCTGCTGCATCAGCATGGCATATTTGGTTGAAAATGGTTCCATGGCGGCTCCTCAGAGGAGGCACCGGAGGCTGGAGCCTCCTCAAGAATTTTCAAGCAACGAATAGTTCGATATACTTATATAAAATATACTTTCGATTCCTCGAATTTGATTTTCTGCTATCAAGTGGATGTTTGTCAAGGATCTAGAGAATTTGAGGATTCTGGCAACATGAAAATCTCGCTTTCGCGGTTCAGGGAGGGAAGGGGGGTACAGCGAATAACTTCGAACTTCGAAAATAAACAAAGAAGATCAGGAGACAGACAGACCAGTCTATCCAAATATTGATTCCCTAGTTTTGCGAATTGGGTTAGCAAGTTAGAATACAATTTGGTACGATACGACTGTAGACCTCCTCATTGGTTCTTGCTGGGCAACAATCAATTATCTATAGGTATGCCGATCACGTAGCTGTGCAGATGGGTAAATCAATTGGCTGAGTAGAGAATGATTTTTTTTTTCACATTCACATTTCTCATTGAGCCCCCTCTCTTGAAAGGATAACGAGCTGTCACTGATATATGCAGTACCGACGTGCGACAAGACGAAACCGAGATATCTATTATCAGGAACTGCGTCATATGTTCACCCTGTATACATGTGAGTACTACGGGGTACTATTACCAACACACCAACACAAATAATCAGAGATTACTCAAATATCCAATAATCTTATCATGGTCACCATATTTATGTATGCATAGATGTCACTTGGGTATAATAATTGAATAAGTTTAGCCTACCTGAATATATCACAACAGGATGCCATGGTTCGATCAGAAAATCCCTTCTCGGATGATCGTTTTCTTTATCACAACTGAAGCACTTGAGACATTGCGAATGATACTTCGGTTTCCTAGAATTTGAGGTTATCACACTGATTGCACGAATTCTTGATTTTCTTTTCCTCATAATTTTCCTTTTACGCATGTTATATTTATTAGAAGCACTGATAATTATGTGTACTGGTACTTTTCATATATTTTGGTTTATGCAACTCTACACAAAAATCTCATTGGCTATTGGTTGAGAAGTCAAAAACCTTATAATGTCTACGACGACCTACGATAGAAGAGAACATGAAGCTACAGAAGAGGGGTTTACACCTCTTTGATGAAGCATTCCGCGTCATATATGTTGGGATCACGTGACTTAATGCGGGCATGCGCGTTTACGTGTGCTTGCCACAAAATGAAGATACGCTGAGTATTGTGCCTATCTACTGGCATGTCCCCCACGACATGAGAGCATTGTTGCCAAATGAAGAAAAATGTCGTATTTTCACTATTTGCTTTTAATTATTAGAAGTTATGTGAATATAAGTAATGGAATATTTGTATGAACAAGAACAATACACTCCTGCATTCATTTGGCGAATCATATCCGTTCTATCTATATCTAGATAGGTAATCTGCACGGTTTATTCAATGAACGGTTGTACCATAGTAGCTCTGGCCAATCAAAAATAATTAGGTTGCTCATAGGCACATGCTTTCAATATCACGCCCACTCTTCCGTGCGATGCGATAACCGTCCTTTCTATTAACCGTGGGTTATCTCAGCAAAGTGAGCAAAGAGACACATACAAGAAGTAATAGAAGAAGTTTCGGAAAATCGTTTTTCTCGAAGGACCCCGACAAATGACCTTCAACCACCTTATGCGTGTTAGTGTCAGTTTCAGTGTTTTCTGTGGCCAGTGTAGTTGAACCTGAGTCTCAGTATAGTTGAGCCTATGTGTAGAGGATGTCACTAAAACCACCGAACATATAAGATATATATGTTCGGTGCTGAAACGCTAGGCGAATGACTTGCTATGTGTTATTCGGATTAGGTGACCAACGCATCTAGCGACGAGAGTATCAACTAGTTAACCCACGAACTTTTTAGACAGAATTCTGTATTATGCAGGACCAACTCTCAATTGTTCCTTTCCAAAACATGTCCTGTCAAACAACCTAACTAAGGCCGCACTGCTTGAGTAGAGAAGGCAATAGGATCGTCGATCCTGTGGTGTCAAATCCTCTTGAAGTCATATTGGATGAATGAAGATGATTTATTATTATTACTATTATTATCTTTGGAAGCCTTAGTAAGGTATAAAAATTCAACATAATCGAGTAAGCGAAAGACTACAACTTTTTGAAATGGCTGGGTATAGGGGATTGGGTCACCAGTCTATATTTACATCATGAGTGCCGTGTAGCTTTATATGATCAAAGTTTCGCTGGTAATCTGTGCTACAACGTTCTGACAACGTGGCAACACTGATAACACCCAGTCACCCATAGACATAAGTCATTTCTGACAGTTGTCAATTGTTTTAGGTTGGGTTTGTTTTGTAATCACCAAATCTGAAAAATACAGCATAAACCTAACATGGCAGAAAAAACTGCCAAAGAAAAAACAGTAGCCTCGCACTTTGCTGAACTAAATCGACTCAGCCAAAATGGTGAATACGAAAGAGCTCTGAAGGCAGCAAACAAGAGTAAGAAATAGCTATCATGATAACTTCCGACATATGGTCAACTATGTATTGTTTCAGTTCTTGGAGTGGTCCCCCATGAATTCGATGCTTTTCATTGCAAAATAGTATGCCTTATACATTTGTCCAAGTTCGATGAGGCAATTTCACTCATGAATAAAAATCCCCAATATCTACAGTACGCAGAGTATTTGAAAGTGGTGACATTCTTAATAATCTACTAATCATTACAGGGGTTTGATATTTGAGAAAGCTTACTGTTATTATCGTGTAAATCGACCAGAAGATGCAATTCAAACCATTGAGGCCAGTGAGCAAGAATTAGATTTTCGTATCAAGGAGCTGAAAGCCCAGATCTTGTATAGAGTTGAAGACTATAAAGCCTCTGTTGATATTTACCGAGATGTCATCAAGAATATTCATGATGATGACTATGAAGATGAGAGGTACACTAATCTCTGTGCTGCTATGGTGCATCTTCAAAATGAAGTAACTGTGAGAATGCTTGTGTTTGGATTGAAATTCTACAATTATGATATTTCCTAGGATGAAGTTATTGGGGAATTTAGAGAAAATACTTATGAACTCTGTTATAATAAAGCCTGTATGTTGATTGCCAATGAAAACTATATAGAAGCTGAGAAAAAGCTTCGGCAATGTGAAAAACTTTGTAGAGAAGTGTTAGAGGAGGATGAGGCTACAGATGAAGAGATAGATATTGAATTGGCTCTTATAAGGTATTGATTTTGTTTTTTGTTTTTACTTAATCTCCTTGAGTTTTCAATTTTTCAGAATACAAATTGGTTTTGTCTATCAAAAATTAGGTAGACTTAAGGAATGTCAACAAATGTATGCAAGCAATTTAAAATTGAAATTGGATGATATTGCTTTGATGGCTGTAGCAAGCAATAATATAGTATGTATTAATAAGGATCAAAACCTGTTTGATTCCAAGAAGAAAATGAAGATAGCCATGAATGAACAACTCACTCACAAGTTACCATCAAAACAAAGAAAGTTCATTGCTCTTAATAATGCTATATTGAATTACTATTTGAACCAGTCTGATCAGTGTGAGAAAGCTTGCCACATTATTGATCAAAATTGGCCTGAGATGCATCTGCAAACTGTTGTATTGAGAGCACTCAATTTGATAAAGTCTGAGAAGGTTGAAGATGCTATTGAGTTGCTGAAATCAGCCAAAACAAAGAATGACAATTTGTACCTGAACTTGTGCATTGCTCAAATTCATTTAATTCAGGTAAGTCAAAATAATGCAGGTAATCAAAATCCAGTTGAAAGTATGTTTCTTCAATTGAAGTATTAACTTTGCTGGAGGCTCTCTCTGTTTTTAACAAGGTTTTCACATTCAATTGGCATATTTAAAAGTAAAATAAACATGAACTGCAAGATTTGATGACACAGTAGGAATGAATTTTCAGTATATTTGCGAAACCAGTTGATCATTATATTTTTGCACTTTATATTTACTGCACACTTCACGAGATAACTCGAACTATATCCACTATGTTTCTGGGTACCAAACAGTACTCACAATGTGAGTATAGCAGAATAGTAGTCAGAAGTGAGACAACTGTCTCTGTATTCTGTTAACTTTGCTGATGGTCATTAAAATGCTGTTCAGAAAATACATACTTTGCTACTGGTTCCTTAGATTTCTGTTATTTTCCACTTTTCATACTCCAATGTTCTTGTCATATTGTGACGTCTGCTATAAACAAATACTGTTTGTTTTCTTGCAACCTGTGACCATTCAGAACATGAGAATATTTTTTACAAATTGACATGAAAAATCATGTGTTCTCATTGAGATATTTTCATATCATTTTGTATTTGCATTGGACTAAAAATGCAATGCTCATCATATAACAGCCAATAAATATAATCTTCTTTGATGAATTCATCAAATCCCCCAAAAAAATGGTACCCTGAGTTATGAGGTAGCTTCTCAACATATATTATTTTTATTCCAAGGGAGACAGACTTGCAGCATGCAGAGTGCTAGAAAATCTAGGTGAAGATAGTTTCAAACCTGGTATAGTAGGAGCACTTACCACTCTTTATATGGGTATTGGCCAGGAAGAAACAGCTCTGAAGGTGTTCGAGAACACTGTTGAGTTCTATAAGAAGAACAAGGTAATCCTCATGACTTCATTCAGTTATCTGCAATACATTGAAATTGGTTCAAGGTGGGAGGAGTAGACTTGTCAAGTCTCTGGAGACAAGCTGCAGAGTTTCATATTAGAAAAGGGCTTCCTCAAGTTGCTGCGAATAGCTTGGAGGAACTTCTGAATTCTAATAAGGATGATAAAAAGTTGGTTGCCCAATTAGTTGTAGCATATTCCCAAGTAGGTACTATTGGTAATTGAGAAAATGTAGTGTCTTCTTGAACACATTCTGAATACATCTTCACAAGTATTTATCTTAACAAGTTAACTCGATTTATAATTCGAAAAATAGACGTAGCGCGATTCAGGAGATTTGTAGGTTCATGAAGAATTCAATGAAAATATTGTTGTGATGTGAAATTTTTGGTTTCATCGCAAATTACGTCATCTTCAATATTCTAACAGAGGGACCCTGTATTTCGTTCTTTTTCTGTCATGATTTGGATTCGATTTCTCGTACATCTTGAAACCAACCATATTTTTGAGCTATTTGGTGTTCTGAGAAAAATTGACAGAACCAACATTTCAAACAAATGTGGGTTTCTTAAAAATTGCCATTTTTCATGATATGCACGGATTGGTTCATGAATATTGAAGATTGAATGAATCACGAATTTCCCATATCATGGATGATTTACAGGGCGCGCAAAAATGTGCGCCCAAGTGTCAATGGGAAAAATTGAAAATCTCATTTTTTTTTCCATTTGTGTGAATGAATTCTCTTATGAATGGATTCTCCCATGAATATAAGACCTAGTTGCAATTCACTTCTGTATACCCATAACTCCTAATTTCATGAGAATATTTTCATAGTATAGAAATAATATACATGAAATAGAAGATTCTCTTATACATGATTTAATATCACGAAGATTAAGATCACCAATATTATAAGGTCACATTGTCTCAAGTACTGGCCCCAAGGTGTGAAGGACACCTGCATGTTCATTATTATAAGGTAAAGAATATGTATTTAATCTCGAATTAATAAACTGATACTGGGTATAAATGAAGTAAAACCTTGATAAAACATATCTTGATGATAGATAGATAGATAGATGATATTAGAATAGGTCCAAAGTTGTTAATTTTACAGATGATGAATATGTTATCAAACCCACTATAAACAGTGGGTTTAATATATCAAATAGTTCTATTCTCCATCAGTTCGGAAATGCGCTACATTTAGTTTTCGATTTGATGATTGTGTTAGCTCGTCCATTTATGTATAGAATATTTACTATATGTATAACTATACCCTTCAACAAAATGTCTAAAATGAGCTAGCTGTACTTTTGGTATGTCTTTTTTAGTTTGATGAGCCTAAAGCTTTAGAACTCAGCAATAGATTGATATCTGTGGAAGAGTTGGCGAAAGATGTAGATATGGAGGATATTGAAGCATCATCTGTGACTGTAGTCAATTTCAAGAAGAGTCCAGATGTGAAGCAAGCTTCACTGCCGAGGTATATTACTGATATTTTTTATAACATTTTCACTGAATTCACTGAACTAGCCTTTCAGTTACCATGTTTATTATTTTTTTTTGATTTGATAGTACACCTAGGGAGGATTCTGCTAAGAGAACCAAGAAGCATAAGAAACATAAAGGTAAACTGCCCAAAAATTGCGACCTTTCCATTCCCCCAGACCCAGAAAGATGGTTGCCAAAGTATGAAAGATCAGGATATCGTAGGAAGAGAGACCGTAGAACTAAAGAAGTTATCAAAGGGTCTCAGGGTACAGCATCTGGACAAGCAGAACAATAGTAAGTTCACATTATGACAAGTTGATGTATGACATATGACACTCGAACATGTGAATATTCATATGATCCAATCATTTAGTCGAAAAAAGCAAAACATTTGGAAAAGTGTAATTCATTTAACTTCTAGTTTTGTTACGTGTATGTTCTGCATGAACTTTTTGCTTATGGGCTCTGCTATGTTTTCCACTTCTATCTTAGATTGTAGATACCAGATATCAGGATATTAGCTGTAACCATATAGCATATAACAGAAAAGAATATGACATTAAATTCGTCATTTGAACCTTTTAACGACGCTACTGTATGAGTTTGGATAATTTTGTCATCTTTCGTCTTCAATATTTTTCGAAGGCCTGTCACACCGAAAAAAGTTGAATGACCCTGTATACTCTTCTCCAGTTCAGCTGACATTCGCCACATTCCTAGTATACGTGTTCTGTTATTAATCCATGTTTTTTTTTCTAGTGATTTCTCTAAATTCGTCGACGATTCTTCTGATACTACTGGGTCTACAGTAGAACCTTCGCCAAGGGGTAAACCGCCACAACACCAGCTGAAGAAGAATACCCAAAAAAGGAAGAACAAACGTCGCTGATTTTCCAACCTTGTGTCTTACTTGAGAATTATTTCTTGTTTCTTGAGTAGGATCTAATTTTGTGATGTTTCAGATTTGCATTTATATTCGAAAATATAGTTTTTGACTGTTCTCTCTTCCTGGCATTGAATTGATTTCCTATCCCAGTCAATTGGTGTACTGGGTTTTACAGTATATTTTTGCACCCCACCTACAGTGGTATTTCTAGAGTTATCAAAAAAAAATGTAGAACAAAGGACTATGACATTTGCCGAAATAATTTTGAATTCTTGATGAGAAGACTGAAATGAAATGGATATTTTAGGTGAATTTCAATTGATTGGATGGCCCAAAAGATTGTGATGTCATTCATATTTCATTCTATCAGTTGTGACAGACTGACTCACTACAGTTCATGTCCACATTGTTGCTTCCAAAACATAAACTATGTACTACGTACAAGACCCAATATACACCACTGGATTCAGAAATTTATAGTGTCGTTAGAGTTGGAGTGGAAGAAATTTCAAGTGCCACCTTCTAGTAGCTAAGGATTCATTTCATTTGAATGTATTTTCATACAGAATACAGATATGTTCAGAACTGTTGACGAACATGTATAACCATTGGATATTCTAATACAAATGCAAGAAAATAATCAAAGAAAAGTAAAAACAAAATCTGTGAAAAAAAATTTCAATCGAAAGCTTCCTGATGGGAAAAAGTCAAAAAACTCTGAATCGAAAGACACTGAAGACTCCGAAAAAGAAAATAACAATGAAAGCAATTTGGTAAAAGTAATTATGAGGAAATAGCTGAACATATCAAAAAATATTTTGAAAAGTGCGTGAAAGTGTATTCATGGGAAAAATATTTTGAGAGAAGTGCAATGAACCATTCAATGCCGAAACTAACGATGGGTGTACATATTTGGAGGTTGTAATCATCAGGGAAGACTTCACTAGGCGAAGAATTTCATAATTTCGCCGTTCTATTGATGATGTTTGGTAGAGAAAAGTTCGGCGTGTCTTAAGCCTGACAATGTAGGGATGACCAGCTTGAGCTTTTCTAGTTTGTCTACTTGAGATTGGTCCTGGTCGCATGATTGACGAGATTTCCGTTGAGCACCGACCGTGGTAATATTTATGAAAGAGGGAGAGATCGCCCACCTTTCTACGATGTTCTAGAGAGGTCTATGAATTCGTGAGTGTGTAGTATCACCGACTAGGCGAATAGCTCTCTTTTGAATAGGATCTGAGGGCTCAGCGTATGTTCAGGGGCTGAATTTCAAATATGTGAACAGTACTCAAGGACAGGTCGCATTAGATGATGAAATATTCATGAAGAATAATTAGAACATGAAGTACGATTCAGAACAGTTCACTAGACCATGTGTATGAACTTAATGAAAGTGCGCCCAAATGAACGAACAATCTAGTGAAAATTTATTATATAAATAGGAACAAATAATATTTTGACATATGACAATAAGATCAAAATATTGATTGGATGAAACTTCACATTGATAAATATAGATAAAATCTCAATAAAAAATGAACAAAAGAACACATATTTCAATAAATTTCGTCTGCTTCAATATATGACCCTTCAGAATTTTCCCCAGCGGTATCCAAAGCCACTTCTTCATAATCTTTCTCCAGTGCAGCAAGATCTTCTCTGGCTTCAGAAAACTCTCCTTCTTCCATACCCTCGCCAACATACCTGGAAGGAATTTTGATTTTCAGCCGACAACAAAAAATCTCATTCAAACTCCATCTCCAAATCTTCAAGTGTTTCTGCTTACCAATGAACGAATGCTCTTTTTCCATACATCAGATCGAATTTTGCATTCAATTTAGACCAAGCTTCTGCGATTGCTGTTGTGTTCGATAACATGCACACTGCTCTTGACACCTGAAATGAGACATAAATGCGTGGGTCGAGATATTATCTAGGAAGTTTCGAAATTTCTACTCCATCTGCGAGATTTTTTGTTTTTTGATTTCATTTAACTCATGAATGGGTTGCCAATCAATCCAACTATCGAATGACTGCAGAGTATAATTATGGTACTATTTGATAAAATTAAGTTTCTTGTAAAAATAAGTTTTGGTTTACTTTTTTCGGCACCTATTTCCTGTTTCTAGTCACGATACTTTTTTTTCTCGAAATAACGCTGGTGTATCATGATTTCGATCATTTGGAATAACTTTAGACGGTTCATCACTCTTCCGCTAGACCGTAGAACAATGAATCCACAAAATTATGGAGTTTCAAAAATGGTACACTATACAGGGTGTTCAATTCGGAAATATTTCTGGAGAAACCAGAAGTTGAAAAAAGTTCTGATCGTTTCAAAAAGTACTTAGCATTCATAACATATTTGATGATGCAAATTTCAGAAATGTTGCTATTAAAACAAAGGAGAAAAGGGCGTGTATCATTAGTCTGTGCCTGTGTGAAATGCTGTCGTGTTAATGTTACCAGAAGATCTCAACTTTCATATTGGAGGTAAAGGTCACCATCGGATCACGCGAAAACTTCAAATAAATTTTGTCCTCTACAAATACCTTAGCTAGATCTCCGTTAGGCACAACAGTAGGAGGTTGATAGTTGATTCCAACTTTGAATCCTGTAGGACACCAATCGACAAAGTGGATGTTCCTTCTGCTCTTGATGAGCGAAATGGCAGCATTGACATCTTTAGGGACGATATCTCCTCTGTACAGCATGCAGCAAGCCATGTATTTTCCGTGTCTAGGGTCGCACTTGACCATCTAGAAAAATAATAGCAACTTGAATATCATATTCAGTTGTCTTCCATATGTATTGTTCACAAACAAGGTCTGTTTGGTCTGAATGTACCTCATCGAAAATACCTCTTTCTAATAGGATGATCTAACTCAAGAATTAATTATGGGCACATAGATTGATATCGATATTGGACATTCAACTACTCCATATAGGATTCTTATTGACCTGAATTAATTTATGCAAACATTCAACAAGTTGTTCGAAGTTGTTGAATTTCAAAACTGATTTTGACTAAATAATTTCACACAATAAACCAAAAAATGGTAAAGTACAAGGACCACATTCAACATCATAACATGAATGGCAATTTGGGTTATTTCATGTCCATCTGTCCTGCCTATACACAATGTTTTTACGTTTATAAAACGTTTTGTTCAGTGTGAATTACTCGGTCTTCTATCGTAAATCCAATACAAGCATGGGTTCAGTGTATATCAAAAATTAATTGGAGGAGTTTGAGATTTCACCCCAACTGAATATTTATTAATTATGAATATTTTCTTTGTTCTGACATTCATAGATGTATTATAATCAACTAATTAATCGACCTCGATTATCCTACAGACAGTATGTATTATGACATTCGGTTACTATGCAATTCACCAGTCACCAGCGTCATAAATCTCAGACAGTTTGAATATCATTGTGATTTTTGTGATCTACGACAAAAATTATTGAGTTGGCAAGCATTCGACTATTCATTGTGAAGCAAAAATAACAAAAAAAAGTCTCATCGCCCATTGGAAATATACTATGGAAACCACTTAAGGAATGAATTTTATATTTTCCTACAGTGTTATCTATAGGAACCTCGGATCCGTCGAGTTCTTTCGAAATATGTATAGTATTTTCACGATCTAAGAAAGTGTCTTTACTACCGAAACCTTCATAGCTAAAATTCGATAAGACACAAAAGTGGTGAATTTATGGCTGTTTATTGGGAGGGCATTGTGCAGGGCCGCACTTTTATATTATAATTCCTGGAATTTCCCTTATAGTTTGAAGAGAAATTTGAATTTTATGAAATTTATTTGATTTTGATACAGGGTATATTTGGTTTAAATTGTTGTATCATTGTTTGGCTTGCAATCTCAATATGATGGGACTGTTGAATTTCGATCTCGAATCTACAAAATAATACACAATATATCAATACATACATACATATATTACATTTAATTCATTACTGGATATCATCTAGTTCAATTTCGCTATCGCTACAATCTTGCGAATTGTGTACATACGTCTATATGAGTTCTCAATTTTTTTCACGTGTTGAATACAGGTTTTCCAGTTTTCAGCGGTTACATTTTCAACTTAAGTCTTTATCAACTCGATCACACTACTGTTTAAAGTAGGTGTATAATTGTGAGCACGTACATTAGACTTTAATTTATGCCATATCAACTCGATCGGATTGAAAATACAATAATATGGTGGAATTCGAATCACTTCGTGACCTGCCTCCTTTGCAATTTCGTCACAAACGTATTCCTTCGAAAAATTATAACTATTTTACAGTTTCTAACAATTGTTCAACATTATAACTTTCGTGGAAATATATGTCACGTTCGCACAGAAAGTCTTGTATTTCACTTTTTCTAATACTGGAACTTGGTATCTTATTCTCTTGGCGACTATGGTAGGATGCGTTATCCATCACAATTCGGTTATTCGGTGGTATATACGGAATTAATTAATTTTGAAACCAATCTTCGAAAATGAGGATCAGACTAGAATTCTGAAATGGGGATCTGAGAATCAAGTACAATTCAATGCAACTAAAACTCAAGCTTGTATGTTCACCAAGAAGGCTGATCACACAATGCCCAATTTGATGATGTCGGGGACCACTGTTCCTATGAGGTCATCAATATCCCTGCTGCTCTCTCATGGGACGATCATGTGAGGTCCATTGCAAAAACTGCTTCACAAAAACTTGGTTTTCTATTCCGTGCGAAGAGATACTTCACATCCCAGCAACTGCTAATGATCTACAAAGCACAAATTCGACCTGTCCTGGAGTACTGTTCACATGTTTGGAGCTCAGCCCCCAAACATACGCTAAAGCTCTTAGATTCAATTCAGAAGAGAGCTATCCGCCTAGTCGATGATACTACACTCACCAAATCATTGACCTCTCTAGATCATCGTAGAAAGGTCGGCGATCTATGCCTTTTTTATAGGTACTTTCACGGTCGGTGCTCAACGGAAATATCATCTATTATGCCACCACGCGCGATTCCTAGTAGACAAACCAGACGAGCTCAGGCTGGTCACCCCTACACTGTCAGGCTCGAGACCTGTCGAACATCGCTATACCAAGCATCATTCATCAATAGAACGGCAAAGTTATGGAATTCTTTGCCTAGTGAAGTCTTTCCTGATGCTTACAACCTCCAAACTTTCAAGAAAAATTCCAACACCTTCCTACTCTCCCAAAATTCCACCGCTGACTAACACGATGTTCCTCGAATATTATAGGTTTCCCTTTCGTGTTGTCCACAGATAAAAAAAACACGGTTATATCGCAGTGATACTCCAGGCTGGAATCCGAAATATTGTTGGCTGCTAAAAACATACATTCTGGTATCCATCCTTCTCCTGACCCCGCATGTAGAATAGTTATTCTTCTACCTTTATTAGATGTGTATCTTGGGTGTCGTACCAAGTCTCATCTAGGTAGATTATCGTCCGGTTTTACGATCTAGCTGTATTTATGTTTTCGAGATATTCTATTTTTTGCAAGCGCTGTGACTCTACAAGGAAATGCAAGCTGAACCTGGAAGGATCGCATTGAGGAACCAAAATGTTACCTTGCAACCTATTCTTTAGACTGGTCACTTGGTAACCTCATAATTCGGGTAGTAATTCCGTTTATATTTGATTGAGATATCGAAAAATCGGCTTCACTCCAAATTCAATAATGACGACAGCGATGGAAGATCAATTTATATTATTGGATTACAATAATAATATGATATTCGATATCTTCGAGTATTTGGAACTCCAGGTTGCTAGAAAAGTAGTATACACTGAGTGTTCCATACCTGATTCGATGGTTCAAAGCATGAGTTGGTGATCTCTGTTACTGACATTTGCTCGTGGAAGGCTTTATCTGCAGAGCAAATTGGTGCATAAGTTACCAATGGAAAATGAATCCTTGGGTATGGTACAAGGTTGGTCTGGAATTCCGTCAAATCGACATTCATTGCACCATCAAACCTGAAAATGAAGAAAAAAACACAGAGATTTTTAATACGAATATTGCATCATAGTTGGACCATTTTGAAAGAAAAACCCAGTCATCAAAGTGATTGAGAGATTCGAATTATATATCGCTTTCCATTTTTATCATAATAGTACCAATGTTGACAAATTTTGCGAGGATGAAGTGTTCAAATTGTGTTGAAAACGGGAGCAGATTCGTTCCCGAAATGTCCACTAAGATAAGTAGAAGTTTCGTTTTTATTAAAAATATATTTGTATTTCCAAATTTTTTTAGAAACAAGGTGTCACTGACGAATAGAGAATTTCTCTTTTAGCTATCTGAAGGTTTGATTTCAAGGACAGTAACATTTTGGGGCAGATCATAAATCTGTCCTTACTACAAATATATTGAAATAATTTTCAATAACTTCTATTTTTTTTTACAAACGAGGAGAGAAAATCCCTCACGAAAGCTGGAAAAATGAATGTACCACTTCCTCGAATAACTTACAGACAGTATTGAATAATAATAATATAATAAAATTCATACAATTATCTAGTAGAACTAGTGAATATTGGAGGAAGCAGAAAGAGATCAGGAGTAGTCTTTCAAGTTATTCCGAGCTTTGGGAAATGTTTATTTCCATCTTCAGATGAGCTACAAAGTCAAAAAATGTGAAAGTGAAATGTAAAAACTACTCACATCTTAGTTGGAGAAGCATTACAATGATGTAAAGCCGTAAATTTTTTGAGGACATATACTAACATGAGACACAGAAATTCGAATCTGGTTCAACCATTTATACATACATACATTAGTATGTATTAGTGTATCTTTGAGTAACTGAGATGAGGCTGAATTATGGGGAACTAACTCCGAACCAAATTTTGATAACAAAGTATTTCTGACCTCGAAGATATCAGCTTTATTAGATGTCGTATGATTTCAGAAGGAAAAAATTTTGATAATATTTTCATTTCGAAAACGGGTACAGGTAACTACAGAGTGTTTCATTTGAAACAACAAAGAAAATATTTATTTGGGAGGATGATGTCCAAATATGCAATCCTTCAAATTTTATTCGTTTTCTAGTTTACTAGAACGGCTGTGCCATGCACAGTGAATCAGCCTGTATATTGTAAAGCAAAAACAACAACAAAAAGTCCAGTCGCCCGTTTCGAAAATTTGTCATCCTGTATAATACGATTTATGAATTATTTTGACACTGGCAGATCTGAATGTTATGAGTGATCAGTAAACATACCTCAGAGATGCTGTAGTGGATGAAACAATCTGAGCAATCAACCTGTTCAAATTAGAGTAACCTGGTCTCGGGATGTTCAGATTCCTGACGCAGATATCGTAAATAGCTTCATTGTCTACCATGAAGGCACAATCGGAGTGTTCGAGGGTGGAATGAGTTGTGAGAACAGCGTTGTAGGGCTCCACAACTGCCGTCGCTATTCGTGGAGCAGGGTAGACAGCAAATTCCAGTTTGCTCTTCTTTCCGTAATCCACCGACAGTCTTTCCATCAACAGTGATGTGAAACCTGATGAGGGTATCAGAGTCTTATGAAAACCCAGTATCATTTCCTTATAGTTGCATTTAATCACTTATTTTGTTATTTTGCCATTATTAATCGTAATTCGGGTAATCAGAAAATCCTTTTAATCACATGATTGAACTTGCATGACATAAAAATCACATAATAATTGATCCAACCAATTGACATGCATTTTGTTCACCTGAGGACAACTCTAGAAGACTAAAAACAATTCAACAATTCCCATAGTTGCATGAGAAAAGGACGATACACATCATCCAGATAATTTTGGGAATATCCAAAATATGATAGTGATATGCAAAAGTATTTCCGTATTATTACTGTTGCTAATGCGAATATTTTCAGTTTTGATGAATTAGGATCGTATTGAAGATCGAATTTTATAATACTGAGCATCACTGAACATTTCTGGTCATATTTATTTCATAGTTGTGTTTTCTCTATTCATAAATATTATTGAACAGAAGCAGTCATATCATTGAACCGTTGTTTGCTTTGTACAATTACCTAATGCATTTCGAATAGAAATACACCGCACTAAATAATGTGTTAGACAAAGACAACTGCACAGCAAAAGAAATGTGCTAGACAAAGATGACATCTCCATATATCTCTTGATAACATTTTATGCACTGAAGTATTCATTTCATCGATTTTATGGTACTCCATCACAATAGTCAGATCGAGAAATGAAATACGAAATGCAGGCTCGTTAGAAAAAATTTAGTTGACGATGGTCACTCAAAGGTGAAACATCGGATTTTCAATTCGATACACTTCTTGTGCTTAATCTCCAAATGCTTAGCCACTGATATAACAGCCTATATAATCAATACAAAATGAACTGAAAACGCCTTCACATTGAGAGAGGTGTGTTGATCAACATTGGCAACAAATTCTTCATTATGAGAATGCTCTAAGATAAGATGAAGGATTGCTAATGATACTGTAATAAGTTGGTGTAATCGATATGGATATTTTGTTGATATAATTCTCACCTGATCCAGTTCCTCCACCGAAAGAGTGGAACAGAAGGAATCCTTGAAGGCCTCCACATTGGTCAGTGAGTTTTCTAATCCTGTCGCTCACCTGATCGATCACTTCTTTTCCAACAGTGTAATGGCCTCTCGCATAGTTATTCGCAGCATCTTCTTTCCCACTGATCAACTGTTCTGGGTGGTATAAGTTTTTGTATTCGCCTAATCTGACCGAATCTAGAAATGAATCTTTATGAAAATCCTGCGAATCCGAAAAGAAAAGATATGTTCAATATTTGAGATGCTGATAGGTAACGCTAACAAATTCGAAGTAGCGGCATGGGCTTCCTACTTCTTTCAAATCGTTATTGAAGTATATCTCGCAACATTGGAGACGATAAAAGATTCGTGACGATGAATAATTGCAATTCCGAGTAGTTGTATTCAAGTCAAACCTATTTATTCGATGTCTATTATTGCAGCAAGGAAATGATGTGCAACACTTGTAATTTTTTCGAAAACTCACCTATCACAGTTGGCTCAAGATCAACGAAGACAGTCCTTGGCAAGTGCTTGCCACAAGAGGTCTCGCTGAAAAATGTACTGAAACTGGTATCATTCGTACCATCCTTGCTTATGTTATAGCCTTCTTTATCCAAAGTATGTTCGAGGCAATACAGCTCCCAACACGCATTTCCAATTTGGATCCCAGCTTGACCAACGTGGATCGAGATAACTTCACGCTATCAAATAACAAAAAATACAAACGGAATCCATTCCAATATACAGAAGGTCGCTTTTTTGGATATATATATATATATATATATATATATATATATATATATATATATATATATATATATCCATATTGGTATATAGATCATTATCATTATATAGATCATTTATGTTTGAAATTCAATTTTGTAACAGTTTTTCACAAGTCAACATCATAAGGCATGATGATCCTAGGATGCCAACTATGATGCTGACTCATAAAAGACTGTTAGAAAATTTAAATTCTAATATAATATTATCCAATGATCTGACATCAATATTAAAAAAACTCTAGGACTCGATTAGTCGTATTTCTGAAATTTTTAGTCTGTTTTGGATTTCGAAATATTATTTTTGTGGTGCAGGGCTGCGTCTATCAAACATTTCGAATAAACTAAAATAACTCAAAAATCCAGTCGTTCAGGACAGAATATGTTGTTTCAAATGAAGTCATATGAATTGCACAAGATGGCATCCATAAGCAATTTTGACAGGTGGTGCATTAGCAAAAAGTTGTATAGTTTACTAAGAGCTTTTCAATAGCCATGCATCTATATAGTCGAATGGATTCTTGCATGGAGTACCTAACATAATCTTTTATTAGTATAAATTATTAATTATAATTATTAGTATTGGTATACATATTTTCGTCTGAAATTCTGGTATAATGGAGATAATTAAAAGAGGTTTCAAATGAGGTTTTCAGGTCTCATCGCTTCACTTCCCTCCCCCCCCCCCCCCCGCTTCTTCCATTTAAGAATATCTCACAAAATTCGAGAGATTCATATTTTTTAGCGATGTCAAAATAACTTTCTTGATGTACCGATAAAACAAAAAAAATTCAACCAGTTCGAAAGTTAACGAAGGGGCTACTTTTTAAACTGTGTACATAATCGACTCAGTTCGTCGTGAAGAACCCTGTATAGTTTCGAAATAAATGTTGATTTGAGGATTGAATATCATGTTACTGATGAATAATAACCGTATCGATGAAGAAGTTCATTCGATTTCCGTAGCAAATTTTTTCACAAAAATGTTGTACTCTCAATTTTGGAATAAGTATTCGTATCAAATCCGAAATATACAAGGTGTTAAAAAAGAGTCACAAAATGAAATGGTCGGTAGTATGTCCGAAATTAGCAGGAAAGTCTCAATAAACATATGTTTGTAAATTAACGGTTTCTGAGCAATTTTTCAATGTGTAGGAAAAAAATGACATTCATTTACGAACGAAAGAAACATTAGAGTCAGATGAGAAATTCAAAGTGTCCTTCCATATGAATGCAGCTGCGATTTCTGCGCCGCAAGGACTCTCGAACTCTTTCCAAAACACCCTCATCCGTATTTCCGAAAACGTTATTAAACTTGCGGACATTCTGCATAATTTGGGCCATACTACCCCTGAATTTCATTTTGTGACACTCTTTTTTCAACTCCTGGTATAATTAATGAAATAGATATACCAATGAAGAATATGCATCTACGTTAGTGGTCTTACTTGTTTAACTTCATGCAATTCGAAAAAACCTGAATAAGAAAAACTCACCATTTCGAACTATCAATAATAATCTTCAGAATGGAGCAATGAAAATTCTGTAGATTTATTCTGATGCTAGTACTGCAAAGGCTTTGAAGTGTATGTATGATCCTTACCTATCTAATTGAGGTACTATCGAAAAAGGTGGAAGAAAAAGTTATAAGTAGATATAAAAAAACTTGTTGAAAATACTACTTTTTCCGAATGGTTCGTGAAATATATCTTCTGACTTGTCCTCGAATTTCTTGTCGATATGTGCAAAACAGGATGGATAGGATAGTGAGGTGTAGAATCCATGCAGTTGACGAAAGAAATTCACTCTCAACACTAAAAAGTACCTTAGAATTTATTTTTCATTCACACTATGAAATAGCCTCTCTTACTGAAACAACATTTGATTTGTTATTTGATTGAATTGTGTCATAAATATGAGACTATTTTTTTTCTTATGTTACAACATTTTTTGTTCATTACAAATTGTTATTTCCGAGTTGGAACCTGATCTAGAAAAAAAAAATAATGAAAAGTGAAACAAAAATCATGACCTGGTTATCTCTATGAGTGACAGAGTGACTGTATTTTTATCATTACTTTCAACTGGAGCTGATGGAAAGGACAAAAGAAATAAGAATCGAAACTAAATTAATCTGTTCTTATTCATAAGCAACGTAACGATATTATTATTATCCTCATATTAGCATTTTCGAATTGTGTTCTTTCAATGATTCTTCAAATGATTATCGAAAATTTCGCAATATCATTAAATTATATTATGACGTATGCCCACATACTATATGCCGACTGTTGTGTCGTGGCAACGGTTGAGATGATGTAATGTGTTAGGAACAGGTATATGAAATGTATTTCATATGCGTGATGCAAAATGCGTGGAATATTGAAGCGCATGTATGATAAAAGGGTGGAACTGTCAATTTGACTATTCCTCTTCCAGGTTAGTTCCCGTGCTTCATGAAGTAAGCAAATCTGAAAAACTTCTTTTGAACACATTCAGTATCATTGATATACTTCATATGAGCAGTGTTCCAGACAACACTGCAATATTTCAGTTTATTCCTCACTGAAATTGAGTAAATACTTTTCATAGAATCGAACGACTTAGAGTCACGTATGAGAAACTCTAGGTTTCGCATTGCAGTAGAAATGACATGTTCAATGTGATTGGTAAAGGCGAGTTTTCGATAAAACCAATTCCTTCCAATCGTCAATGCGCGACAAAGTATCATAATCATAGAGTGGAGCGGATTTACGAGTGACTGTCATAACTTTACATTTGCTCTCATTCAGATAAAGTCTTTTTCGACTTATTTCTTTCCTTTTTGTCTTGCAGTGCATCGTAATCAGTTACATTCTTTATTTCCCTGAAAATTTTCACATCGTCATGTTATATCATTTATGGAGATTACGAAAAGTACAGGCACAAAATTGGATCCTTGAGGAACATCTGATGATGCCGTAAAATAGAAAGATTCGATTCCATCATGGTCAACATAGAGTTGACGTTCAGTCAAGAATGATTTGAGAAGCAACTGAATATCAGTAGACATGGACAACTTTTCAAGTAGTTGATTATGAGATACACGATCAAACTGTAATCAGTCAGTAATCCAGTGGTATGTATCCAGATTTTTTTATTCGTATTTTCAACTCTATAATGATTCTTTGGCTTTTCAAGTTGAAAATACGAATAAACAAATATGGTTAGATACCTACCACCCGATTTCTAAAAGAACGCAACTCTAGTTGATATTGAATGACTCATTAGAGAGTGTTCAAGAATAATGAAAAAAACACGATACAGTTGAATGTATAATCAAAGATCAATGTAAACTCAATGTGAGCTCACAGGAAATTTGCCTCCTAATGGCGTCTGTCGTGATGTATCACCGAAAGCTAATCAAAACATTGACAATGACGTCGCTACTGAAGTTAACCAACGCATCTGACGACGAGAGGCTCAAGCGCTTTTTCGACAGAATTCTGTACCACCCAGGTTTTGCGCCTTTTTCAGCTTGCACCTTCTTCATGTATCTCTAGTCGCCATGTTATAGATTCTATAAGCGTACACACACATGTTCAACCAGACCTCCACAACATCGAACGGTAACTGCAACTGCAGCGGCTGGGACTCGATCTATAATTCCAGCTCAAAGAAGGCGCGAAACCTGCAAGGTACAGAATTCTGTCGAGTGAAACTAGTTGAATCTGTCGTCGCAAGATGTCGACTTATCCGAATTACAGTGGCTTTTGTACGAGACAGTGGCGACAATAGGTTTATTATGTGCCTCCTAATGGCGGGTGGGCAGAGCTTATGAGTGTGCCAATATTCGAATAGTACCTTGATCATCAGAAACCCTTTTTTAGCAGAATTAAAACAGCCCACGGCATTTTATGTATGAATCCTAGGAGAATAATACCGTATAAAACAATTTCAGTAGCACACGTAATTATTTTCGAGATGATAATAAAAAAAATCTGGATGCATATACCACTCGTTTCTGAATGAAAGCAACTCTAGGTTTCATAAAATGTCTTATTTGATGAAGAAAGTTCGAGAATATGAAAAAAAGAACACGATATATTACTTGAATGATCAACTACGGGTGTAATGTAAACTCAGTGTAAGCTTATAGGAAATATGCCTCCTAATGACGTCAGCCAATCGAAACGCTGACAACGCGTTGTCGTCACTGTAGGCCTAACTACAGTGGTTTCAGGCCTACATAGAGGAACTACTACCCAAGTACCATAGAGTGT
This sequence comes from Gastrophysa polygoni, assembly GCA_963576655.1. Lineage (NCBI taxonomy): Eukaryota > Metazoa > Arthropoda > Insecta > Coleoptera > Chrysomelidae > Gastrophysa > Gastrophysa polygoni. The sequence goes on from OY755085.1 coordinate 8,029,217, forward strand.
TTTCTATGCCTAGAACACGCCAGTTTTGTATCTGGCGAAAAAAGATTTTCGCTCAATTGGTTCAAAAATAATCTTTGATTGCTTGAAATGATTGCTCGATAGAATTCTGTACCGTGCAGGTTTTGGCCTCTCTGTTATAGAAAACATTCAAATTGTTTTCTATGAGGCCTGTAGCGCTTTCTGTCGAGGAATCGCAGTCATTTCTCTTCAAAAAATCAATGAAACATTGGATCATGTTTTTTTTATCGAAAGTTTCGTATCACCTAACTAATCCACTCAACGGTATATTATCAGTGTCAAAAATTATACGGAAGCAATCTGGGTAACTACCAGCATATAAGGTACTCATATTTACCACACCTACTGAGATAGAGGTTGAGAGTTCCAAAATCAAAATTATCAGGTAAGTACCTATATACATCAGTGGACTCCTGCTGTATTCATCTCAGGAACTACACATGATAGAATTTCGGGGTGTATCATTTCATGATATAAGTGGATAAGAGAAGTTGCTGGAAATTATTTTTGAGTTTCTGATTTCACCGCTAGAGAGCGAAATAGCTATCACCAATGATCAAACTTTGATTTTTGTAGAAATACCAAATTTACGCCGGAAATATGAAATCCATAATCTTTTCGACATTTCACTCGATTTTGCCTGCAGACTCATTTCAACTTGCTTGTCAGTATTAGGCGAGAATCGGAATCGCAAAAATTATTCAAAATTTATGTGACAGTAGTGATGGAATTGCAAGATATATTTCTTTCTTTCTTTCGTTAAATAGATATGTACAAAAATGAAAGATCCAGTAGGCTCCTTAGTTTATGTCGCTCGGAAACGTATTAGGAAAATAATTTCCAGTAGGTAACTTCTCCACACGAAATTTCTCATCTTCTATTCAATATTATCTTCCAATTCTACTACGAATAATTTCTTATTCTTATTCTTATTCAGACACCCGGTAATGCATCAGATAACGATCAAGAAAAAAAATCACTAACATATCGTGTTCAAGTGAAAAACTACGTATTTTTCAATGAAATAAAACAGTACTCTGTTGTTATTCTTATATTTTCTTTAAACAAATGAGAAATTGATATACCAGAAATATCGTACATTATAATTTTACATGAAGATACTGAAGATAATGATGGTTTGTAGTGACCTGAAAGTTGTCAAAAGTAAAAGTTGTAGATTTTTTTGTTCCATCCGACCGAAAATGCGGCCGAACTGCAACATATATAAATACAGGATGCTTCGAGATGAAATGTCAGAATTTCATGCAAGAATCGACATCTTATCCACAATACATTCACTAGCAACCTGCAGGTATGCATACATTCAACTACCATGATATGTTGTAAACCTATGAATAATTGTATTAACTATCTAAGTCATACAGAGTGGTCCTAATATACAATCAATTGTGACAACTTCCAGCTCAAGAAATAGCCAGACATGTAAAGACATTTTTCAGAAATAAAAAACATTTACAATTTGAGTATGTATGTACATTCATTTAGGTTTCGGAATTGATAATGACGTTGAATGTGAGGTATAATCGAAATTCACTTTGTCAGCAGATCCCAAAGTGGCACAATGAAGAATATTGAAGTTTCATTTTCCATTTCTCCTTTACCCATATCTATCAGTAATCATTGTTTGTGAAATTATACAATGTGCTTACCGCTTATGGAAAACATCATTCATGGTGATGTTCTAGGGATTGGAAAAAAATCAAATCAGAGGCTGCATTCAAATTATTTGGTTACTATGGTCAAATGAACATGAACAGGTTGCTCAACAGTAAAAAATGGATGCCCATCATGGTTTGAGATACCTCTCGATTAGATTTCGTATACCTACTGTTCCATTTCTGCTAATATGTATGATAACACCTAGTGAATAGTATTTCGGAATTTGGACCATCCTACCAGGTGATGTTAGCCGAGTCTTACTGATAAAAAATGGAAACGTATGATTCGTTTGGAATTCAAAGTGACACATTTTCTTGAGAGTTGATATTTTCTCCAACGCCATTTTTCATTCGTGAACACTGAGAGTATACTGGATACCTCCTCATTCGAATGAAGATTAATAAATATAATGAAAATGAATATACAGGGTGTCAAGTGATCGAAACAATCCCATACGCCTCCACATCATAGAAATTAGTGGAATTTCAAACATTTATTACACTGTTCACATAATTAGTGATCTCGAATCAATTCATCACTTCATTCATCACTAAAATAGTTTTTATCGACTTCCCCAGAAATCTGTATTTGATGCAATGGTAACAAATTCTTCAAATTTTTGAAAATTCTGAAAAGTGTTCTCCGATTTTCATGGAACACCCTGCATAATGAGTGTGAATGAGTATTTTTCAATTGATGAGAAGTGTCGGATGTCGAAAGTGACGTAAACACATAAATGGCTATAATATTGTTCAGCTTGATATCTTGGAGAAATTGATGAAGATTCAGATGAAAAATCATGAAGAAATTAGAATTTCATGAAGAAATGCATGAAACGAAACACTTTGTCGGATGATATTCAATTCACTATTAACATTGAACCGTGAGCAAAAATGGTGAGTGTCATTCTATAGTTCAAAAAATAATTCAGCCAGAAACGAAACTCAAGTTCGAAGTACCTCGAACACATTGGTAATTACTAACTAATGCTCCACGAACCAGTCGTTTCAATATTCAAGTTTTGAGTTTTTCCTCGCAAAAATCGTCTATTGAACGTCATAATGTAAACTGGGACACCCCGTACATATATCTTAATGGTATCCGATTCGATGGAAACCGAAATATTACCTCTGTAACTCGGTATTGTCTAATAACCTTCAGTAAATACCTAATAAGCATTGAAAAGTTGAAATGAATGATGGCAAACATTGTAGGACAACGTCCAATATCAATTCCTTGTTGATATATCTAAAAATGTATAGATATGGTTAATAAATCTGAACTAAGGTACTATCACATGTATGCGAATGTATTTGGCAACTTTATGGCAGAAATATTCAATATAAATTATTTTACCAAGGTTCTTATGTAAAGTATTCGATTAAGAGCTGCAGCAAGTGATATGATTCTGCAGAGAAATATATGAATGGAAAGAATACTGATGAACGATTTTCAAGTTGATAGTCATCAGGAATAGTCCGTATGACATGAGGAAATACATGTAGAATATTTTTTTCCGCCAGAATATGACTGAATAATAATAATAATAAGAATTACGTCCCTTGAATTTTTGTTTGAACAAGAATTCAACAAAATATTTAAATCCTCAGAGTGTATAGTTAGATAAATATAGCAGATAAATAAGAAAATGATGATTTAGAATTTGAAATCATTGTTCACTCTGTTTTAAAATCGATAGAACAGCAAGTGGAGACTAATGGCCAAGGAACAGTCGACTAGTTATGACTAGTTGCAGATGAGAATCCTATTCATTGAAATACAATTAATTGAATTGGTCGGATAATGCGTTAAGGTAAGATGATAGCTTGCATTTATCAGCGGCTAAAATTGCATCAATGTGTATATTTTTTGAACCTTGGTAAAATTGTTGATGAACAAAATAAATAGTGTTAAGTACAGTTTGAAGTGAGCCATTCGAATATTTCGGAAATTAGCTAGATGTATTTATTATTATGTATACGAAAACGTATTTCACTACTATTTATACACTGATATATGATTTTTTAGATTTTAGATAATGATATGGAATTTAATATTCCCCGTAAAGATAGAATATAATAGCACGGATGCTCAACGATAATAATTTACAGATATTGCTTATTTTACATCACTACATGAGCGCAACATACTCTCAAATAGAGGCGTAGCTTCACAAAAATACTACATATAATATACTGTGTTAATTGTTGCAAATCTATTTCGATGGCGTGATTCTTCTATTCCCATGAAACAAAATGCAAGCAAGAGAATATGGAAAGTAACTGTTCACAGGGTGGCCAATCAGTAGCGGAAACCCATCATTTTTGAATTCAGCAGTAAATTTCGAATTAAAATACTAGATCCGTCTTCAGTTCATATTTCAAAATCATGTTGGAATAAACAGGATGTGTCCAAACATATTTTCTTCGATTTTTCTTCAATGAAACGCCCTATATTTTCCACTATATCACTTGCTTACAGGGTCGGACCCTATTGAAGTGTTTTCGAATTCCATTTTGAAGAATTGCACTATTATGAGCATTGGTAGTTTCAATTGTTTTCTTGAAATTAACAAATTTCTGATTTTTATTCACTTCGGATAATTTTCATAATGTGAATTTTTCTTATTCAATCTGAATCAAATTTAGTGAACTTCAGTGAAACCTTTTCACTTCATACGAGAGATCACAAATCAGTTATTTCTATCTGAATAAACTTTACATGTACCATTAATGCTCAATATATTGAAAATGGGTGACTTCAGGTAAATAGATTGCTGCATTCAAAATGAGTATGGGAAATGGATGATGTATTCAGCACAAAATATACAGTGTGTCTCGATTGGGAAAATTGAATAAACCGAGCAAATAATTCAGGAGAGGTAAAATTGATGGGAAGTTCCTGGTTATCCGGTTTTTCTCTTCTCTCTTGTATAATAGGGTATTATTATTTTTGAATATGGCCTATAGATTGGTGTATAATTTTGTATCCTCGAATTTTCTGTAATGAATAACAACGGAGATATTGGATTTTGCGCCACTGACTAGCCACCCTGTATTTATAGTGACTAGAGACTAGCGAGTTGTCTGTACTACAACCTAATACGAGCCATCAGCAATGTTCTCTCCACCGCTTGGTTCAACTAAGGATAACTTCTGTGATGGGTAATAATATCTTCACCATACCATTGCGGGATGAGCAAACATAACAGTAGATAATTCATAAGGGTACTCACCAGTTTTTGTTTATACCCACTATAAAATGAAATATATAATCAATAAGCCATTTTTATTGACAATCTGAAACCATAGCGGTAATCAGAAACTCTCGAAATCCCATAGAGTATGAAGCAATCTCAAACGTGAAATATAGATTCTATTTCTCTTCCCAGACGATCCCAACATTGTATTCATGGAATTTGCGATTGGTTCGCCTTGCAATTCCCTAAGAATCCCATGGGTTTGATAACATAGTTTTATTTTGTGTCTCGATACATGGAAGACATACGTCATCTTCTTCTGGTGTGGACTAGAACCACTGAGTAGATTTTGGTACTCAACGAAATTTTTGAATGAGTATTCTCGAAGTTGAACAACCTGGCAGTAGTGAGGGGGTAACTTAAGAGAATCCGGCTATCGAGCAATTCGATAATAAAACCTTTCTAAAGCGACCATTCATTTAGTTATTCAATCTATTACATTGGATCTATGACTTCATTTTCGCTTTTATTTGAGGAAAATTAAATCGTCTTTGCGCTTGAATAGAGCTGTTGTTCATGAAACATGAGATGCTGAAAATGAAATAGTATGAGTGGAAGAAACACAATTCATTTCAATAATACTGTTAGGTTCTTCAGATGACTGGTACTGGAAAGCGACATTCAGTCATTCAAAGTGAAAAAAATTGCTGCAAATCTGCTAAGCGATATAAAGTACACATCGTATGTCAAACGTCCAGCCCGTTGAAAAATGAAATCTGAAGAAGAAAGTTTAAATGGAAATATAAATAATATGGGACGTGATTGAGGAACAAAGATAAGAATTCAAATGTTGTGAAAAATCATTTTGGGGGTGAACATTCAACCAGGCGAGAAGAAACAAATAATTTGTAAGAACTTACTTAAAATGCTGTGAGATGTTGTATAAGATGAGAATGAAATTAGGCGGTGTTGAATATCCACTCACCAGTCAAATAAATTGCCAAGCGTGAGCTAGATACACGGCAGTTGGGATTCCAGTTCCGTCAATATTGTTCATGTTACCCGATATTCCTATTTCTTATCGATGAATATATACCCTGTTCCTGTGAAATGCAAGTGAAGCTACGCCCCTGTTTCTGAACAAATAATATGAGCAATTTGGCATTTATTCGCACCTTTGCCTTCTCTATAGCGCGCACATAGCAAATGATATGCTAATTCCAATTCAGGTGCGATTTATTTTCGGAACCATTCCTCAAATGCTGAAAGGATTTTGAGGAGCTTATCAACGAACGTTTTGTGGTGCTCATTAGAAGTGAAAATGCCCGTGTAATCTTCGAAACGAACGAAACATATTATTTTCACAATATAAAATAAATGAAGTTGATGAAATTGTTCACTTCTCGCCATTGGGATTCTCTCAATGCGTTCGACTTAAAACATCATGCGGCTCTTCATCATTCTAGAATTATTTCAGCCATTTGAGAAATGATTCATCCCCTATCAACATTTTATGTCTAAATTCATCTTTGGCCTAGCCAAAAAGAGTCCACCACATAACAAATAACCCTGTTTTAATTAATAAAGGAAACCAAGATCTATTCTGATAAAACATTCGACAATCCTCCTGTCTGAAACAATTAACAGTACCATAAAACATCACACTCGCATTCAAAATAACATTTTTCAATATGTACACACAAATTTACAGGTCCCATTGCTCTCATCCCCTCCCCCCGAACCGATCATAATCTCCACCATGATTCCGAAGATCCGTTTCATATTTAAGTACGATTCAAGTCGCCACTGATCACTAGTTTATCACTATGCGTCGGCAATGTTCGACTCCGTGTGATCAGAAGCAATGGTGAGATCTTCAGCCACATTTTCCGAGCTGTGCTGATCGTGATCCAAGTCGTCGTATTCTGAGAGCATCTCTCGCTTGATCACATGGTGCATATCCGATTCGCGGCTTATGTGATGGTCTTGGTTCAACATTTCTTGTTTGACGTGCAGTCCTCCGTTCATTGGTGACCTAAAGAGATATCTGGATAACCACAAAGATAAACAACGTGTTGCAGTTTGAACAGATTCAATACCGTATTCCAAGAACGTTTGTCGATTCTGAATATACTTTTCAACGTCGAATATTTCATGATATGTAGGCGGTTGCTTGCCACCTAAGAGTTGTTTAACATAACCAGGAATTGATGTTGGTCACCGCAGCAAGCAATCCATATGTGTACAGGGTTTCTCACGGTAGCCGTTCGTTAGAAGTTTTCGTGGTTAGAAATGATAGAAATTATGAATTTTTGGACTTCAAGGTCATTCACAATTATCTTCAATCTTGAAATATTTTCAAGGTAATACCGGATGTCGCTATCAAATTTCTTATTTTAATGGAACACCCGGTATTTTAATTCAATTTTGCAATCCTGAGGGAATTCCAAGATGAGTCTCATCAGGTTTTCCTATACCTTTTTCCAATTGTTTCTCAGATATTTTGCTTCCTTTGAAAATTTTCAATGATGTAGCTTTATTTTCAACATTGCGCCTTTTACCCATTTTCGACTGGTAGTAAGCGCTTTTGGGGTAAACGGAAGCACAACAAAACGAATTCAAGGTTTATAACTGGATATTGTACTTTAAGACATCACCTGGAAAAAGCCAAATGCCAAACATCCAAAAATTCCAAATCCAAAATACTACGGAATACAGATATCGAGATCGAGGCTGTAGAATCTATATTATTGCTATTCTTCCTTCACCCTGTGTAGTGTGTTCCATATCATGGAAGTATTCGAGTGGTTCAACTATGGAGGAATCACTCAATATCATTTCTTGACCTGGATATATCAAATCGAATGAACGTACTCGGAATTACGGAACTGTATCTACTCCAACTGGTAACATTATTATCATTATCATGTGGCATATGAAATGTCACGATTTAGGAAAGATGGTGAAATTACTGACGGTGTATTGTTTCGCCAAAACACTATCAATGATAGCATGATAGTTATATCATTGATTTGAAAGTAACCTCACATGACTACTCATGAGAAACGTTTTGATACAAACTGCACATCATCATCAAAAATATCTACCGATCTGGTTTTGATTTTTCGTCGCCATCTAACGACTAGCATGAGAATGATTTTCCACTGGAGTAATTGAAATTCTGGCAATCAGGCAGTAGTTTTCCATCTCTTCTACATAGTGAGACATGTTCATATTAATATTCGTGTTGAACTGTTAGATGACTTCGATGTTCCAAAACATTCAAACAGTTTATCTCACAAAGCACGTATAAAATGGGTTGAGAAACTATTCTCACTTATTACTTTCTCTGAAAAAGAAAAGACCAGAAGATCAAGCAGCTGAGTGTGACAGTTTTAGTTCCGGAACAGAACAACAAAATTTCTTTTTGAAATGTTCGCATTGAAAATCCATTAAAAGTTTTAGGTGTTCTTGTTCTCAACCGTTTTTGAGTTATTACGGCTTTAGCGAAATATTTTGAGTTTGCACCAATATGCATAGGTACCTTAAGTTTCAACACTGAATCTTCCGAATTTTCACCAGAAGTATCATGCAAGATTTCATCATCATCATTATCAATATCATTTTACAATACTTATTATTCTCATTATTATTGGTCTATTTCTTAATTTTTTGCTCCGCAGAATGAAGAATGTGAATTTTTCATTCGAAACTGTCACTATCAGTTGTATTAATTCAAATTGCAAGATGTGCATAGCTCTAGGTCACCTTTTTTAACAAACTAATGTAACAAAATAATAAGTTGAAAATACTTCATCAGCAGCTTCCCAAATAGAAAATAAGAAAATCAGTGACAGATTTTTGAGGTATCATTATGGAGGTGCCTTGTTGACAAATAACTTTTGTTCTCATGCCAAATACATACAGGAAAAACATCAATACTTCCATAAAGAATAAGCTCACAACAATAAAATCGATTCGATACTAGCAGAAGATCTGCTTACAGAGAAGTTCGTTAAAATACTCCATGAAGGAAACTTCACTCAATTTTGAGAAAAGCCTTTTGAATATGTGTTCGCAAATGATCCCAATTCCTGAGATACAGTCTACCTGAAATATCGTATTGAGAAAAATACTTCAGATTGCTACAAAAATGTTCAATAATTACTCATTCCTCTAGGTGGTTAATATCATATTCAAAGTTTCGATTTGATATCCTTGCAATCGATGAATATGAATTCCAAAAATGAAGTATATTTCATTCATCATTCGAAAAAAAAATGAAGAAAGGAAGGGTGCTATGCTGTTCCAACCGTCGCCACGTGTGCATGCCCCTGGCCTCACTAGATTAACTGTGATATATCCAAAAGTTTCCTCATCTGGATACCATTGAACTATGAAAATCGAAGCGTTTCCTCATCTGGATACCATTGAACTATGAAAATCGAAGCGTTTCCAGATATAAATGTCGGAAACGATGTATTTAAGAGTCTTCAACACCGGAAACGAAGCATTCGCGAACACATGTTGTTATAAATTTTGACTGAGGACCCCTTAGAAATTTCAACGTAATGATACACCGTGCAGATGAGGATGAGGAGACAGATGAGGAAAAACTTCTTTTCTTATTTTCGTTCTCGGAAGCTGCTGGACACTAAATGCAATATCTGCTATCAAATTCGCTTACCGGATCAGATGATCATGTTGAGGCGACTCTGACCTATCCCGATGTCTGTTAACCATCATGGAAGAATTGGACAGGAAGGCCAAGTTATTCTCTTCCATCAGCGATGCCTGCATGAACTGTTTTCGATTACTCACAGTATGTGTTCAAGATATCCGAATGAGACGACTTACCTGAACATTCGTTGACATGTGGTCCCCGTACAGGGTTGGACTGTGATTCATCGTCGGGCTCTTGGATGAGGCGCCCCTGAACATAACAAAGACAATTAGTTTCGCTGTTCGAAGTACTCGGTTTGAAACACCAAGAATTCGAAAAGACATCGAGAACAAGGATGCGAAAAATGTTGAAAAGAGATTCGAAAAGACGTACCGCCAATTTTGTGACCACATCTGGACTGCTTGTGTTTTGAGCGAGCAATAGATAAAGAGGAATATTCTGAATCTACATAGGTATTGCATTATGCTCTCTTCGTTCGTAACGAACATTAGTATCAGCTAACACTACGACACATACATGAAGATCAAGTAATGACTACGAATCTGCCATCCTGGAATTCTAGTTGTTCAGCAAGACGACCAACGTTTTTATATGGATTTGAACTGAACCTGGATAGGATGACTGAATATAGCTAGAATTGACTTTCTGAAAGAACAACTACCATCATTGAGGATTGTGAGAGAAATCTCTGACGGTGGGATTGTATTGAATCCTCAAAATGTCCATTGTGGACTGATAATATTTTGATATTCATCACGAGTGACATTTGTTTAAAGTTCAATGTGATGTTATTCGATATGAGACAAACTTCATAACCGAATGAAAAGTTAAAAACACAACTGTGAGATGCTGAATTTCTGTACCTCTTCGATATTATTCAACTTGTATTTAGATTTTGAAAATTTTGATACGGAATTGAGCTAGATTTAGATAGCTTTACTCAGTTATTTGAAGGCTTACTTGAATTCAGTCATCTTAGTTTTCCGAAATGGCAGATTTTCAAGATTTGAAATAACTGAAAACTACGTTCCTGCATGTGTTGAATACCTTTTAGATGACTCCTAGTAATTGTGAGCGACCGACTCATAATATTGTGGTGTGACTTATACAAAAATGAGAGAATTTAAAAAAAAATGTAAAAATGCAGGAACTTCTACAACGCAAGTGATAAATATGAAGTAAAACATGCGACAATAAGAAGTTCGAAAAGATGTTTGAAATATAAGATCCATTCACAGTTGATGAGAAACATTCAATCATATTTTTGGTGGTTGGATCAGATATCCCATATTTCATGGTATTGAACGGTTCGATAACCAACTGTGAATGGAAAACATAGGTTAGAAGATGAAGTAACTTATTCGATTATTCAATTATCTACACAGTATTCAGGAGAGAGAATTTTACCTGGAAAAAATTTCTGATACCTTACCCATAGGAAGTGAGGGGAGACTGAAATTTCCACATTCATTCGAAGCATGCTCATGGTACGTGAATCATTTTGGGTAGCAAGTCCATTATAAGGAATTCACCGAATGAACAATGATTATTTATGATAGTAGGCATTCGACAGTCACTGTATAGTTGTTTATTGGCTGCAATATTTAGAGACTTTCATTCGAGTTTCTCGATACTATCGAATCAGGACCTTCTTGATATTGATGATGAAACAAAGTATGAAAATCAGATATTCGATGTATTGCTACTGGAAACTGACTCACCCTGTATAGTCAACAATATATGAGACGCTGTTTTGGATTATGAGGATTGAAGCGAGAAATAATATAATAAGATCGGCGAGCGTATCATAATGGAAGCTATTGGCTATCATGATGACTTCATTGTAGGCGCGAAATGAAAAAAAAAACATATCTTATACTTCTTAGAGACTTTCTTATATTTTCGAAAACTAATTCCTGCTGCCATACATGATTTTTTTTATAATCTCGAATCATTCCCATCTTATGTTATCTTGAATTCAAATTTTGTTGACAATATAATCGACAGATGATCCTGATGGTGCATTGAGTATTTTCCGAAAAATCCTGACTTGTGAATCCTGTGACTTTGAATATTATATAATATCGATATCCGCATACCGTCATGATCAACTGACAAGCATGCCAAATACCAGAAAGAACATTGTTCATGAACTCGATAATCCAAATAATCGAATCAAAATCGCTGTTATATCGGCCCTCTGCAATTAATTCCCATCCATACGAGAAAAGGAACAAAACGACCTCGTGAAAAATTGATTGAAAAAATGAAACACGTACGTTTTGCGCTAACCAAACATTCCATGAAGCCGGCCCAAACTATGTTGATTTTTTTCTATGATCTAATATCGCTCTCACAGCCGCCTATATTTTTCGTGCATGGATCGGGGGATGGACACGGGGACAGGTGTCATATGTCTACGGTTTCGCAGATTTTCTGTTTATTTTTTCAACGGGTTAATAGAATTTTTGTCGGTTCGTTACTGCTGTCGGAATTTCATGCACCCGGATACGAGCAGACTATGAGAAATAATTTTGGTCTTCGAGTAGGGACCTGATAGACAGATAGGGACACATAGATTCTTCTTTGTTTCATAGACAAGTGACAGCAATTCCATGATGAATAAAAATAGTTCTTTGAATGCATTGAAAACTGACATTATGGATCAGTTCATTTTTATACGAACTGAAGTGTAGAATCAGTCAAAAGCCTATTTGAAAAGATATGAAGATGCCATTGGAGCTCTAGTATCTCTTGGAACTTTTGTTCCTCATTTCAGTGTATTGATAAGCTTCCTTATTGAATATATTATATTGTTCGGAACTATCTCAACGTTGGTCAATAGACTTCTTCGACGTCTTGCATCGTTTGTATAAGAAGTTGAAAATTTTAAAAATATATATCCTGAAACATGTAAGTACATCAATCCAACAATCTATCAAGAGATTATCATTATAAAATCTATTCACAGTGTTAGTTCATTCCGATTGAGGGGAATAACTCAAATCTTCCTTCTTATTGACGATGTAACGACGATTCCACAGGGTGTGCAACTTTTTTGTTTCAAAATAATTCGTGTGCGCGTATCTCCGTGTTCGAATAATGTAGGTTTGCCGTGGGACATTTTTCTCTTAGACGCTTCTTGACTGGGATACCAGGTGTTTGAAGTTCTCCAAAGAGAAAAATTCAGCAATATCTTAGAATCGAAAAAAATATTTCTCTTCGTGAACTCATCTAACAATTTTTATTTTTCTGTTCTACTCTTTGATAGTGACTCGTGAAGAAAAAGCTGTTCTGTGGCGTGCATAGGAAGCAAAACCAAATATTGTATTTTGGAAGAAAGCTAGGCCACTGATTTTTTCAAAATCCCGTTGCATTTCCATATCTATGGTGTATTCCTTAAGAAATAATATTTTTGTGGAATATTTTGGAATGATCACGACTAAAATTAATATCAATTCAATTCAAACAAGAAGGCCAGGAAGAAAGAGCTACAATTGGATTTGAATATGTTTGGCAGAATTTCACACCTTCTATAGCAGTCAATAAACTTTTGAGAGAAAAATGCTATACGATACCCTGAATATGTTTGCAAAGGATTGAAACAATCACCTGCCAGATACTATCTTATACAGGGTTGGGATAAAGTTTGGAACCAAGTAAATATCTTTCAAACGAAAAAAAACGATATTTATAAAAATTTGCAGGTAAGTGCAATGCAACAAAATGCATCTTATGTACATTTTTTTGGAAAAGCCATCAACTTCTTCAATTTAAATGGAACACCCTATATATTTTCACAGATTTTGAAAGAGCTTGTTATTTTGGATTCATACATACATTACATTTAGTGTGAAGAAATTTGTAAAAACGAGGAATATAGCACTTCAATCAACCTCCTTTGAGTTTTTTGCATTAGAGCAAAAACTATTTAGATAAACTAATTGATGTTGTTTGTATGCATAGTAATGAATAAACGAGTACTCTTTTGTTCTACAAGTGTCAAATTCTAATTGACGGAAATATATTTATAATCACCATCGATCACCACCGATCATCATTAAAATTTCAATATGCTGTAAATTTTCATAAATATCGTTCGTTTCGTTTGAAAGATATTTACTTGGTTCCATACTTTATCCCAACCTGAATATGATACATTGTGAATGATGAATCATGCTGTGATCGCGTTTTCCAAATATCGATGCTTTGTTTAACTTTAGAATATGTTGCTGCTTCGTAAGTACTGTAGGAATATCTTTTCCGAAACGTCTTTGAAAAGGATTGATAGTCTTTATCTCCCCACTAATGGGTTGATATGTGGAGGATTTCATGAAGAATTCACGAATGATAGAAATAGCCAGAGAAAATGAAATGAATCTGTTCCGACGGTACAATGAAATTCGAGAGGATACATTCATGCAGGTGTTTGGAGGAAGCATAAGCTACTGAGAATCGTGTGAAGTGTCTGTGTCTTGCTCTGAATCTCTACGTGTTATCAACAAATTTCAACAATAAAAAAAAAAATTGGAGGTACTAAAAATGATGCATCTGATGAATTGAATCACTAATCCACGTAAACTGCTGTATCGATTTGTTGGGTTGTTACAAGTGTAGTAGCGTTTCATTCAGGCTGATTCCTGTTAACAGTGCCACTTTACATTGAAGAAAAATATCACATGATAATTGTCTCTTCTAGATCACGAATGATTGAAATTCAATCATATGAGTCGCCAAAATATCTTTCCGATGAATCCATCAATTATATTTATACTATTAGGGTAGAGCTGGTTCGATATATCACCATTCGATAGTTTCTAAAGGAAAGCTGAACACCTCAAGTTCAATACAGTTGAATGGAACTAATGAATCTAATAAATCGCCTGAACTATAATTCACTTTCAATTCATACTAAATTTTTTATAGGAAACAAATATTTGAATCAAGCATCTTTCTGGGCTTGATATGCGAAACTTGAGTATATTTCCGGAATCAGAGGTCATGATGATAACTATCCAATAAATATTACGTTATGATACTTCAACGGTTACTCACAGACATTGAAATGAAATCAATGAATGCGAGTCAATCATGCTGGCATGTGATATTTACAGATGAAGTTTTGATACTTCGCTAAAATTTCATGAATCTATCGAGATAATCAGAATTAGGAACAGGCATCATGGGAGCAATTGTTTCGCTGAGAAAAGCGGACTTTGATACTATGAGAAAGTAGGTAATTGCAGTTTATATTCTTTTCTGACTATGATCAGTATATCCTGATATCTGTTCTCTTCAAATTTGAATAAAATCATTTATTTCATGCATTGAGTATCGCTTATACTGGGCGATCCACGTTACGAGGTAGTTCAACTGATTCCTTCAAATCATCGTTTGAATATTTTCGTTCCACTATGATCTCAGAAACGAAAACAAAAAGAAAATAACTAAATTTCCAGTAATTCCCCTACAATCCAGTCAAGCTTCAACTCGATTATGTGTAAAATTTGGAGATGTTGGCAGTGAAAGTAGAGACTAGTGAAACATCAATGAAGAAAAATGCACTATTGATGATGATTCTTTCGAATCACGAACTGTTCGATATTGAACCTCATCGACATGCGAAAATTGTCTTTTTCAGTAAGTTTCAGATGGAGCGTTCACGTTCAATTCAATCGGAAATAGAGGAGGTGATTCTCGGAAGAAGGAAACATTTTTTATTCCAATTAGAAACAGCAATAAGCAAAAATGTTCATCAGAGGCAGATTAACACTGATGGGCTCTGATAGATCTAATCCCCCATAATACTCACGTGGTCACCAATTTTTATGTATGTGGTCGACAAGGTTACAACAACGACGAGCCGCATTAGCAGTGTTGTTTACGTTCGTTTCTCTGTGTCGTTTCAATATGAAAAAGTATTTTCTGTTATTGTGATTCCATTATGAAAGATGGGTGATTAATACATGACATGAACAGATAATAAACGTGAGGACAGAAGTGTACTTTTTTATATCCCTTATACGGATTTTTTACAAGAAAAGAAATCTGTGATTCAATTGGAAGGACAAATTCAAAATCTAACTGAATCCCTCGCCATAAGTGAAAGAAATGAAGTTAATGAGAATTTCTGAGACAATATACACACTTTTGTTTACTGAATGAAGACATAGCCTCAGTTCCATCATTTCTTCTATTTTTTTCTCAAGTCTTCACAATAGTTTTTGGTTTTTTCAATGTCAATTTGTAGCTGAATATATTGAGTATATCATGTACGAGTTTGCTCCTGATAACATTCAAGATCATCGGAAGAAAGTGGTGAGTTCGTCAGTTGCCTCACTCTATTTCCGGCTGAATCAGGATCCAAAGTAGGATAACCTAGCATAGAATTGAAAATCGCCAACAGTTGAGTGGGAAGCCCATTAGAAGTTCAGAAGTATCTCGGTTTTTCCATATGTAAATACAATCTGTTCAGCAGCTATTGAGAATTGAGATATGAATTGGCAATTGGCACTGTTAACACGATCAGACCTGCTGCTGCGCTTGCGCACGAGCAGCGAGCTAAGCAGAGCGAGCGGAGCACAGACATCGCACAGCAGAAACGCACAGCAGGACGACGTCGTCGTCGACGTGACGATCTTTTTTTGTTCTCAAAATGGTGCTTACTGTGCGCAGTGGGGTGGAGTGGGTGACGGGGTCGGGTCATATTTCCGTGGCCGACCACGTGACAGGTGGCGCCGCTTCACGAATTCGGCATCGTCCACCATCCAGAATGAACCGAAGTCGTCTTCGTAGCGCACGAAACACTTGTGGAGTGACAGATTGGTGCGAATCGCATTCTACACACCCAGACCCAAGAAAGAGAAAGATAACAATCAAGTAAGGCCAAGGTTAGTTTTTGGGCGACACTTGGTGATTGAATGTACCTTCCCGGTGATGATGGCGCCTCTGTAATCCTGTTAGTCGCCCAAGCCAGCTGGTGAACATGCGGTTACTGAACCGGCTAGACAAACCACTTGCACACTCACACCACACCAGCACACGAACGTAAGAAATTGACCCAGGTGGTTGGATTGAATCAAACTATATCTGATCATTTATATTATGGTTTGTTAGTGACTATCGTCAGCTATAACTGGAGGACAGAAGCTGGTAGTCTGTAGTGACCTGTTTGGTCAGCTCAATGACCAGAATTATGTCCTCCAAAGAAAACAGGAATGCAACACTTTTATAGAAACTGAAAAACCTAACGTTTATGGGTATAAACCACAAAGACATCTCGTTTGAACAGGTTCAGGTTCAGTAGTCAATTTCTTACATTCGCGTGTAATCGCCACACTCTGTTAATGGTAAAAAGGGTATAATTATATAAAAAGATATCAAAAAAGAGATTAGAAAAGAGATGTAAAAAATCACAAAACACACAATGTACAAGAGGAGAGAAAATATGGTGGTCCTCGTTGACGTACCCAACGACTGGTTGGGCTAGCGGCCCTGAAGAACACCTTTGTGGTCGCCTCTTGTAGAACTCCACTTCGTCCACTGTCCAGACGGCCCCTTTAACGTTCTCCACGCGCATGAAACATTTGTGGAGAGATAGGTTGTGGCGCACTGCGTTCTAACAACAAATCAAACACCGGCAAATAAACAAAAAGGCGCTACTGTAGGTCAGAGGCAAGCTACGCCGTTGACAACGGGGTGAATAGTCTCACAAATACGGTTCCTTTTTCTGAATTTTCATTGTTGCCTCTATACTATTATATGCCAGGCCTCTTACTGCTAATGTAATAGTCGAATGACGAATGATATTTTCTACTGATTTGGATGAATTGACGGTCTCATTATCCATGATTCCTTGATTCCTTATATACGGAGCATTAAAACTTTCGGAAGATCGTTTACGGTTTTTTACTGATACTGTCGAAAAAGAATACAAATTTAATATCCAAATACATCATGAATTCCTAATTTTTCTTAGTATCGGAGGCTGGAAATTGAATGACACTTCCAAACATCAATGAGGACTATTACCACCTCAACAAATGACTTTTATTCAACATAACTCTGTATTTGTGAGGCTATATTTCTAGTAAATAAGATAAAAATAAATTCTATTATGATTAAAACAGTTATGAATTAAACGAAAGCATTTAAAAATTGGACGTTAATTTTATGAAATAAAATATACACTCATGCAAGCTAAAAGCAAGTAAATTGAACCTGAAAATGACTTGAATCCTTGAAAACAGATAAATACTTTACCAAAATATATGTATCACTATATTGGCTCAAATGTGTGAACATATATATGTTATCAGTACTTCCTCCTGATAAATGTGTATTTTTTCGCATGAAGCATCATGATATATTGAAAAATTCATTTTATTGGTGAAATATGAATCAGCACAATACCTTCCAAGTTGCAGCATTTCTTCGGAAATAGCAGAATGTGTTTTGGAACCAATTGTATATTTCGTTGAGCGTCAGCTGTTTATCAGGAGACTCGATTATGGACTGCAATTTTATTAAAAAAAAACTGTCATAATTTTGTTCGTCCTTGAGGTTTCTGACTTCTGACTTACCTGCCGGATCAAGGAAGCATATGTGAATGGTGGTCTGACATCAGCATTCTTGTAAAATTCCCTATTTCTTTGGATTTCTGAAAAAAATCGATTCTTGGATATTTTCGTCTTCAATAATGTTTTCTTAATGTGTCGAATATGAAAACTCATGAACATTTTGATAGATAATTTGTTTTATAAAATACCTTGTTGAACGTCGAGTCCAGCTCTTTCAAGCATATATGGCAAGCCTGGACAAGCAGCATGTGAAAATAGATTGATTAAGTAGACTGTTGAATTTGGAATTTTCTAATATGATTGTTGGTCACGGTCCACCCAACTAATTCAATTACTAATAATTATCCCTAGTTATTCAATTGGTTCGTGCGAATGTAGTTTTTTGTCGTTCAAAGTAACCTCAATATCTTGAAAGTTCTTATGAGCCTTCAATAAAGACTGTGGAGTCTCAGAAATGTTCAGTGATAACCCATTGGCTGGAAACCAGTTTCCTGAAGCGTCCATCGTCCATGTGCTTTCGAGGTGAGGTCATCAAAACTGAATGGCCACTGATGCTATGATCACCGCTCAGAAATATATCGATAATGACCACTCAAAGTACCCGTTCATAAAGTTGCCTGAATGAATGTCAAGTGTCATGACACGGGGTTATTTGTTTTGAGGTTATTTTTAATAGATAAACAACATGGATGACGATGTGTTATTATTTGTTGAAACTGTGCTTGTATAAATATATATTTCTATTTTGTCTCCGATCTGGATATCCATTGATATGAGAAGATTCATAACATGACCCTCACAACAGCATATTGACTTGTCATGAATGTCAGAGTACTCTAATCCGAAGAAGAGTTTACTCTTTGAGCAAGTTTCAGAACGATTGTAAGTTCATACTTTATACTGACAGAGTACGTTTATGAACGCTTCAGAGTAAGCAAGTTCACTGGGTGAGTTTCTTAAAGCAGCCCTAGTATACAACCGGCCCTGAACGAAAAACATGCCGAATGACTCACCACCGGCCAAAGACAACGCCGACTTGTCGCTCAGCCTCCGCCGGATTGGCCCGGCGACGTTCGAAGCCGGCGAATGCAGCACCGGGCTGCGTACGGCGGCCGCCATCGGCCCCATGCTGACCGGCGGCTGCGGCGGCGCCGCGCCCGCTGGCGGCTTGCCAGCTGGCGCCGGCTCCTTGTGCGCCTCGGGCGAGCCCAGCTGCTTGGAGAGGTGCAGGTGGTGCATCATCGCCTGCAGCCGGTCGCGCTCTTTCTGCAGCTGCAGCTCCAGCTGCGAGACGACCTGCATCTGGACGCGCGCCTGCGCGGTCGAGCGGTCGTCGAGGGTGTGCTCGGTGTTCAGATGCCTGGAAAAGAAGGATGTCATCATGACTTCTCCGCGCTGCGGTAGTTTTCATCCAAATCGAATTATTTCTAAATCCATCGCATAGAAACTCTCTGTATGGATACAATTTCCTATTCTTGTTCCACATTTAATCCAGTACATGTCACATTATTTGCCATCTACTGGATTGTGTGGATTATGTTCCTCAGTTTATGAGCAGATAGTAAAGGCTTTGTAGAAATGAAATTATCAACAATGTTCAATGCAACTAAAACTCAAGCTTGTATGTTCACCAAAAAGGCTGATCACACAATGCCCAATTTGATGATGTCGGGTACCACTGTTCCTATGAGGTCGTCAATATCCGTGCTGGGTGTCACCACCAATAGCGAAAACTGCTTCACAAAAACTTGGTTTTTCATCTCGTGCGAAGAGATACTTCACATCCCAGCAACTGCTCATGATCTACAAAGCACAAATTCGACCTGCCCTGGAGTACTGTTCACATGTTTGGAGCTCAGCCCCCAAACATACGCTAAAGCACTTAGATTCAATTCAGAAAAGAGCAATTCGCCTAGTCGATGATACAACACTCACCAAATCATTGACCTCTCTAGATCATCGTAGAAAGGTCGGCGATCTATGCCTCTTTCATAGGTACTTCCACGGTCGGTGCTCAACGGAAATATCATCTATTATGCCACCACGCGCGATTCCTAGTAGACAAACCAGACGAGCTCAAGCTGGTCACCCCTACACTATCAGGCTCGAGACCTGTCGAACATCGCTATACCAAGCATCATTCATCAATAGAACGGCAAAGTTATGGAATTCTTTGCCTAGTGAAGTCTTTCCTGATGCTTACTCAAACTTTCAAGAAAAATTCCAACACATTCCTTCTCTCCCAAAATTCCACAGCTGGCTTACACGATGTTCCTCGAACATTATAGGTTTTCCTTTCGTGTTGTCCACAGATAAAAAAAAGTCAGGTTTTCGAAGTGAGTATAGCCGTGAAACAGCCCTCCAATGTGTTCTGGATGACTGGAAAAAGTTCAGGAAAAAATCGAACAACAGATGCAGTCTTTCTTGATCTTCAAAGAGCTTCCCAAACTATAGATCGAGATCGAAGAACTGAGATGTGTTGGTATCGAATGGCTAGCTAATAATTCGGATAACAGCAACTGAGGTTCAATAATATATTCTCTGAAATAGAAAATGGTCATTGAGTTCCAAAGAAAATGTTCTTGGGACCTTATCCTTCTGAATATATGTATAATGATGGCATAGTCGAAGCAGCGGGAAACTGTAAAATTTACTTGTATGCTGATGACACTTTAATTTTATTTCTCTACATCAGACCCAGTGTTTTTGGTACAAACTCTTGACAATTGACTTTATCAAATACAAAAATGGTGCTGTGGAAATTTATTGAAAATTGATAGTGATAAAACTGAATTCTTGCTCATTGCTGAGGAAAGGAATTTCGATAATTTTCTCAGGACGAACACGGAAATAAAAATTGGTAGCGAGTAGAATAGTTTAAAAACTTGTTATTATAGTTGATTATTGACTATTGACTATTCAATGAAAACATTATCTTCCAAAGTAAATTATCTATATAGATGTTCAAGATATCTCCATCGATATTATATACAACACTATATATATACAACATTATAGCATTATATACAACACTATATATTTCCCCACTTCACTTACTACACAACTGAACTGCCCAACATTTGCAGTGAGACAAGCGAAAATGTCTTTGATTTTTCGAACCGTTATAACGTCGTCGAATCGTGATTTCTTCAAATATTCTGATAGCTCAGTTCATTGTGTACAACATGAGATTCTTATGTTGTTTGACTAGGTATTTCGAAACAGTGAGCTACAGAGTGATATTCGAGAGTGTGGAAAGTTTTAAAAAGTTTGAGGTCGTCCCGTTGACAGCATTTCACTTATTGTTATATCCTGAGGGCAAAAAGAGCCCAATGTGTTTTATAATCCGTACAAGGTGTATTGACATATGCACTCTAATATCACATATTGCAGTTTGATATGTCCAATTACCTACCATTCGTTCGATTTCGTAGGATAATTCGATTTCATGAAAATGAATATTTGCGCAAATGAATTGATCGAGTTCGGCAATCTTCAGATATTTCAGCTTTTATCTTTAGTGACCAACTTCACTGAACTGACTCCATAGACTGAATCAGCAGTATTTTTTTGAGAGTGTTATTCATAATTTACTGAAAGATTAGGATACGAAATCAATTTATTACACGTATCATATATGATGATACCAGCAGTGAATATATACATGCATAAATGATGTCTATATAGATATATAGATAGATAGATACATTGATAATATGTAGAACAAAAGCATATACAGAAGACTGGACGAATTTATATGAATATATATGTAGACAGTACTGAAAGCAATAATTGTATAAGTTCTAGACAAAACGGGCAAAAAGAAATAGACACCCACAAAGGTGATTCAACCTCCTCCCGATTTAGCAATGCTTGTATAGAAATCCGATAGGCAACAAAAATTGCCTATTAAGGTTCACGGACACCTGGCATGTTTGGAACGTCTGTTATTTCGAATCTTGGTCAGGACAACATAACACAAGGAGGTACGACTGTTTCGGAACATCCATTAGGACTAAAGAATGATAGACCAGTCTATACTAAAAAAAATCTTCACCATAACACCATCTTTCCTCGAAAAGCGGCATAGTGGTGTAAAAGTAGCCTGCATTCGAAATCATTGAAATTCGTTCGTTTCATCAATAGCTGACAGCTCTTCTAAGGCACCGATATAATTTTGTCGTGAATCACCCTCTGCAATCTCCCCTTTCGACCGAAGGAAGTAATAAAGACCTCTCGCGAGATTAACATTAAATCCGGCAACGTGGCGATCAAACGCCTTGCATATTAATTAAACATGGCGTAATTAGAGTTTTTAAACCGCGATGTCTTCTTTAATGTATTCCAGGTCGCCTTTTCTTTTGTCGCTCGACGACGAGGACACCGAAATATTGTAATTTGATGGTTTAGTTAATCCCTCTTTCTTTTACGAATTAATCACCTCATGAAATGCAGAATATAAGCTGAAATTAATGTTGACGTTGAAGCTATCTATTTTATATCGTCCATAAGCACTAAGGTATATTCATTCACATCCATTCACATTAGATCATAAATCGTCATTCTAAAGACAAGGTTAATTACTTAAATTTTGACCAATTCCAGAAACATTGGCTTTGGAGTTTTCACTATATCCAGTAACTATACAACAACTATGTGGGTACAAGGTAGATATAAAGTCCCTCTCCTCCAAAAGTGAAAAGAGTTAATCTGTACATAAAAACAATGATACTCGTATTGCAGAAACTTGTGAATTGATGTTTTAACAACCCTACATCAGAGTTATGATGGTGGAACTCGGTGATCTTAACTGCGAAAAGACATCGTCCCAATATATCTACTGGAAATCATACCTTCCCCTTCGAACTCAGATCGATATTATGAATCTTCTTTATTTCTTCCGCGGAAATAAAACAAAAACAAAGTAATTATCTCTAGTTTTATTACTCTACTTCGACATAAAAAGAAAACTTTCTACTAAATGATGGTTAAGTCGTAGTCCGACGGGCTTTAACAATGTTACCTAATAGTTTCCCAGATAAATTGGAAATTTATGGGCAGACATCGATAACTCCGGAAGATCCGAAGGGTAAACAAACATGTACTGGACGAACATTTATTACACAGCGTTAGACTTCGTCAGCGATTTCAGTCTGTGAACTGTCCACATAATAGTTTTTCGTCGGCAGACGAATACACAACATTTCATTGATGTCCCGAATGACTAACAAGTTGATTTCAATTGATTGAACTAAGTCTTGTCTAATTTGGATTAAGCCAAAAAATATTCACTCACTTTATGAATGCTTGGAGATCTTCACAAATAATTTCACATCCAGGCCACCTGCAGACTCCGTGACCATAAAGATGATGGACCCTGTCAGGAGTAGTTGTTCGCTCAGGTTTGTCGTCCATTGGTTCATCCCTACACAATCTACTAGGTGGTAAACCTATGAGACCTGGAGAATTGTCTGTAATGAATGAGAAATATATATTGCTCGAAAACAAAGCAGAATGATCGATGGATCTGAATCAGATTTTGTCTCCTTTTTTATCAAACATGGAGTGCGGTTCTATTAGGATACAGATTGGTTCGAGAGAAATATAATAACGTATAGAGAAATTATTAATTCGAACCCGAACATTTCGGGAGTTGATCAATGAGGTTATTTTATATGCTAATTATCGATTCCAATATGAGGATTTCAATTTCAGAATGAATTTAGATGGTAGGAAGAGATGGATATTTAAGGAAATCAAGAATTTGTTTCGATTGTGGTTGCTATGCTACTTATATAGACTCTCATTTGCATGTGAATCAAAATGTAATTTTTAGTTGATATATCAGTTAGTCTTCCAATGAACTCGATATAATTGTAATCTGAATGAATTTCTTTATAAAAATACGTAGTGAACTCAGTTTCCAATCAACTGGCATCACTGACATTCGTCTCAGATTCGAACCAGGAAATTATTCATTTCAATTTCGGGAGAATGGTAAAATATGCACCGTTAGAATGTGTGAGTAGAGCCTATTCGGTTTTATTCATGAATTCATCAGTTGCATCTATTAACAATATCATTGACGGTATGTGGTGTTGATTCACCTCAATTCAGATACGAAAATGCAGATCATACAATATATGCAGATCATACAATTTGTTTTCATTATGAATCAGATGGGAATTTTTGAGAAATTCATCTTGAACAACAATTTATACTCGAGGAGATCATCGATATAAGAACAAATATATGGTATTGACTCAATAAGGAATTGATAAACATTTAGATATCAGTAGATGTTTTTTATACAGATGAAGATATCTGGATTTTCTTATGGAAGTTGTCTAGGACGTCTGTCAGTGAGGATAATTCAGTTTGGAAACGAAAAAGTCATGAAAAAGTCGGTGCTGTGAATTTTGATTCACCTCAATTCAGATACGAAAATGCAGCTCATACAATATATGCAGATCATACAATTTGTTTCCATTATGAATCAGATGGAAATTTTTGAGAAATTAATCTTGAAGAACAATTTATACTCGAGGAGATCATCGATATAAGAACAAATATATGGTATTGACCAAATGAGGAATTGATAAACATTTAGATATCAGTAGATGTTTTTTATACTGATGATGATATCTGGATTTTCTTATGGAAGTAGTGAAAAGCAAAGAAAAAGTCGCTGCTGTGAATTTTGATTTGAGGCTTCGCTTACGAGATAATGGAGTTTGAAAAAACGAGACCGTGAGGGCATAGTTCAGTTTGGAAAAATCACAAGAGGCGTAGAACAATAAGCGGGAGATGTGAAACAATTTCGTGTATTCACGCCAATGGAGAATTTTACAAAAGTTATTCACGTCAAGTAACGACTACCCATTTCATGAGTACTTGTACTTGGTCAGAGGCGCTTCAATGTCCTGACGGTTATGGCGAAAACAGATTTTCAAAGGGCTTGGCTGGGAAGCGTTTGGGATGGAATTATATCATGCATGTCCACTTATTTTTTGATGGACCAACGGATGATCAATTATTGCTACTTCAACCTGTACCACCCTGTATATTCAAAGGCGAATCAATCTTTCAATTTCAATCTGGAGATCTACAAACATTCAACAGTTACATCTCACACGTGCCGTATTCTTTATTTCCTCTCAGAGGTCATTACAAGAATAACATGAAACAATGGACCAGAGTATTTTTGTTTAATTTCCCCGACACATGGTAGTTGAATTTGATGCTTGAAATGTGCAGCATAGCAAAACATTTGTATTGAATATTTGTATGTATCTCACATATTTGGTTTCTATGAGAATGTGTTGACTATCCATAACTCAGGAGTCAGCAGAAACGTTAACAGCATCAGCACTGTCGTAACTTTGACAAATTGAATTGATTTAGGGAGAGAGAACTAGGTAGTGATGACATTCTAACAGGTTTTCCTTCCCAATATGGAATCCATGTCGATATTTCGAGAGATTTTATATTCACACTATTGTCCATTGACCATCATTTGGACAGTGAAGATGGAAAGAGAGCCGTCATTGGAACGAAATCCCAAAAATGTTATCACATCACCCCATTATCTACAGTCAAATTTGAAGCGGTTGAATAATTTCGAAAGTGACCTCGCCCATAATCAATCCAGTAGCCAGAACTCTACTATGATCTTCTGTCTACGCCAATGATCGCATTCCCTTTCAACATCTATCGATATGCGGGAGTGTCTATAAAACACACTTGAGCAAAGAAACTGTGAGAAAGTTCAACAATAATTCTAGAATACTTGAAAACACATAAAAAACTACTGCGAAGTCGATCACACGACTTCTAATGCGATATTATTCAAGAAATTGTAATAAAATCACTATAAAATGTATTATAACTTCCTTTATTATTCTCTTGCGGGGTGAGATGATTTATGTAAGAAGGCGATTCGATCTCAAAGTCAAATTATAAGACTCCAAAGCCTTGCTTCGAGTGGAAAAACAAGCGGTAGGCAAGGGAATTTTTCGGACTGTGAAACTTTCCGCTCTATATTCGGATTGTTTGAATTATTCCCCGTCACCATAGGCAGCGTAGTTAACTCTGTGGTTGAATTGTTCACAGATAATCCTCAATACATGCATGAGAAATGATGAATAATGAACAAACATTGTCAGAAAATGAAAATACCTCTGATCTGATACATGTTTCTGATCTAGAGTCACTCATCATCCTACCTTCCAACGAAAGTATATATAGGTATAATATACAGTGTGGAAACTACTTATGGAATGAGATTTTTAAAGGCGATATCCGAAAAAGTTATCAGAAATGTTCGGACACGTCAATACTTGTTTTGAGAGTGACGTCACACTACAAATTGAATGTCATTGCTTGTGTGCAGCATATTACATTTAGGGTTGTCAAATGGATCACCCTGTATATTCTCATATACATTGAGTCTATTTAATCAGCTGATTTCAACGAGCTATAATAACTACCTATGATTTGGATCAATCATTGGGTGAAATTAAAAAATCAAAACTTATTTTGTGCTGTGCACAAATGAATTATAGTTCCGATGACATCATTTTCAAAACAAGAAATGACGAGTCCGAGCATTTCGGATATCACCAGTGATGATAGTTTTTTCAAGACTGGTTTCCACATTGTATGAAAATGAATAACCAAAATCATACCACGGTAAATATTCGTTTGAACAGTGCAGAATCATAATTTTCCGAACTCTTTGAAGAACCAGCTACAGTTTGTTTTCCAATCAAAGAAGTTTTCAACACTAACAGTTCCGTAGCAGTTTTTCCAAATGGCACACTAAGAAATTGCAAAACACCCCGTGGAGATCGTAATATGATTATTAAAAATGTTGAGAATTTGTCATTTCACCTTTTCGAATTGTCGACATTCTTTGAAAGTGTACATAAGTGTCTATCGCAGTACGTGTTAGTCTGTAGTAGTGTTAGTAAGACTATTTTTTGTATAAAACTAATCAGATATCAAATTTCAGTATCCTTCAATATCTAGAACAGAAGAGCATACACGGAAATTATTATTCAGTTCGCTGAACAAACTCTAGCTAGGCATTTTTATTGATTCAGATATTAAAGGATGTTCAGAATCGAAAAATGGTTGTGTAATGTTGTCACTCACGTATTAGGTGATGTTTATGAAATACATTTTCACACTCTTCCAAACTCCACCACTCATTTTTTCGGATAATTCCAGATATTGTCATATAATCACGTTCACAGACACATCAACTCCAGTTCTATCTGAACTGAGCTCTTTCTGTTTTTTTTTTATTCATTTATCTATTTGCTTATTGAATCGCTGTTTTATTATCGGGAGTCGTGTGAAAATATCAGTGAAAAGTATCTTCATCTGAATTTATCGAACTGCAGAAAAACATTTGCGGAAGGAATGTTAGTACACAGGAGAAACTGACATGTTTGTACGAAAATCAGCTGAAAGTCTCTAACGTGATTACACTGAAAAATATGCAATGAGAAGAAAAAAAAATCAATGGAGATCAAGTTCCCTGTCAGCTTCACAGTTGAAATCAACAATTCAACATCTCAGTGTGTTTATACTTTGTGATGCATATGTATGTGATATATACACTGTGTCCAAGATAAAGATGAACATCATGGGGATCTCGGGAACAGCGAGAGATACAAATTGGGCTGAACGGGAAAAAAGTAGCTCATTCTGAGGGTTATTCCAACAGTCTTCAAAAATTTCCATAATTATTTATATTTCTTCAGATAAGTATTTCGAAATAAGTCAAATTTTGAAAAATCTATTTTATATTTCTTCACCGTCATTAGCAACTTTTGATATGATTACCATGATTACATCCTCATGCGATGCATATTAAAGAAATCAAGTTATGAGCATATTTTTTTTTGTTTGATACCAGAAATATATTCTTTCCAATAGAATTATAATCATGATATCTAGAACGCATACTATTGACTCTCAAAATTCCGAAAGAGTGAATGATAACAACAGATCTTAAATGAGAGATAGAGAGATATAGAGATTAATTGAAAGAATTATTTGCCATTTCAATGTGGAGATTTTTAATTTGGTAGACAATTAAGTCAATATTAGAACGGCAACTAATCACAAATATTAAATTTTACGACCATCCCAAGGTAGGAAATGTCTATGGTGAGTAGACGTTTTGACAGCTCGTGATAAACTTAATAAAAAACCGAGTAAAAATTATTTGCGTATGACGAAATTTTTTTTTGTTCTACGCGCAAACGGCTCATTTGCGGACATAAATGTGTATTTTGTTGTTCCCTATGCTATCATATCCGTAAGTAGATGAGATTTCAATACAAGGAAACCCACGGGAGATCAAATCTGTAGAATGATATAGCCTTAAAATTTTGGATCAGCAAAGAAATCAGGAATCGATACGTTAATTGGATAGTAAAACTCCGTGAGGCACTCTTATTCTAGATAAGCAACAGATTACCGGTAACTGATGAAGCTGACAGTCTCTATGATTTTCATGAAGTACAACTAATGTTTCCTGATTTAGATTTGGGATTTTGTTCTTGTTTGCCGCTCAACGACTTCAACAAATTAGGACCTGCATGTTATCCTAATATCATGGTGGTTAGAAAATTGCTGTCCGAGGAAAAATACCTCAGAAGTTTTCATTATCTAAGTCCTTCACAAATAAATAAAATACTTCGAAACTCGGTACATTTTATCGGCGTTATATCAATATCGCGCCAAGACTAGCTATATCGGATATTGAAATTCATATTAACAATCAAGTGGCAATGGCACAGAAAATCATATTCAACGCACCTTCGCTTTTTAAATCGTGTTAGACTCACCATTCATATCCGGAGGAGGCTTGTTGTTCACCACGTGTTGATCATTCAAATCCTTCCAAGGACTCATGACTTCCCTCGAACTGAGACCTGAATAGTAGAAACCAATATCAAGGATGCTGTCTTGCCAGTCGTGGATATTCAGAATTCATGATGTGGGAAAGAGATCAGAAGAATGATTCCACAGGCATCAGATGCCAAACATGCGTACACTTCATCTGTCAATGTTATAACATAGAACACTGAAATGAGAACTATTTGGAATTATTTACAGGTTGGGGTCGATGAATTTCTGAAACTCGATAACGATTCGACTCCTGAGAGATATTGTAGAGAATCTAGAGATTGTAGAGAAGCATCTAGGTGTCTAGGAATATTGAAATTCAAGCAGAGAAAGTCTAAGTTGAGAGGAATAGTCCTCATGATAGTACTCTGATACATGTGACTGAGAGCTGAAAACCCGCTAGTTGAAAATTAATCCAAAGTCTCGATGACATATTTCAATAAAATGGGATGTTTTGAGGGATTGCAGAGACTGAATGAATCAGGGAGTGAAAAAGATTAAGAGCCTGAACAATTCCGAGAGGCTGCTGACTAAATAGTACAACAAGAGGGGGCCGTAGCACAATGGTCAACGTGTTTGAACCATGATCGAGCTGTCGGACAGTAGTGAGTTAGTACCCGGCTACGGCTGTTGATTTTTCATCAGAATTAAATAGTGATTTCAATCCTGACATCAATCTGGCAGTCTCGGCCACGGTCCCCCAGGAGTGGTTGGCGGTGTCCACTATAAAAACTCCTCCCGCTCTTCTCAACCTGCTCAAGCTTCGGCTTATGGGATGTTGAAGTCCAACGTAGAAGATGCGGTTGATGAAAGGGAGAATGTGGTTATTGACTATCAAATAATCTAACTATGTCTATTATTCCAAGAGTTTCCAAGTCATTTCGAAACATTCTTCTTGGCAAATTTTATTTGACTGGCCATTCAATGTGGTGATCGCACAAGATCGACATGTAGTGACGTCAGTGATGACGGTTTGCACGTGCGATTAAAACCGTTTTCCAGCGTTGAGGTATACGAAGCGGAGTTGGAAAGGGGTGCATGGGTGGAATGACGGAGGAGAGGAGAGTGGAAAAGAGGCAAGTGCCAATAGTTTTAACCGCACGTGAACCGTCCGTCTCGTGTACAGGGCCGGCTATGGGCACTCGCCTTGAACACCACTGAAAAAATGATTCCAAACGAGAGAAATGGAATGGTTTCGAAAGTAAATGGAAGCGCATGCTCTGAATCGTCGGAATTCATGAAAAACGTGAATATAAATATTATTCAGGAGATCTTTTCAGATTCATGGAATATCTTTGAAATAAATGAAATTAATTTGAGATGGAATTCCCAAGGAGTGTTTTCTCTAGTCATGGTATTGATTCAAATGCTGTTGCTATTGGCTGATGATGCGATATTATTTGACTTCTATATCCTTTCCAACACTCATTCACATTCATCTTTCTTTGACATTTCGTCACATTCTTGAATGATTTAGGATAATCAGTGTTTTTCCATGGAGCATCTCAGTTGATGGCTTATATTCTGAAACTGAATGTGATTTATGAAATTTATTTTCTGGATATTACACGAGTAGGTCGTTTCAAATCGTACTCATGAAGATGAATGGACTTGGGATCATTATTTGTTCTCTACAGATTGATTCAAAATGTAGTTTTTGTGATAAGCACAATTTCATTCAAATATATATGTTACTTTCCATTCGATTCTCAAATGACCAATAAAAACATTTCGTGACGACTGATCAGCAATTCATCGAATTCCCAGATCGCCTCAACTATTTTTTCATTTTTTAGCAAATTGAGTCCCAGGCCTTGTTTGCGAATCCAGCATTTTCAATTTCAAATAGTACTTATTCTCCAACAGTTGATTACAATTTCCAGAAACAGGAGCCATCCACTGACAAAAGAAAAACTCCATCGATACCAGTGATTAGTTATTGGAAATGACTGTGCCCGGTTTCATGAGTTCAATTTCTAACATTTGGGTAATTGGACAGGCAGGATTGGGATATACATACCTAAACGCTGGAATACGGCTGTGATTTTCCTCTTCTTGTCAACACATTCATTTGACAGCAAGTTATTTTTATGTGAACTATGCAACAATATTTGTCAAATTCTTATTTCAAGCTTTGATTTTTGATGTAGTGAAATTGTAAGAAACTAAGTATCATAATGATCTATATTGTTCATTGAATATTTCATGAGTATCTAAGAATGATGCCGGATCGGTGATTCTTCTCGTTCTTGAGTGGAACAGTTTTTTCTGGAAGCAGCTTCTTCATGTCTCACGAGATCTTGGATTCTGAGTAAAATATGTACGAATATTCAAATGAATGAGATAATAATGATTGAATAATGGATACTGTTGTTATTATCTATACTACTCATGATTAGAATTAATCGTTTGAGCTAAATAGCTATGCAGCCAGTGATAACACAGAAAGGAGAACAAAGATAGTATCAATCTATTGCCATTGAAATGATAAACCTGCTGAACTGAATAACAGACTTTCAGTACCCAAAAAAACAGGGTTACCAAGTCTAGGAAGGCAAATATAAGGCAAGCAGATATGTTACCCAGCAATCGAATCCGAATCATTATTATCAGTTATCTCACGTTCCTAACATCTGATGCAAAACGCAACGCAAGTAATGAGTTGACAGGTATCAGAAAATGAATTCTTTCAGTTGGATGCTAGTATTCGATCCTCCAACTCGTTCTGCAGTGCTTGAGTTGCACAGCCATGAGGACCATGGAAGAAATATTGAAAATCTGCCGAGCGTTTCGCTAAGAAAAGATACGATGTGGATGAATGTATCAATAGCTGCATATGTCAAAATGATCTTATGTAGAATTTTCAATCAAAAACCAAGACCAAACGCTGGAGAGGAATGAAAATTTATATATTGCACTCAACACATTCCTACCTTGGTTTTGTGACATCATGAGGGGTTGCATACCCATGCCCTGGTGTACGACATACTGTCGCTGTACGAGCTGTAGCTGCTGGATCAGTTGCTGCTGCTGGAGCGCCAGCTGCTGAAGCGAACCGGAAGCCTTCTTTTTGTCGCTGCTTTGTAAGATATGTGTCTGTTGGATGAGATTCAGTTGAAGTTGTTCTTGGAGCTGTTGGATCGTCTGCTCGATTTGCTTTTTGCCTAATTCTGCTAGTTGATGTTGCTAGAATTCAAGACGGTAATCGTTATTTCTAGCGCCGTGAAGCCATGCAACAGTTCTCACCTGATGTTGTTGCTGCTGCAATATCGAATGTTGTTTCATCAGTGTCTGGAGCTGCGTAGGACTCAATACGTGTTGCTGTAAGAGTTGCTGCATATGATGGATATTCGAAGTAGGTGTTGACATCATCTGAGCTCCCGTACTCTGAGACTGACTGTACGGATAGTCATTTGTTAACTTTGTTGTATCATTCTGTAAGGAAGTAGAACAGAATGAGCTGAAGACGCCTCGTTTTGTAATATTTAGTAACCAGACAGATGAAATTTATCGAACGTGGGGTTATAAATGATCGAGGAAGTTTGTTCTGCACTTACTTGAGGAATAGGTGGAATAGTTGCACTGAGATTTTTCTGCGTGTCGGCTGAAGGTGTTGGAGAATGATCCTGCAGCCTGTGGTCGAGATTTGGACTTGCGCTGCCATTGCCCTTTATGTCTCTATCTCTTTCTCGTTCTTGATCCCAACCCCTTTCGATGTCCAGCTGTTGCTGTTGTTCTTTTATCACTTTTTCTAACGAAGCTGCCTGCTGTAACAAACGAAAATCTTCAGGCTCTAGATCTGATTTCAAATGCCATTGGAGATTCTGTTCTTCTCATGAGACTCAGACCGCAATAGACCGATATGTATATAGGATGTATATCCGATATATCAGAATTCTGAAATAGTGTCCGACCTCATCTCCATAGAAATATAGTTGAAAGGAATTTCCAAGGAAATAGTTCATTCAACTTTTCATTGAAAGCGCCATCATAGGGACGATACAAAGGAAGAATCTGCCAAAGCAGAACTCCACATCTAAAAAAGTTATCTGATGTAACACAAGTTATGGTGAGAAATCTATTCACTTCATTTCCAAAATTATCCAGTAAATTCAGGAATGGCTTTAGGGTTTTGAATACTTGATCAACGTAGTGGAACTACATATGAAAGTGTTCCACTAGTGGAATTCAAGAATTTTCAATCCGTTGTCCACCATAGATAGGCAGACTAGGGTGTGAAAGGTGTCAGTGATGGATAATATACTTACAGCTGCAGAATACATACAAAAATTTTTAGTTCATTAAGTTTTCGCCTTCAACACATTGTTTTCCTACTCATTTCTTTTTCTAGATTTTCTGGAGCTTCCTCTTCTTGTTTCTTAAACTGAGCTTAGAAATTATACTGACGAATAGTTCTATTCAATGTATCTAAAGATTAAATTGCAAGCACAGTGACACTTTGAGGCAGATCATGAATCTGTCCTCAATACAACTATATTGAAAAAATTATCTTGATTTTTCTTCTTATTTTTAGATCTAAAAAAATATATACCACCTCCTCGATGAACCTTAAAACAGTGTTTTATTTCTACGACGTCTCATTCATTCAAGTAATAAGAAAAATGAAGACTATGATGGCCATATTATACGAAAGGAGTCATATATCGCATCAATGGGTAAACATTCAGGTTAGTTTCATTAACTGTCAAAATTTGAAGTCATCCGAAATGTGACCATGAATCACATTTTCCTATTACGTTGAGTTGATGTAGGGACTCAGAGGCCTCTCGAATGCTCTTACGTTATTTGCCATATTCGCCATGTCTGAGTTCAGGATTTGAATTCATATAATGGAGAGTTCGCATTAGTTGTGGGAAAATAAATATGTTCGGGATGTGACAGTTACACATAGGCGGGACAAAAAATCGAAGTTTCACAACACCACATCTCATCACTTACTGTTGACATATCAATAACATAAAGATTCCTCAACTGAAATTACAGAACCGTACAAAAACTCAAGTGAACCGGTGACTTAATCTTCCGAACTATTTGGCACATCCCGGATTTCTGAGTGACCAATGAGGATGAGTTTTGTCAACACAAGTTCGGAATTGATGTAACAAAATATCCAATGACTGATGGTATTTCATATTGTACACAAGAAAAATCAAATAGTCGTTCCAATTTTGCTTTGCGGATGGATTAATTTTTTCTTCTGCTGAACATGCCCATTCTGTTTGGGAAGGTTAAACTCTTCTTGACCACAATAATAGTTATATCTGAGCAACCATAAATAGTTGCCCAGAAAATGAATATCACTGAAAATGAGAACATGTTATAGAATTTACGTAGATGCCTGATATGCATCATCCAAATAGGAGTTAGTTGAACCTGAACAAACTCAAACCTGATTGATATACCGGATTGAAATCTGCATTGAAAGGCTTGTATACCTATACTGTTGTCTCACACTTGTTTGTTACGATCCAAACTTTGATAAAACAGTTTCAGAATATCTTGCAATAGTACAAATATTATCTTCTAGATCCAGACATGAGATCAAAATGACAGCAGACATGATTATGTATCATATTTGTGTATCTTGTGTTTGTTGTGTGTTTACTTGCTCCTTTTTTCAATATTGGACTATGTGGATGGGTGTTTTCGAGCAAAGAAGCAGTCGTTAAAAATTGCAGAAACATCGTGACATCCATATACTGAGAAATATGAGAAATATGAGATGGAAATTAATTCATTCCTGTAATCGAAAACAACAAACATATCTCACTTCAAATATTCTGTTAGGAATAGGAAAGAATAATCGAAATATGTTATAATTATCATGGAGAAATCTGTCATACCTACGTGAATAATGATCAGGCACAGATTTACAATTGCGTAAACTTGTCGCTTCAATTAAAAAATCATGAAAGTCACAATCTAGAAATAGTTCGTGATCAGAAAATATATTCAACAGTATTATAACTGAACCGACATCGAAGAATAAGAATAGACTATCATGGTTTTCGATAATTTTTCTCCTATCTATACATGCTTTCACAATTGGTGCATAGGATCAGTGTTTTCCGAATTCCTGATTCCAGGCGATGAGCATGGAGGGTTTTTCAATCATGATCTGAAGTCACCATTCTGTTCGTACTACAGAGAGAGAGAGAGAGAGAATATACTTTATTATCATAAGAAACCAAGTTCTTGTTGACAAAGTTTGCTTACATCTAAGAAGTTTTTAGATCATAATGTTCTTGTGTAGAACTCTTTAAAATAATTGAAACGTTTTTGGAAATTTAACGACTAATAGAAAAACATGTAGAATATCACGTGGTCTATTACGATAACTTTTATAACAACATCCATTCGGAATCTCAAATTCTGCTCCAATGAATATTAAATAATACAATTATATGAAATTCCTCCATGAATCGCTATATCTTTATGAAGTACTAGTATGACCTATGAATGCTAGTCCATTTAGATGAGAAATACTAAATCAGTATCTAATGATCTGGTTAACAATGATGATCACATATTTGGTAATACAATTTATTTTATTGAGATGAGTCATTCAGGAGTTTTTATTCATCTGTTCATTTTTGATAGATGTCTCCCTATCTATTTGTTAGGTTAGGTGGGAACGATCTGTCCTTTGATGATTCTCTTCTATTATTATGTTCAGGTGTCCTGATTAGTATCATTATTAGTATGATTAGAGACGTCTCATAGAACAAATTGAGGACTAGTGCATTGTTTCATACAGTAGAGTGAGTGATCTCAACGAAAAGTAGGGTGACTTCTTCGAAGCATCCGCCAAAATATCAACTCTCCGCCACCACTGTATCGAGTCAGTTCGTGCGTGCCATGAATGTGATTGATTTCCAGCGCGCCGTTTGGATGCAAAAGCCGCATTAGAACGGAGGAAGCCATGCATCTTGGAGCAATGGTCCGGCCATAATACCTGTACACCTCTCTCAGATATATTGCTTCTACTCGCTAAAGTAATCTAGCCCTGGTGTCTTGTCTGTCCCCGCCATTTCTCCGTTTTGCATGAACAGTCTCAGAATTCGATGTGATACAGGGTTATTCCAGTAATATCACCTAAAATGTGAGAAGAATCTGGATTATTAGGTTAGGTGGAATCGTCTATGAATCCGATGTAATACAGGATTATTCACTCAAAAGTGAGGAGAATCTGGGCTGCGTTCATTAAGTAGAGTAGAGTATGATCACCTCACTAGAAATATATCGATAATGGCTACTCAGAGTACCCGTTCATAAACCTGCTTAACTAAATTTCAAGTGTCATGAAACGAAGATATTTGTTTCGAGGTTATCCTTCCATGGATAAACAATCATTATGGATGGAAATGTATTATTTGTAAATACCGTGCGTGTATAAATATGTAATATGTCTATTTGACTCAGATCTGGATAATTGATATTAGAATATTCACAACATAACCCTCACAATATCATATCAACATGTCATAAATGTCCGAATACATCGTTACTCTGTTGAGAAGGAGAGTAAGCGGAGTTTAGTCTGAGCAAGTTTCTGGACGATTGTGAGTTCATACTCTATACTGACAGAGTACGTTTATGAACGCTTGAGAGTGAGCGAGCTCACTCAGAGTTAGTTTATGAACCCAGCCCTGGACTAGAAATACCAGAATTTATTGACTGATACAACATGGTATAATCCAGATCTTCCAAGGCGACCAACCCGGTCTATCAACACTAACCATTAATTATATCTTATATTACAACGACTTTGACGAATCTATCGGGTGATGGAAAAAACATGGGAGTCTCTCGCTCTAGCACTGGATATCTCCGAAGTATTTGATCGAGTTGTGCACTGAAGCCTTCTGCCGCCCCAACTATATTGTGGCGGTTCACTATCAAGTTTTATCTCATTCATTTCTTCATTTATTAATTTATCCATTTCAAATTGAGATGCAAACAGACAGGAGCCCGAAACTGTGATAATAATAATAATAATAATAATAATAATAATAATAATAATAATAATAATAATAATCATAATAATTGCCGATACAAGAACTCAAGATCTGCGGTACGGAATCTGGAAATCTAGTAGGGTTCAATGCAACAAAAACTCAAGCTTGTATCTTCAACAGGTAGACACACCACACAATGCCCAATTTGATGATGTCGGGTACTACTGTACCTATGAAGTCGTCAATATCCATGTTCGATATCACCACCAACAGAGACGACCATGTATGAGGTCAATCTAGTCCGTGTGAAGCGGTATTTCACCCCCCAGCAGTTCTTCATGATCTACGAAGCGCAAACTCGACCAGTCTTGGATTACTGTTCACACGCGTGGAGCTAATTTCCCAAACATAAACTGAAACTTTCAGATTCCATTCAGTAGAGAGCTATCCACCTAGTCGGTGATACTACACTCATGAACTCATTGACCTCTTAGAACATCGGAGAAAAGTGGGCGATCTTCTACTTTTCCGTAGATATTTCCATGGTCGTTACCCATCAAGAATCTCATCTAACATTCCAGGCATACAAACTAGACGAGCTAAGGCTAGTCATCTCTACATTGTCAGACTCGAGATTTGTTGAATGTCTTTCTACCAAGCATTAATAATCATTAGAACAACAAAGTTATGCGATTATCTGCTTGAACTTGCTTGCTTGAAAAATTCCCAATATCTTCCACGTTTCCCGACAATACATTGCTGGCTTACACGATGTTCCCAAAAAATAATCAGAATGTCATATCAATATGATTGGGTGTGTTGTTGGAATTTCTAGTCTCACCCTTCTCGATTCCCATAGTGCAGAATGTAAACAATTGGATGGGGACT
Source organism: Gastrophysa polygoni (assembly GCA_963576655.1). Lineage (NCBI taxonomy): Eukaryota > Metazoa > Arthropoda > Insecta > Coleoptera > Chrysomelidae > Gastrophysa > Gastrophysa polygoni. Next base: position 8,067,167 of record OY755085.1, read on the forward strand.
ACAGAGAATCATGAGTGCCTCGTGTGTGTACGAATGGTGAATCCAGCAGTCGCATTCGAGTTCATAGTTCCAGACATTTTTTTTGTTTTTTTGGAATGAAGGCAAGTGCCGCAATAGCAATTTCATCACTGATCTTCCAAGCTTGATGAATTCGTATATACATACAGGGACAACAAGTAGCAACTTTTGTCACTGGTGACCAGATCCGGAACATAGTTGCTGTTCGTTGCTGAAAGTTTCTATAGCTGTTTAATACTATCGATTAATACTGAGCGAGAGACGAAGTGAGTTGAGAATAATGGAGAAGTAAAATTCCTTTCCTTTTTTCATTCTAATGAGTTTCTGGAAACCGATCGTCAATATCACTTCTGTGGCGAACGCTAGACTCATATTGTTCGTTCCTGAAACTCTCCATGTAATAGATTCACTCCCCGTACAAGAAATATCACATTATTTACAAACTCATGAACGGAGTTCCACGGTCTGAAAATAATTCAAGCGAAAATGACGTACGGTCTGAGCACCTCTGTCAGAAACGCAATATTATAAATTCGAGAAAAGTCAGCCCCTAACAAATATTTACCGGGAGGTCGTTCCATAAAGAGTTGCGAAGAAGCCGCAATGAATGATAAGACGTTAAAATGCATTACCATGATGTCACATGAAATAAAACCCATATACAGAGGCGCATTATGCGAAAAATATGGAAATAATATTGCTTTAGCTAGCAAAACAGCACCCTGCATATGAAATATGCGATCGGGACTATGGAGATTTTTTAAGTTTCTGCACGGCGCCTCGCACTGAATACCAATGCTGCTTTAGGTGTGCCACACAAGCAATTTTGGCATCACATACCATCACACCTCCTATAAGTTTCCACAGAAATTACTTTTGCTCACACAGGGTGGATCCATTCAGAAACATATGTAGCTTCCACATCATACGAAATCACTAAATTCATCAATTCTCTGATGCTGTAATCCTCCTCTTCTCCTCATGAAATCGTTCACTCATTATCTTTTTCAGTCTAATCCTTTTTATTCCATTTTCCTAATCTCATTTTCATTGTGATGATCCACGCACATCATAATTAATTATGATTATCTACATAAATCTTTTCGCATAACTTCAATCAACTCATCAACTTCCATATTCATTTTTCTTGATATACCTGGTCCAGAACTCCTGATATCACGACCGATGAAGTGGTCAACATGAATCCTGATTGCCCAGATATTTTCTCCACATATCTCTTCTTCCACGAATGTAGAAACGAGAATGCAATGAGAATACTTCGAAACGTGTATAAATATAGGATGTACTACAACCCTGTAAATGCCGCACCCTTCGCAATAATTACTTTGGAATTAATAGTATCTGATGGCATCTGTATATATAGAACCCTCAGACTTTGACAATTCCGAAAGGAATAAGTTTTTCAGAGTCTCTAGGAAACAAATTACACTTCTACTTTGGGCGAAGTATCTGAATTTTGATCAGATCCAGTCATTGAATGCCCCTGAAATAAAATGTTAATCCACCCTTCTATTGAAGCCGAAATAACTAATTCATCAATTGAAAACCCAAAAAGTCAACTGTTAATATCGCGAATGCAAATTCACCCTTTTTGAAGCATTCTTTCCACACCGAAGAAATTCAAAAAACGAAGCGTCCTCATCTGTCATCATTTCAATTTGAATTTTCAAAGTATTCTCTTTTGAATAAACATTTCGCTTGGACCCTTCCAGTCCACTAATAAATATGCACAAGTTATACAATTCACGAATTTGTATCAAATTTGAATTTCCATTTTTTATTTCGAAGGGTGCTTCCAATTAGAATTTGTATGTAACGTAAGAATATATCTTTCGGTCCAGTATGTTTGTTTTGCATACAATTAATACGCATGTTTCGAGAGATTTCATCAACAATGGGGTGAAACGAAATGTACACATCCAGAAATCTGATATAGAGCACAATCGTTAATGATTTCATGAAATCTGTACAACAGTGAACGAGCATTAATAGGGATATTCAAAATAATCAAATCAAAGTATAACTAATGCATCGGAAAAATATAAACACCATTTGATTTGGATATCCGCTGATGTACATGATTCCGTAAATTCACTGGATTGTGAACAATGATTTCAGTATGCGGAATATTTCGTAAGGTCTGTCTATTTGGCAACTGAAGCATACTCAAATGACCTCACTTTGGAGAATTGTCTAAATCCGGTTTCTAAAGCATAGAATACAAATTTTCATTGTATGAATCATAACTGAGTTATCAAGTATAATCGTTTGGAGCAAATTTCAGTTCTTCTCATATCTCCGAAATGGAAACCGATAGAATAGATTTTTTTTTTATCTGTGGACAACACGAAAGGGAAACCTTTAATGTTCGAGGAACATCGTGGAATTTTGGGAGAGTAGGAAGGTGTTGGAATTTTTCTTGAAAGTTTGAAGGTTGTAAGCATCAGGAAAGACTTCACTAGGCAAAGAATTCCATAACTTTGCCGTTCTATTGATGAATGATGCTTGGTATAGCGATGTTCGACAGGTCTCGAGCCTGACAGTGTAGGGGTGACCAGCCTGAGCTCGTCTGGTTTGTCTACTAGGAATTGCGCGTGGTGGCATAATAGATGATATTTCCGTTGAGCACCGACCGTGAAAGTACTTATAAAAAAGGCATAGATCGCCGACCTTTCTACGATGATCTAGAGAGGTCAATGATTTGGTGAGTGTTGTATCATCGACTAGGCGGAAAGCTCTCTTCTGAATTGAATCTAAGAGCTTTAGCGTATGTTTGAGGGCTGAGCTCCAAACATGTGAACAGTAATCCAGGACAGGTCGAATTTGTGCTTTGTAGATCATAAGCAGCTGCTGGGATGTGAAGTATCTCTTCGCACGGAATAGAAAACCAAGTTTTTGTGAAGCAGTCCTCGCAATGGACCTCACATCATGATCGTCCCATGAGAGAGCACTGTTGGCGGTAACACCCAGCATGGATATTGACGACTTCAAAGGAACAGTGGTACCCGACATCATCAAATTGGGCATTGTGTGATCAGCCTTCTTGGTGAACATACAAGCTTGAGTTTTAGTTGCATTGAACTGTACTAGATTCTCAGATCCCCATTCCAGAATTCTTGTCAGATCCTCATTTAAAGCATCAACCTGTCTTCGCCTTGCACCTCTGGCCTCGTTGGATGATATAGGGGCTCTAGAGGAAAAGACGGAATGAAGTGTACTGTATATCTATATATCTAGCTATCATAGTCGACTCAGGAAGAGAAAACTTTTTCCGGATCAAACATTTTCTATCTTGGAAGCTTCGGAGAAGATAGAAATAGTGAGAAACGAAAGAGTTCTAGTCCTGTATCTCAACAATGATCTGATTTATCACACATTGCTACTGTTAGCGCAGGAGTCCGAATAATCCGTTTTTCTGGAGGTAGTTGATGGAGGACCAAACTTCTGCATGGCAGTTTGGGGGACCTTGAAACCTTGGATTTGGTTGAAGCCGATGAAATTCCCACATCCTGGCCATCAGAAATCAATGCAGTGAATGCTTAATCACTTGTAAATGATTACAGATAAGGACAGTACTCAAGATACTCAGATCTGTAGGTCTAGAATTTCACCATTGTAACTACTTAAATTCATGTGAAAGTTAGTACAATAGATCTGATGGATATGAATGGTATTCCTACGTTTGGTACGTCAATTGGTTGCCCGAATATGCATTCTCTCCTGCGATGAGAAGCCTCGCTTGGGCATAATATTTTTTGAACTGTACTGTAGTATTTAAGTGGTACTTGACCACTCATGAACATCACCATGTGAATTAAGGGAATGTCACTGCACAGAAGTGTGGCTATAATTATTATTATCCTGTTGTTTTGTTTATTTCCTTACTCATGTAGTGATTGTGATTTGATGGATATGTTATTGCATGGCAGCTCTCTCCTTGCAGTCCATTATGTAATGATAATAGCGATTGTAGATCTCTTGCTCATTAATACACGAAGTCTATCGAAGCAATCGAGTAAAACTCGTTATGAACATCGTTTACTTGACATTCAACCCCATAACTACCCTCAGTACATAGTTCTTCGCATCTCACCCTTGGATTGTAAGTCAGCGTTGCCCTTGCCAGCTCTCCGGGAAATAAATAGAATCTTCATAAGTTAACAATATTTCTTTTTCGGGCCAAGATTGGCTTTATATAATTCAGAGAGCCGCTAATTGATATTGAATCATTCATACGACGAGAACACAGCGGCGCTATAGACCCTTCTGTTTGTAATCTAAATCAGAGGGGAGGGTTATTATATTAGCCAGCCGGCTTGCTTTCATAGACAATAGTCCTCAAGACGAAAGATGGTGTACTAATGTTTGCCCGAGCTCCCACCTGCTCAGTAGCGTAACAAGAGACCGGAAAATGGTGATAATGAAAGAATTGTCGCATGTTCCTCCTCACGGCTGGAGGAGCTACATGGAGGTAGATTCCATGGAGGTACTACCTCGGGAACCACCTCTCACCGGCGTATCCGCAAATAATGAAATCAACAGACCGGTCGAAATTGAGGGAATATGATATGATACATCTGGACACTCTGCTCGATAGGCAGATATCTCTAACGAATGGTTAGATATGATCAACTCCTTTCCTTATATTATCACATAAATTGTCATCTAAATCAACGTCGATCGATTGTCCCCTTAAGTTGCTTCAAATATTGATCATTTGCAGTCCAGACTCATTCAGATTGCAAACTTCAAAAACGGGCTGGTTATCATATTTTCCACATACATCTGCTCCTCTTATACTTCCAATTCATGGCAATCTTGATCGAGACCGAAAACAAGTTCATAGGACCATATATAGGTTCAATAAAAATTTGACTCACCGTGTGGAGTGTATTTAATCAACAAATACCATTTCAATCTGAACAAGGTAATGACAAACTGTGTACTGGTTTAGAGGTTGACTACAGAAACTGATCTTCAACATGAGAAGATATCATATTTGACACACATCGTATGATATATTTCGCATCCAGATGGAATACTGCCTCTTCTATCCCTGTCCCAATGGTACGCTACTGGACCATTCGATACTGAAATTAAATGTAGGCAGCCGTAATTCGAGGTGATTTAGAAATTCAGTGATCGGTTGTGTCGGCCATTTTTTGCAGGCACTTCTCTGACTATTGTCACAACACATCTCCTTTCCCCCAGACACTTTTGTGCCAGTAACTCTCATGCCAATTATCTTTCCTTTTTTCTTTTCATTCCGAATGCACGCCGATCCATCGGGTCGTTCATTATCAACCTCTTTATTTACGGTTTCGATTGATCAGCATCTTGAGAAAATGCATTGGTATTATTTAGACAAGATTTTCAATTGAGATTTGGTCGACAATGGAAATGAGATTCATTTGAGAACAGCCATCGATCAGGGCAAACTCTGAGGAAGTTTCTAAAGAAAGAAGTTTTAGTCAACAGCCACAGAATCTGGAAGTGCAGTTCAAACAGACAGAGAGAGGATAATGATACAAGCAAAACTCCAAGAGAAGGAACGTAGTGGAAAGAGAGACGACTGATGGAGTATGAAAATGGCATAGGAAGACACTGTGTTCTTATGAAACGTATCCATAATCCATAATATATGATGGTTCGCTGCTCACAACATTATTCTAAAATTCGCATCCAATGCTGATTTCACCAATATGTGCAAATAGCTCCAGATGGGTACCCCATGGATGTATGGATAAACCTTATTCAGAACTCAGAAATGAAGAAGTATTGAAAGTAAATAATATACAATCATCTTTTTTAACTAAGCAATTTGCTTCTATATTTCTCCTCACTTTCCATGGCATTTCATTTCATATGGATTTCCTGATGATCTTGATTGATTGATTCTGTATTTTCTCTGTTCCACCCTGAGTTCTTGAAACAAAAATATTTCAGATGGATATTGATAATGTGAACGAAATGGTTTGTCTTTCATATATACGGTAGAGCAACATTCGTCGAAAGATATCAGATTTGCATTTGTGAGTTGGACTCGAGTCAATCTGTGTATATGCAATTACAATGAACGAATATACGACCATCGACACCATTCTCAGTTTTAGATGATTTGCAAACTCGTCATCATTTATTCCATCAGAACTTCATTTCAATCTGTAAAATAATATTCTCAGTCCAAGGATCGTCTCTCATGAATTTTTGTTGCGCGTCGCAACTGAGCCATAGTTCGGTAAACATCTTGAGGAGTGATCCAATTTCTGTTTGGCCGCGCTTGATTGATGATCCCTAAGGCTGAATTGGACCGGTTCCCGAATCCAATCATAAGCATATAAACAGCCTTCTGAGGGTCCAGAAATTGTTAGTAAATCAGACAATTAAAAGTAAACATAGGGAATGGTATTTGGAGAGATATCTCATATCAGAGTTCAGAGAAGCAACATGAGGAGGAAATGAAGGGAATGCTGTGGTTTATCTTCAGCAGAGTTTTTTTGTTGTTTTTGTGATCTGTGAGACGACCAATTTTTCGAAATATTTGTATAATTGTTCTCAATTCTGAAAACCTGGTGATTATTACATTGCAGATGTTAGATCGACAACTTCAATAATGGCCAGTGATTACGAACTCCTCCTGGGTATGATCCTGAAGAATTTCGATGCCATCATTTCTGTTTTCTGTTGATAACACGAATTTATTGTATTGTATTATTGTAATTTTTCTCAAAAGTTTGGAGGTCGTGAGCATCAGAAAAGACTTCGCCAGGCAAACAATATATATAGATATAACTTAATGATAGTGATGATATTAGATTTCCCCATTTCAAGTATCGTGATATTCAATACTAGTAATTTAAGTGGGTGAGGTAAAGTCTAGCCAAGGCTAATTTACTCAACCTCACTTCACAAATTTATTTCTGGATCACAATAAATAGAAAAAAATATTGCTATTCGCTAATTCTTCTGGAGGATTGAAATCGACTTCATTTTCTTACGAAGACAATTGATCGACAGATTTATAGGATAGTAACATACTCCTGCATCATACGTACTTATTAAAAATAGTGAGAATATATCTTAGGAATTGTTTATGTATTTCTTTCTCGGAAAACGTGGTTTGAAAACATTATTTTCTTTGGTTCTCTGTTTCAGTTTGGGTATAAATTCTTTGTGAATCGTTGATATCCATTTGATGAACCCTAACCGATGACGGAATGGCATACAGGGTGATCCATAAGCTCTGAACATGAGTACTTCAAGATCCTGAAATGAATGTCATTAAGTTCAGAAGATTCTGTTGATAATAGTGTCAAAAAATAGTAATCAAAACGTTCTGGGACTCTTGCCTAACCCTGCGTATATAGAGGTCCATGAAAAATTAGGAATGTGAACTATATGGTCTATCTTTTTTCTTTTTCACCTTCAATTCAGTATGAAGTTTATTGTTATTTTCTCATTTTGACATCCTTTTTGATATATAGACTCGTATTTTACTTCAATAGCTGCTACAAATCTAAAACTTTTTTTAAAGGAATTATAGTGCACAATGATTTTATCTCGAAAAATACTTATATAGATCTGATAATCAACATTTCGGATACCCGAAGCTTGAGAATTGAAATTCACTCTCCTGACATGGTTAAAGTTCTTTCCTAGGTTATCTTATATAAATTAATCTCATGAATAATAACTTTGTACAACAACGTTTACCTGCCATTCCGGATGACGAACTCATAAATATTGTGTTTTCATATTTATTTCCGATTCTGAGGTCACAAACGATTATTTGAAGTACTTCATTGCTCCTCTTCCTAGATATCATCGGAGATGGGGCATGGAAGCTCGTCCTCATAAGAATTCAGCGTGAGGGTGATGAAATTTCATCCCCAATTCCCGTCGTTCATTACGTTTCTTTTTTCCTTTCCGATAGGAAGGTAGGCCGGCCCAGCCTGCATGTATAGTTAGTTATCTGTTTCATTATACCGGAATAGGCAAGAAAGCGTGAAAAGATTCTCCTGCCGAGCCTTTTATATTTAAATTGCCAACGTTGGCCCGCCATGTAAATATTGCAGTTCGTTCATCACAGATACAGATATTTACTCAAGTGTATTTTTCTTCGAGGAATTATTCGGATGAACTTTTTTACTCTACCTTCCCGTCTTCTAATTTCATTGTTCTTTCACCCTTACTGGATGTTTTATGTTTCTTTGGAGGTTTTTTATTTGACTCATCTAATAAGATGCTAAATTGTACGCTGACACTTCCGTTTTATAAGAACTTTCTACAACTGACGCCATCAGTCACACTTCGGAGCCTGAAATATTGCTCTAATAATCTCGATGATCCAAGCTCAACTCCACACCAGGGATCCCGGAACAAATAAAAATATGCAAAGTTTTGTGTAGAATGCTTTTTCTTCCTCAGATATATATCGTTTCAAATTTTCTAAACACCTCCAGACTCCATATCAGAGTGAAGGATCTACCAATTGTGGACCTAAGATCCAGATAGTTTATTCTCTTCAATAGTTATATGGAATTGTTATTCCATTGCATGGGGGGGAATGTACAATAGCAACCTAGGGTGTAAACAAATAGTTCTAAATATAATTTTGAAGATAATATTGCAAAAAAATTGTTATTTTCTACTGAAAAACTCTACAACGAATCTAATCTACTCGATGTGAGAAGCCTTTATACCTACTCATGCCTGATCTGGATGTTTTTCCATAAAAATGAATATGACACACCAAACCAAAAAAACACCAGATTATGCGAAAATATGTCTGTGAATTTGCCATTGTTTAAGAAGAGTCATTCTCAAAGATTTGTACACTTCCATGGTCCAAAACTTCATAACTATCTGCCACTAGAATTAAAATACAAATGAAAAACTAAACAAATTCAAATATTCCATAGGAAAATTCATACTCGCCAACAAAGAAAAAATTGATGATCTCTTTTAGAAAAAAAAAACTAACGTCCAACTAACCGAATTTGAGCTTCAATTTCTCCCCCATCAAGCGTCAACCATATTTCACACACAACCCCCTTTTGAGGAGTGCTGCAAAGCACAACACAAGCACTCAAGTGCTTAGGTGTAGCAGGCTACTCAAATTGGGTTAAAAAGTTATATATTTAATAATACTCATTTAATATTACTATGATTATATTCACTATGTTGTACATTGCGATCAATATATTGAATTGAATTGAATTTAATTTGATTGCAAGCATGTCTCCATGAAATGACTACACTATCCTAGTTCTAACAGTTATCCTCATCATCGTTGTCGAAATCAGAATCCCAACACTGCGAGATTAGCAATACCCGTCAGAGATCAACACTCAAATTTGAAGCATTCACAAGAGAGAATGATTTTCAACAAAAAGAAAAATACATGTTATCAAATAAATTTTGTAGTTTCACTTCCGGAATACGTGGTTCAACAGTCAATGTACCACAAAACCTACAAAGATACACATGTAAACATGTACACAAGTACACGTGCATAATCATAAAAAATCTGAGGAAATCATCGCTTTACCAGACAAAACTAGACTTTTTCGATTACTTACCTCGAACAGTGCTTTTTTGCTCTAACAGCCATCAGAAAGCAATGCGCCATGAGTTAATATGAATCTGCTTCAAGAAACCATAACCTGAGAGAAATATAGTACCTATATTCGGAATTGACGAATTCTTTAGAGAAGCCATGGTTGCCAGAGTTCCGAGGGTATAATTATCATACTTGGCAAGGGTGTTGAATGTATAGGAGTCGGAGAATTCTCATCATTGATGTCTATCAGATTGTTCAAGGTGAGTCTAACGGAATCTAGATGCAAACATGAAAATGCTTCTGGAAAATCTAATTTCTGTCTCGAAACTATGTGAACGTACTCAGAATCGTAGATAGAGTTTTTGGAACTCCCAACTCCTTGGAAACCATGGCTTGTCTTAAGAAAAAGTTGACACCTGGTATGAACCTGAAGAATGTGGCTCATAGACGTTGACGAATGGGATTGTGAGAGATGAACCATCATTTACCAGATTGACTCTTGCGTTGAGCACTCCGAGTGGCAAGCAGAGACGAAGACGTTGTTGAATGAAAGGACAAGGTTTGAATCGTGCTAGGGAAGATATAATCTCAGAACGCCTCGGATGATAACACCATTTCAAAACATGAGCTGGATTCGATATTTCATCTCTATCAAGCAATCATTGAAAAAGACGGAGACCATTTATTAGTCCAGTTTGGGAATGAGGGACCGGGCATTCGCAGAGATCGATCCCTTCGCACAACACATCCATTATCGAAGTGGAGGTATTTCCATTTTTTCCAGGAGCAGTATAAATTACTTGGACCCAAGTTGGCACTCCACGTAGAGATCCAGACTTGTTTTGCCGTTCCGGTGGAGGGCAGCCGATTAGGCTAAGTGGTATATGAACCCATAAATTTGACGAGCAGTTAGGGCGTTAGGAGGACTGGAGAATTGGTTAAACGGTCCAATTAATAAATCGCCCGAAATCCTGTAAGAGTAAGGTAATAGGAGTTATTAATATTTAGCAGGAGTCTGTTTAGCCGGACGAGGAGTTACAAATGATTGCTGTCGCTTGCAGGACGGCACATGGCCGCATTGACACTTTCGCAGGACTCACATAAATTTCGGCGACTATTAAGTAAAGCAGGGCCGTCTGTGGTCGAAGGCACTTGAAATATTCAACTGGGAAGAGGATATTATATCGATGTATACGAACGGAAGTCGGATGAGCTACCACTCTAGTGGTGGGGCGTTATTAATATCTCTTGGATTTATGAAATATCCATCACACAGCATCGAAAAAAGGCATCATGCAATGGTTTGCACAGAACTTTCAGGAATTATATTGAAGTTGTCATGAGATGACGAGCGTATTCATAGATGAAGTAATCGAATAAGTGTTTTCAACCATTGTTTCTTCATTCGAGTGCGAACCTATTCAAATCTTATTTTTATGGAAAAAATATGGTGTTCAATTCATTTGCAACTTTGAGGAACTGATAAAATTATGCATGTCAATAATTTCTGTTAGAAAAAGTGTTTTTTTTTTCAGAGAAATCTAACATACGTCCATGAACCAATGACGAAAAATGATATCATGTGTGCCGGAATTATCAAATTCACAGGTATTCATATTCACGGAAGAGCTGAAGTGCCATAATATAAATTCATTTTATTCGCTTAAATTCCGAGTTACAACTCGGAATTCCACGAAATTCATTTTTGTACTGTGTTTGAAGAAAATTCTAGGACAACCGGTACATTCATCGATTCATCTATATCGTGTTCTTTCTGTTTGAGGGTGGTAACGTGCTAGTCCGGTCCTATCCGCATTCACCGCTGTGCCCGAAAAGTGTGAAATTCAGCAATCATGGGAGTTATTGGGAACGGGGCCGGCCGTAAATTATTAGCCGGACCCTGGTCTCCTTTAAAACTGTACATTTGTCAACGGATATGTACGCGCTAAGCATGTTTTATAGGGTAATATGGACGTCTGTCCACTCGCTTGGCCGGCTTCCCCCTCAAATCGCACCCCCGGACGGATGACAAATCCAGTTCGCGTCTTATTCGGATTTGGTCTTAGATGGATAAAAGGGTAGTATATCATGGGTGGAATAGAAATATAAAAAGGGGACGTTTGGTAGATACGTTATACGGGCACACGGTATTGATCAATCGTTTGCAGATGAGGGTCGAAATAACGAGGAAGTGGAGGACAATAAATGGAACAATGTTGGATCATCGCCCAAGAATATCTGGTGCTCAAAACACTCAGCTGATAACGAAATGTCATACAGTGAGGATTCTAAAGTCCGCCCTCCCTTCCTTCATCTTTATCTTCATCTCAAATGATCACCACCATGGTGATTTTTTCATATATCAATGGTGGTTATGTGACATCGTTGTTCGAATGTCTATTATTATATATTATTATATTATATATTATATTATATATTATTATATTATACAGGGTGAGTCAAAAATGTGTACCGAGCTTTCTGGGGGTGATAGACCATTGAAAAATAAGTGTAGTTTGATGATTAAACTCATGGCCCAAAATGCATATTAAGGAAGATATATCCTTCCAAAGTTGATAAAATTAAAATAATTTCTCCGCATAACTTCTGAACGATGAAAGCCACCCGATTGAAATTTTGTGCATGAATGTATGTTGTCAAAATACATTTTTTTGTCACACTTCCACATTTATGATATTGTTATAAAGGGTGTTTTCAGAGGGTGAGTAATGATTATTTGTAGAAAACTTTTTTCCCTGTATTATTTTCGGTGAAAGAACAGGAGCATTCGATGGAGCGAAGAAAATTACATGAAAAAGGTACTCTTATTCAAATACAAAAAATTGAGCCGTTCGTGAGATATTTGAGTTTTTGTAGTTACATGATATCAGCAGATTGATTTTATTCATCGTTCAGAAGTTATGCGGAGAAATCATTTCAATTTTATCAACTTTGGAAGGATATATCTTAATATGCATTTTGGGCCATGAGTTTAATCATCAAACTACACTTATTTTTCAATGGTCTATCACCCCCAGAAAGCTCGGTACAAATTTTTGACTCACCCTGTATATTATTATATTATATCTATATGGAAACTCTCTGTAGGATCGAGGAGATGGTATGTTAATTATTTCAGATTGAATAGAAATTTCTCTCCTCAAATTCTCAATTATATCTAGAACAATTGAATTTTCAGAAGAGCCTATTTTATATTTTTTACAGTTCCTTTTTGGGAATAAGGAAAAACTGAATACTTCTTTATAGCAACGTTCGATATAATTCAACGTGGTGATATTGATTCCTTTCTCAGAAGTTTTGTATTCATATTTCGTATTCGATTCAACTTCAACTGACTAGTAATGGAGATATATGTGACAGAATTTCAGAATGAACATCAAAACTCACCCAGTAGTTCGATAAATGAAAGGCGAATGAAATTTTCATATACATTTTCGAATTCACCTCGAAAACCTAGGTATATCAGAGATCCGAGGTTATGCCTACCGTGATGTCCTCTCCCATTGTGAATCAACCTGTATATAAATGAATATCAACTTCCACTTATTGTTGTGGACGTTTCAGGAACGGATCTGCTCCCGTCTTCAACACAAAATTGTAAAATATTCGTTATTGTTTCACACTCAGATTTGGGAAGTGAATACCAACTCTATCAATATCAACTGAACAGGGGGCGATTTTACTGTCCTCGTTCAGAAGAATTCAAGCAGACTCTTATATTTTAATGCACGGTTATCTTTCTCCTATGATTTTGATGTAATTCCAATTAGTCATGAATGTTGTCCTGTGAAACAAACTTTGATCATTAATATTCTGGTTTCGCATCTGGATATGTATTGAACCAAATTATTGCGAAGAGCAGCCTTGGTATGAGAGTATAGATTCACATTTTGCTCAGTTGGTCCATTTTGAAACAATAAAGCAGGTTGGCCCAATGAAAACGTAACAAGGTATGCATTTCACTGAGAGATCAAGGAACTGACATTGAAATAAATGATCCTTAATGTAATGTTGGATAGGACAGGAAAAAAAAAAACACTCCTGAGATGATCATCGTCCTAACTAGAAAATGAGAAATAGTGATGAAAGGGAAAAAAGCGTTACTTTCCATCACTAGCCGATTATTTTCATAAACATGTTTTCTCGAGAACTACTGCATTGAATTCCGGAAACAAGGAAGCGTTGGTAAGAGATTTCGATTACCTTCAACATGATGTATCATCACTTGACCCCTTATTCCATTTCAGATTCCAGGGTTGCAGCTAACCCCTCCGAGGGGTTTCGAAGTGAAAAAGTTGAAAACATGCCCAAATTATTTCCCCCTCGACCGGTTCGAGCGTTTTTTCTTCCGAGAACGATCACTATGTCGAATCGGTCTTGTTCCGTTTTCATTGGGCCACCTAGTATATCGCTGGTAAATGTTATTTATCGAATCATCTTGATCTTGATGGAGAATTTCATGAAGTTTATTCATTTGTATGTTCAGTCGGTGATACTACACTCACGAATTCATTGATTTCTATACAAGATCGTAGGAAAATAGGTGATCTCTTCTATTTTTTTATTAATATTTCCATGGTCGGTGCTCATCGGAAATCTCATCTATTGTTCCACATTGTCATGCTCGAAATCTCGAACCTGTCGCTTTATCAAGTATCATTCATCCATAGAATAGACGAGTTGTGTAATTATCTGCCTAGTGAAATCTTTCCTGATGCTTACGACCTCCAAACTTCAATGATATTTCTCAATAGCTTCCTACCCTTCCAACATTCAACCGCTGACTCATACGATATTCCACGAACATTATAGTTCTTCCTTTCGTCTTATTTTGTATTAGTAGTTTTATCGATCCATTGACGAGCTTACAACAACAATATACACGGATAAAATACATGGATGCCTTGGAATGTATGAGAACAAGTTTCGACTTGTGGGGTTGTTGATCCCATCAATAGCAGAGTGCAATTGCAAAAGTATGTATTAGAATGAAAAATATCGTTGTAACATAGGATTCAAATGATAAATAGTGATCGATGCGGTGTCTCCATATTTGGATATTCCTTCCCTGTATACTACCCGAAAACACTTTCTCGTCATCCCAAATATTAAAAGTATTTCACATTCAGAGGGGATGTTGTTTGTTTATTGGTTTCATCGAGAAGGGTGAGAGATTATTTTGAAGGGGAGAACTCGAGTGCCAAAATAATTCCAATTCTTCAGACACTTTTTTGGATGCCGCACAGGGAAAGGTTGAAATTATCACTGTTTTCACGCCAGCAAAAAAAGCGAGGTGCATCATTTTGAATGTGAAGGGGGCGAAAAGATGATATACAGGACGATGCTTATCCCATTGGTTAGGAAATTGGCAGGTAATGTGCTGCACAGTGTGGAATTGCATCTATTTCATATATATTTCGAATCGGCCTGTCCTGGAGTATCGTTCACATGTTTGGGATCAGTTCACAATCATACACTGAAGCTCTGAAGTTCTAATAAGAAGAGAGCTACTCGCCCAGTCGGTGATACTCACGAATTCACTGACCTCACTAGAACTCTAGAATCTCTCTAGAACCTCTCAGAAAGGTGGACAATATCTCTAATTTTATAGATATCTCCATTTTCAGTGTTCAACGGAATCTCCCATCGTTTTACCACGAACGATTCCAGGTAATCAAATCAAAGGAGCTCAGGCTGGTCATGCCTATATTGTCACGCTCGATGATTGCTAATTCATCAATAGAACGGCAACATTGGTGGAACATTATAGGTTTTTCTTCAGTCCCTGTGACAACTATCATAACGAAAAAAATCTTCAGATGCTGTGCATTCATTTCAAGCCCATCGTCTGACCCATAGTATTTGGAAGCCGTGACCAGTTTCTACGATTCAATAGTATCGATAACCTACATCAGATGCGTTTTTTTTTTCTTATGTACAGCAGGAGCAACTATTCGAGATCATTGGAGAAGTCATTTTGTTGGATGACAATGAAAATACCATATTCACCAGTCGATAATGCTTTATGGCACCAGTCAAGAGTATTTGAGAATTCCCTGCCCAATATAAGCAAAACACGCTTGAATTTTTTTTTCTGGCTCAGAGAGATGCTCACAACACAGAGAGACTTCATAGAAAATATTCTATTTGAATGTCTTAATAATTTCTACATGGGGCCCAAGGAAGCATTAATAGAACTACACAATATCGACGATCTGATAGATATACTGAACTCTCACTTATGTTATCTTGAATCAACTAGCTATCACTATAATGAATATATACTGAAACTACGGTCATTCATTATTAATGAATAAATCGTAGACATTTGTATCTTCACTTTCCTTTTCTGTTAGCTTTCTGGTTGTACTAGTTATTTTATGTATAATACTACCTATATTGTCGAAGTGTTTCTACTGTAATTGAACTCGCATACACTGAATAACACTTGATTTCTGAGTCATAGGAATCATTTTGATAATGATCTTCAACTATGATTGACTATGGAAATACCATATCATAATTATAAACAGAATCTCATATGAATCTATTCAACTGAATAGAAATTCATTCCCAACTCCAATTTTCGAATTCATAAAATATTCTTCAATCAAAGCTGCTGAAACTCAGAATAATGATGTGACTAAAATCAATCGACGGTGTAGTCAGTTGCACATTCATCACGTAGGGTACCGAAACCATAAATCCTATCACTTTCCTAATCCAAATGATATAATGCCACTTTATTACTCATCCTGTGTTTCATAAAAACATCGTCTATCGTCTGGGAAAACACCTCCAAAGCGGGACCGGGAATGAGAGCATTAACAGTGGAAATTAGGCGGAAACCGGGAAAGGGGTGAATCATGGGAATTTTTCTCAACAGCTTGGCAAAGTGTTTTTGTTTGGGGTTTTGATGCGATAAACAGGAAGTTAAAGGTATTTTAATTGAAATATTTTCAGGGAGCGTTCAATGCAATGAATCTCAAGGTTTTTACTTTGCTCTTCTACTTATTTACACAAAATGAGTGTTTCTCAGAGCATATAGTCTTTCTCAGAAATAATTCTTGGTATCCATCAAGAGATATTGATATTATCGTCATTTTGTTGTAAGCGGATATTTGTATATTCATAGAAATCATGATGCCATCTTATAATTAGACTTATGTATTGTCATTTCCAGGGGTTTCTCCACCCAACTTGAGATGAGTGGTTCTGAAGATACATCTACCTTAACCAACTCTTTGGGGTCACGCGGTATATTCTGCACTTCAATATATGGTGATTCACATATTTATCTATCATTCGTCAGATTGATGATGACTATTTCACACTGATTTTCTTACATTGCAACATTTTTAACAACAACAACATTAGTTATCGACATTCACGATGTTTTGAGGAATTTATGAAAATTAAAATCAATCTGAGTTCACACCCTTCGCGAATTGATGTTTCTCATTTTCGTTGGTAATTTCGTTTCAGTAGCATAAAGCAGAATTCATATATATATATATATATAGGTATGATGAATTATTGAGAGAAAATGCAAAGTCTAAACTCTCATTTACAACACAATGATCAGTTCTGTAACTACGGACATATCAATACGGACATCAACAGAATATTAATAGAATATGGTAGGCATCAAAACTACTGACGTTTGTGGAAGATGCTTTAAAAATTTCTGCGTCAATTGTTAAGATGTTTCGATCTATGGTAGTTATTGGCTCTGAAGTTGCGTAGCTCCAATGATAACCTGCAACCCTTGATGAATTGTGGGTAATTTTCATTATCAAACATTGAGGTAACTGCCAGGCTAGTGACAGTCCAAATGAGGGATGCCGATCGTTCATATGGGTGACTCTACTAGCAAAAAGTTCCATCTAAAAGTTAGTCAAACATACGTAACATTCACGATTTTCTCCAACGATGGCACTGATTGATGATAAATTTAATGATAATGATGGTTCGATTGAATTATCCGATAAGACAATCGACCTGTCAAATCTAAATGAAACTAATTCAAGCAGGACCTTTTTTGATGTCTTTCGATTTACGGTTAATATTTAATCATATTCTTTGATATATTTGGTAACGTGCCTCATCGTCGACATCAATGAAGCATATCAGAAGATAGAGGTTAGTTGTGAATTTGTGATAAATCTGAAGTTAGCTGTATATCGTTGCAGCAGAGGAACATATGAAAACAATCAGAACGGAATCCAATCCCAGCATCTTTGATGAATCAATAACGAATTTCTAGAACTTCACTCGAAATTCGATTTTGAATGAGAAGCCTTCATAGGCAAAAGCCATCAACATAATATGCTCGTTCAATGAAATACTATCATCTTAAACTATTGGGTAATACGTCCATAACGTATACGATTTCTAACAGTTAATCGTTGATAATAATTTATGATTGAATAATGACGGAACGACCGAGTATAACATTTATATTATTCGATCGCTAAGTCAAATTCATCACTGTCATTGACACAATGTGTCAAAATCGTTCCATTTTATTGTTTCATTGTTCACATATTTGAAGATGAAGCTGACACATAATGCGTATTACAGTGGCTCCATATACAAGACAGTGGAGACAATGCATTGTCAGCGTTTTGATTAGCTGACGGCAGCTTACATTGAGTCTATATTGATCTCGTGATCAATCATTCAAGTACATCGTGTTTTTTCTTTTTCTATATTCTTGAATTTTCTCAATCAAATATGTCATTTCATATCACCTAGAGTTGCTTTCATCCATAAATCGAGTGGTATATGTGTGCAGGTTTTTTTTATTCGTATTTTCAACTCGAAAATAATTATGTGTGCAAATGAACTTGTTCCAAATTTTATTTTTCTTCTAGAATTGATACATAAAATGCCCGGTTGTGCAGCTGTGGGCTGGTTTAATACTGTTGAAAAAAGGTTTCTAATGATGAAGATACGATTCAAATATTGGCGCACTCATTAGCTCCGCCTACCGGCCATTAGGAAGCCTATTGTCGCCGCTGTCTTGTATAAACCCACCGTAAAACGTATTACTCCCTCAATTGTTACAGCACTTGCCTTCGGCTCGTTCTCGATTGGTAATAGCCGTAATCATATGCTCGTTGAATAATATACTAATATTATTGGTTGAGGTACTCAAACTAGGGATGGAAACGGATTGAATCCCACTCCTTTGGCCCCTCACAATTCGATATTGGTTCAATATTTTTCAACAGTGTCATTTCATTCCTGAATTCTCACTATCCAACCATCACCTCAGATTCGGAATAATTCATTTCATACCGGTGAAATCCCACTTCTGTGGTCCAGAGCGTCCTGCTAATACCCAAGCTCACCGCTCTCACGCTTCCCGCTCTCGGCCCAACAGGATGCGTCTGGAGTCGGAATTGGGACAGTGTTTACGTGTATATTTTGATGCTATATATAGTATACAACCGTGTACGAGCGTTCTGGATTCAGTGAGGATGGTCGCGGTTTCAGTTGAGCCTCGGCTGCCGTGCTGTCAGCGTCGCTCGCTTTCCCGACGGACGATGGATTTCCCGAGTTTCCCGACTTCCACAGGGGGTGATGTGAGCCGCAGGCGGGAGAGTGATTGTGAGTCAGCTGTCGCGTTGAATGCTCACTCGAAAGGTATACCCATTCAGATATATACACCGAACAAATATTTCCATCATTCCTTTTTGATACGGAACTTTTATTTTCTTGAAGTTGGTAGTTCAACACCCTAACCTCAGATGCCAGCCACCGTACTATTTTCTGACAATAAGCCCTCACTCATGGTGGCCTGAAGTTGGAGTTGAGACTACTCAAAGATTGAGAAGAGATCCTTACAATAAACAAAATATCATGATGATGTTACCTCGGCATAACGTGGCATACTTCTGATGATTGTAGGATCTTGTTAGATTGAATCTCGGACTCTACATCATCAGATCTATAGTTCGGATACCATGAAAACTCACATTTTTTTTAGTTTGACGGTTCTGTGATCCCATATCAGAATGTTCCACATGCAAGGTTGAGTCTCTTGTCCATCTTATCAAGTCAAAATCTACCTCATCATCCTGGCCTATTTTGGATCTTCAGGTGATTTAAATACTTCAATATGTAGGTAGTTATGTCCTTTGTGGAACCTCACTCTTCAAAATGCCTCCTTGAATTCTTCATAGTTAAACGCTTTGCTTTTATTGAATGAACAATAAAATATACGCGAAATACATTGTTTCTTTCTTCGACTGATCACTCGTTCAACAAAAAATTAAAAAATTACGGAATTCAATTCCATACACATCACAAGGAGTAATGGATCTATCATAACTATCTGGGGAGTTCCCTACATTTCAACCAGTGTTGGAATAAACATTTTTTTTATCCGTTGACATTAGAATATAATGTAATGAGCAACATATTATTAGCAATAATTGAATGATGCATTATTGAGACTAGATGCACAAATAGGTGATGACTATGACGAATGAACAATAGATGTGTAGTTATATGAGTTTACGAACGAAGGGTCGCATTCCTGTTCTTGCATCAGTATGTCACAGATCTCGAATTGAATAGATCTATTGTGAGAATAGATATATTGAGATTTCCAGCATCCAACATTGAAATGAATTCAGTAATAATTGAATATCGAATTGTTGAAATACACTTCATTAGTGGAACGTCTCCTTTACTATGTATTGAATAATCTATCAGAAAAGCACGATTGTTTCATTATAGCTTCTTCCTCTGAATTCGGATGACAAGATATCGTGAAATTCACATCTTACATTGTATGATGATATAATAAGTATTCTGGAAATATCACCTCGATATTTCAGATTCCAACTGCTATGGCAGGATCAACTGATGAACTTATTCAGTTTATCAAATATGACAATGTCGAAATTTCAATTGCAATATGTATCTACCAACTAAGAAGAGGAATTCGATGGTGAGTATGTTCAGGGATATTGATCGTTATCAAAGACATGTAGTTGTTCACCGTTCCATACAAACTTGTTGTATTTCCTTCCAACTGGAAGATACTTAGAGTCAAACCGATTCCAACAAATGGCAAAGAAATCCCCCCTAACGAATATAGCCAGATTGCACTATCTCACAGGTCCATTCAACCTGTCCTGGTGTACTGTCCTGGCATACTCGTCCTGCGAAGAACATCGTAGAAACGTAGGCGATCTCTCCCTTTCAACCTATGTTTCTGTCGTTGGTGCTAATCTACTCTATGATTTCATCATGAGCGATTTTAGGTGAACTGGGCGAGCTCAGGCCAGTCACCCTTACACTGTCAGGCTCGAGATCTGGTCGAACATCGCTACACCAAGCATCATTCATTCAATTGAACGGCAGAGTTACGGTCACGAACATTATAGGTTTTTCCAAGAAATTTTCTTTGGTGCTGTCAAAAGATAGAAATGTATTAAAAGGAAAAATAAAAAAAAAACAGTTGTGAGAAAAGCTGTTCAATCAAATTCAAAAACTAGCAGGTTGATGTAGTTGAGTTATTCATGGAACCGTTTAATTTTGGGTTATATTCATGAGAGGTTCACCTTCTCCCAAGCAACCTGAAGTAGCACCACTTGGAATGGGCTGTGGAAAATGCATGCGTGCAAAAAACAATCATTGAATGTGAACATGTGCGATAAAATATGCGTTCACTATTGAGAATATCAGAAGTGTCCTCAATTGTCACGACACTTAGAGACTAATAAGTCGTAGGGACGGATAATATTGATTTCAAAATTGAATTGAAAATGCAGAGAAAAGCTCTACTCGTCTCGTAAAGAAGTAGTATTCTCATAACAGTTTGGAAATACTGAAAACTTGTGTTGCAAACTGCGTTATTCGTGACCACAAAACAATCATATAAGGAAGTTGTTGAAGTTCGTCGATCTGATGAGTTCATTCACCTGTCGAACATTCTTCGATGATTTTAAAAATAAACAACGTATCATTTCGTGTCCAATATCATTATAACTTACTATCGCCTTCATAGCGCATCCACCATCCGAATGAAAATACAGATGAAAATTAAATATGAAATGCTACGTACAGCTACGTACATGCCAGGTACAGGTTCTCATTATATATATATATATATATATATATATATATATATATATATCTAATCAACCTGACAGTTATCAATATTTGATGAAATAGATATCCAGAACCGTAATGATAGAACTATGCAGCTCGAAGTATTAAGACATGTTTCTATAAGTGCAACATTTTCGCTCATGCAATGAACAGCTATAAACAACAATTAACAACTCTGGATTGACTACAACTCTGGATATGGAATTCTGTTTTAGAAAATGAAAGAAAACCGTATTGGTAAAATAAAGACTGCTGCCACTATCAAACTACTAGACTGCTGCCCCCTCCATGCTGCCGAGACGGTTTTTCATTCTCTAAAATAAAATTAAATCTTCAGAGCTACGGCCAATCAGGATTTTTGTATTTGACACTCTGTTTTCTGAAAGTCAACCATTTGATTTCGTGAAATTGGAGTGCTATCCATTCAGATAACAATGTACAAGAATCTATAAAATCTATAAAATTTTTCATGAAGGTTGAAGATCCCATGTATCATTATCAATCAATATGCATGGAATAAATGAACAAACATTGAAATAAATCGCCTCTCTGTATATGCCACGTGAATCGTCTGAATTCTATAATAATTGATTGTTGTTTGAACATATACACCGAGCATAAATTATATACTTGTATTATTATTTATACTTGCAATGTTCCAACAATAATCCAAATATTTATCATGTGTCCATATAAATAACTTTTGTTTAAATAAACATCTATTATTGAAATTCAGTTTGATTATTGAATATAGATTATAAAACATATTGATTTGAGTATTCGCATAAATTGAATGTACAAATTATGTCAAAGCTTGCGAACCGTGTAGATCCCACATAAATTCAGCATTTCAATTATTTTACTTTTTGATGCGAGTTTAACCAATTGGGTATTTTCTAGTTTCATCAGATTCATATAAGTTGTCGGATATAGTTACTGAATGAATCATCAAACTTTGGCATCTGGAAACAAATATTTGTTAAATATCTATTTCGCTATTTCAGCATTGAAAAACAACGTCCCAAAAGTCGAAACTGGTGGTGGTGCGGATTCCAAACTATGACATTTTCATTACAGTCCTACTAATTTATTTCAGCCTTATTTCTTGGGGAATGTCTCAAGCTATGAGAATTCCATATACTCAAAGGCTAAACTATTGTTGGTGAAAAATATGGAAGTATTCGATGGCAATATAAGTATCTTTTTGCATTACTAACCTGAGAAATCATTATTATTCAAGAAAATCCTCTAATGAGGAGTAATACGTTTTTAATTTCTTCAGTGGGAATGAAAAACTGACGTATTGAAATTCGTTGATATGTTAGTGTTATTAGTGGAGAAAATAATATATTGCTGTTATTATCGCACAATATATCTATTACAAAAAGAGCTTGCTGTATAAAAGCTCCCTCGAAGGTGAATATTATTTACTATTATTCTATTTGGTGTCTTCATAAAGAGAACCTTCCTGTTCAATATGCAGTTTTTATTTTCCTGCCATTGAAATTACTGAACTGTCAGCCATACGTCAAAAATACGCGATCATACGATTCTCTTTTGATACACTTATCTCACTTGTTCAACACTTCATTCAAATATCATGAAATAAAGTTAAGTACACACAAAGAGTAATGAATCTGAAAACAGACCAAACAGAAAAACGATTGATAATACATATAGACCCATTCGTGCACTACAGCGTCTTATAAAACTTTTATCATGATGTTCCTACTATTTTAGAAGATAGAAAAACTAGTAATTTCGGTTGGAGTATGTCAACGATTGTAGTTACCCATTCTATGATTATTGCACCCGTATGAGCCAGCATTGATTTGTATATCATGTTATGAATTCTTCAGACATATTTGCGTATGAATCGTTGCATCACACTTTTGTAACAGTCTATTGTGATACATATTTGCATAGAGTGTAAACAAAAAATATTTGTTTATGTTTTGTTTTTTCTGACTGCAAATAAAATCCTTGAATAAACATCGAATGGTTCGTGTCCTCAAAATACATTGCGAAACGAAGTGAGTAATGAATGATATTTCCATCATTATGGGGTTACATGTATGGATACGGGGTAGAGTTACAAAAAGTTGCACCACATTTTTGTTGTTGGTAATTTCATATGCCACCATGATTTTGTTTTGAATGAAGCACTTCGTATATTCTTTCCGAATTGAAATCTATCGAAACATCTTCATTTAGAAAACTTTAGTGAATTGCGGAAACACTCTTTTTGAATTCCAAAAACCAAGATGTGAATCTCGACTAGTTTCAATATTCAGTAGAATTTCTTTGGAACTGGAGGAACCTGTATGAAAATTTTATCAATTTCAATAAAAAATCGAAATATAATGATTCAACACTTGTTTTACTTTATACATCAAGTGTCAACGTGATAATTAATTCAATTCGAATTCCAAGACAACATTCTGGATAGTAATGAGAAAATCAGTTTTAACGCAGTTGAATTCGGTGACTTGAAACAGAATAACTTAAATAACAGGATTTCTCAAATTCGGTCGAGATTATTATTTATACGAATATGAAACTTACAAAAAAAAATATTTTGAAAAATAATCACAGTTCACCTAGTTTTTTGGGGATAAAATCATAAAAAAAGCATGAAAATAAATAAGGATACCCTACTTTTTACGATAAACTTTTGACTACAAAATTAATATATGATAATTCACTCAAATGTATTCACGTTAGTTTTTCTTATTGGTTTTCAACTAGAATTTTGATTCAATATGAAACCACGGTTATGATAGAATCCATAATACATTCCAAAACAAAGATTAGATACCGATTATTATATTTCATTGAATTCATTGAAATTTCGAATTCTTTCCAAAATTTTAGATCTTTCGTTTCAATCTGATTCCGAATTGTAACCAGAAAGTATGATTATATAAAACGGCATCAACCTCGTTCTTATTCATTTCAACATTACAGTTGAACTGATGAGGGTACGAATAATCTCATAATAACATATTCTCCAAATTGATGGAAATTTAGATGAAAATTTTGGGAATAAAAAGTGATCCACGATTGAAAATAACTGATACGAATTATCTATGATTTTAACATGAAATACATATATAGAATTGAAAATGTGCTGAGGATTGTTGAAGAAATTTATATATTCGAATTGTTTGCCAAACTTACTCAACAAGTACTGTAATCGTTATTGTAACCCGAGTTGTATTTATAACAATTATTGAAAATTTCGGCCACAGATGAATTAAATATTTTTTCATGACAGAGATAATGTATAGGAAAATGACATACAATTAGGTAGAAATATCGCCTTTGCAGGCTGATAATATAAAAAATAACTGAAAATAATGTTATATCGATATCTTCTTGGCAGAAAGTATCGTAAGCGACACCTCGGGTGAAATCAAGATTTTGCATCTATCGTAAGTTATTATACTCCTACGCAAGTTCTGGCAGATGTAAACAGTTCACTTTGTTCATGATGAAATGAATTTTCTCCATCGTATATATCAATTGAGTGAATCGAGACAGACCAAGGAACAGTAAATGATGTGTCAAATTTGAGAAATTCACCTAGCGATACTTTGACGAAAAAGTATTCATATAGGTATGACAACAATCGTAAAGAAAACGTGTTGACCGCCTGATAAATAACCTAAAAATAGCGACATACCTGGGCAAACGAAGCCAGCATTCGAGTTTCGCAGTACTTCATCGGTGCTGGTAAACACAACACTCACAGAACAACACCTAAACACAACTAAACACATAAACGGTAACAGCCTCTATTAATTATTTCTTTTTCGCTAGAAAGAACAAGAGTTAGCTGTGTTGTTGCGCAAAAGGGTCATTGAAGTCGGCGAGATGCTAGGACGACTTCGTAGGCGGTCCGATGGCGCGCGATCCAGATGCGCCGCCGACGCCGCCGCCGCCGCTATCGCTGCACTTTGTGTTGTTTGTATGTGTGTATATATCTATGCGAGAGGCGGCAGGCGGTCGCAGCAGGCTGCGCGCAATCCTGACACCTCCGCTTCGCCTTGCCACCTCCCAGCGGTCCACGTCTTCCGGATGCAGCGTCTCCTCTCGTACCCCAGGTTCTCCGTCGCGCGATTCGCGATGAACAGACGAATACTCCGGCTGCATGTTCGAAATGTACTCCGGAGGAGCGGTCCTCTACGCTCTGGAATCAACGGATGTACAGGAAAGATTCGGGTGCACGTGGAAATGGATTCATAACTTGGTTCACTGAGAAAAGTCCCAGAAGGAAGTTCTTAGCTGAGTTTTTACACTTGTATATAGCCGAAATGATAGCGGACGAACTGAAGTTGGTTGGCTCTCTGGAGGAGCGATACTGTCGTTTTGTACACTCTGGAATCACTGTATGTACAGGAAATATTCGGGTGCACGTGGAAATCAATTCATAACTTGGTTTACTGAGAAAAGTCCCAGAAGGAAGCTCTTTGCTGAGTTTTTTCACCTAAATATAGCCGAAATAGTAGCGGACGGACTGAAGTTGGTTGGCTCCTGCAAAGAGCACTTTGGAGGAGCGATTCTGTCGTTTTATACGCTCTGGAATCACTGAATGTACAGGAAACATTCGGGTGCACGTGGAAATCAATTCATAACTTGGTTCACTAAGAAATGTCCCAGACAAAAATTCTTTGCTGAGTTTTTATCCACCCGTTATATCCAAAAAAGTATGGCAAACAAACTAAAGTTGGATGGTTCCTTTCAGGTTCCCCGTCGCACGCGTCGCGATGAACAGACAAATACTCCGTCTGCATGTGCGAGAAGCTCTTTGGAGGAGCGGTCCTGTCGTTATGTACGCTCTGGAATCACTAATTGTACAGGAAACATTACAAAACACATGGAAATCAACTTGGTTTCCAGGCAGTCTGAAAGTTTCTTTATTATGAGCTATAGAATTGACGATCTGTTGATTCCAATCTTGTTATTAGTATTGGAATGGGACCTGCCACAACTTGTCTTCATGAGAAACAAATATTGCATTTGAGATATCTGATACAATAGCTTGGAGTGAGGAATGATCATGGGAAAATGAATATCATTCGACAAATATATTGGAAATTAGGAATGCCGTAGGAGTGGAGCTGGTCTAAGAAATGATCGAGGGGAATGGGTCTTCAATTTGAATTATCATCATGAGTAGCTGTAATTGCATTCGAGAAACTCATGGAATTGACAGAACTGAACATCTGACCGTTATATCGGCTGGATGAACGAAAAAGCACTGTCAATTCATACGCTCTAGATTCAAATGTACAACATACTCGGTAAACATAGAAATTAGTCCATAACTTTGTTTCCAGACATTGTGAGTTGCTACATTGGAAGTTAGATGATTGATGCTTTGATGACTCCAAAAGCAATCGATGCAATTACAACACTGGAATGTGAGACACAGATTGTGTGAAATTTTCCAACCAGACAGATGAAATTGCTTGGAGTACAGAATGATCATTGTATTCGAGAAACTTATGAAATTATGTACGAAACATGTGATGGATACATCGGCTGGATATTAAGAAAAGCACTTCAGAGGAGCGGTCCTGTCGTTTTATACGCTCTGAAATTACTAAATGTACAGGAAACATTTCCGTGCACATGGAAATTATTTTATGACTTTGTTCCCAAACTGTGCGAGGTTCTCCATTTCAGAAGTTTCACGATTGATGCTTTGTTAATTCCAAGAGTGATAGTTATACTTGTCTCCGATAGACATATTGTATAAAACCTTCGAATCTGTTGAATGCAATGATTTATTGGAGAGCGAAAAGAAATATCACATCTTGCAGATTATTTCTCTATCAATTTCCATCAGATTGGTTTAAGTGAATCCAACGCACTTCAGAAACATCAAATATCATGATTTTTTGTCTCAAAACTATGTGATCCACTCATGATCGTCCACAGAAGAATACAAGAAAAAATATACAGCATGTTCGATTCGAAAACGAGTTTGAAATTCTGTAGTTGGTTTCCGGTGGGACCGGGAGCGACGGAAGAGTATCTAATATTTGAAACTTTTCGGATTCTCGAATCCAACACCCATGACAAGTTTGAAATGAGCATAGGGAGCAACGGAAAGTATTTTCGATTCCTTCTACACTGCTTATTTTTTTTTGGAATTTGCTCCAGTCATTAACAAAGAAAATTTGATTCGAAACGTCGGCTTCTCGATCTCTTGACCTCCATTACCATTTCCTCCTCCTCCTCAACGACAGGTTTTTTCGAGAAGAATTTTTCCTGGCAGATGTGCCGACAGATAACATTTTCGATGTCCCACCCTCTCTATTTACAATTTTGTATACCTATACATTTCGTAAATACAAACTATATACATCTCTGAGTATCTATTTGTCTATAAACACAACATCTAAAAATACGCATTTCTTCTCTATCTCTGGAACTTCTAGATGGAGAGAATGATGATTATGCAGAGGAAGAGAATCTTTCTATTCATGGTCACTTATTGCTCAGTAGATTTCATTGATCTTCCTTGATGCCCCTCAACAAAATTCGCCGAGAACACTAACCTCGACTATTTTAACCCTAAGTTTGGGGTGTGGAGCGTGGGGGCGAGACACGAAGGGGATGCGAATACGATGCGAAGGAGGAAGACATTTCGACCTCATAATAATTGCCTATTATGTGAATTCAGGCCAATAAATCAAATGGGAAATATGCGCTTTTTAAATTGCTCTTTAAATTCATATTGGGAGGTTTTTTCGTATTTCACGCTAATTTTAAAGCTATTTAGGAGAGTCGAAAGTGTTTATAGGGGCATGAATCTTCTATGAGATGCAATTTCACGATCCCTATCTAAGATTATTATCTTTATCTTTGATATTCCATTTCCACGGTTGAATGTGGAGGAATTATGTATTTTCCTGTGCGAATTTCTTTCTCAAAACTAATGTTACGTATCTTCAATTCATCAACTCATATATAATCGATAAAATTTAGAATATTCCTGTACTTCCTTGGATTACCGAAATATTATTTATTAGTGGATGCTTGCATATGGGTTTTTCGTTTGCATCCCAAACTTGAAATAAGTTAATGAATAAAAACTTTGTGTGGAGTGTGGAGTAGTCGGGCTGTAGGTCTAATATCTATCCCAATATACAGTGTGTCAATTTGGTATTGGCTATAGCATTGAAGATTGAATTTTGTTCCAGAGAATAAAAAAAACCCATTTTGGCAGAATGTAGGGAAAAGCAGTTCATTAGTGGCCGTTCTCTCCCTCGTGGGGGAAGCTACCGTTACTCCAATATACTCGAATGATAACCCCTAGAGCTAAGGCCAATCCAAAATTTTGGAATCAAGACATTGGATTGCGTATAGATATGAATTTTTCTTATCGAGAACAATTATCCAAAGATAGGAACCGGAACCAGAATTTCATTTCGTCTCTGTGGGATTTTTTCACCATCAGATTCTCGGAGTGCAATTCATCAAATTTCATTTCATCATTCATCACGATCATGTTATTTATATCTTCGAAAAAAATCACCATCGATACAACATATTATGCAGAATTTATTTTTTCTTGCCGCTGATGTTATGCCACGATATGTTTATTTTCATTCATTAACATTGAAGGAAAACAAACGAGAAAAGAATCGTACAAATATGCTAATGCTCAATATCTTGGGATGCATTGAGTATTGGAGTATCTAGAACGTTATGCTGAGAAAAACATGCTTTGCATTAAAAATAACTAGTGATCCATGATTAGTTGGGCCAACAGCGATACACATACATAATTCGATGAAAGAGAAATATTACACAATGTACATTTTTTTTGATTGCATATTCAACCCATTGGATATCAACTCGATATAGACTCAGTCCTGAACTTCAGTTATTCAGATGTCCAACGATGTCTTTCACTATCTAGTTTCCTCGCAAATAGAACACTCTTCGTGTTGGTAAATTTGGGTCTCATCTGATACAATGACTGTCAATGCTGGTGTTCCACAGGGCTCTGTTTTTGCTTTACATCAACGATATGTTGGACGTGACCATCTATACCGTGACCAAGTCCATAGCTTCGCGGATGATGGTACACTTCATACCACCTTCTCCTCTAGCGGAATTTCCAGCTTGTATCTTCACCAGGAAAGCAGATCATATAATGCCCAGAATGACGATGTCAGGTACCACTATTCCAATGAAGTCGTCAATATCCATGCTCGATATCACTACCAACAGCGTTGTCTCATGGTACGATCGTGTGAGGTTCATAGCGAGAACTCTTTCACAAAGACTTGGCTTTCTGTTCCGAACTGCAAAGCGCAAATACGACCTGTCCTGGATTACTGAAAAATCCCGACAAGCCTAGTCGGTGATACTACACTTACGAATTCAATGAACTCTCTAGGACATCGTAGGCAGGTGGGCGATCTCTATTCGTTTCATTAGTAGGTGGGCATTTTTCCCATTAGGAGGTGATCATATTTTACCATGGTCGAAATCTCAATCTTTTTAAATTTTATAAATGTGGGGGCGGGGGCTGTATCCTCATTACCCCCACCCTAAGTGCGCCACTGCTGAACACAGAGGTCACGAGTGACAAGGCACAAATCTCTCGAATATAAATTCACATGATTTGATCGACAAAGCCTCACAAATTATGGTACGTAGTTTTCGAGTTGCGGGCTATTGGTCCAAGAAATGAAAATAAAAATATAAAAAACGGTCGAATTTTCAACACTGCATGATTTGATATCCAGAATTCCGGATTCTTCATAGCCCATTCATTACGGATGTGGTATAACTTCATTCGCCAGACTAAGGCAAGCGACTGATGAAATTGTAATCATTTTCAGATCTCTAAAATATCCTATTGACTTCTTGTCAATATCAAGTGTTTCCGAGATATTTCCCCTTTGTGGAAAGCATTCGATTGAGACCACAAGACTGGATAATTACAAAAAATATATTTGATTTTCAAGATCACCCAATGATTCGATGAGTTGGACTTCTCTGAATTTTTCATCACGGTGAAATAAAAAAGATAAATTTCAATTCGTAGTCGAATGCAGCATAAACTAGGGTGATATGCTTTTATGAAGATTGATCAGAGAATTGAAAAAATTGTTTATGAATGTTATGGGTATAACATGATGATGGTTAGAACATAATCTGCGGTAGTTTTCAAAATGAATTCACGAATTGTTATGCAAGTGTCGTCACCTACCCCCACGTACCGTGAAACAGAGGAACTATATTAAGTAGCTACGGACACTTCATTTTTGTCTTCAAAACAATACACGAAGTGTTACAGCGTAGCTCTCATCTCAGCTCAGCGCAGCACAGGATAACTTTCCAAAGTAAAACACAATGATGCACCGAATTTCAAGAGGAAAGGGTCGGCCGTTTTCGAATTATTGCAGAAAAACTACTCTTATGCCGTCATTTCTCAACTGATCTCGAGAAACCGAAACTTCTTCCAACCGCATCTTCCATCAGTGTCTTTCGAATCACGAAACACCCTGTCTACATAGACATACATTGTCATTATTTTCGATCGAGTATAGGTTCCCTCTGAGAAACATACGAATAGTAATACCAATCGAACTTCATCATTCATCATTCGCTATCAAATACAAAATATTCGGATTGTGTGGACTGAGAAATAATTTTGGGATTCGAAACAACTGAATACTGAACTGACCAAGGAGTAGTCGAGCTGAGAACCTGAGGAACTTTCTAGCAATAGGTCTTTGGGACTGCAAACAATCCCTGAGACAACTGGCAACAAGCAACCAGGTAACTTCGATGTGGGTGCCAGGTCACAAAGGTATTAAAGGCAATGAGGAAGCACACTGCCTTGCCAAGGAAGGAGCAACCACAGAATTCACCAGCCCAGAACGCTTTTGTTGACTCTCCAAAGCCCATCTGAAAGAGAAGTTTCGGCGCTGGGAAATCGATGAAATGAAATCTCACCACTGTTATAGAGTTTTTTTTTTTTATCTGTGGACAACACGAAAGGGAAACCTATGATGTTCGAGGAACATCGTGTTAGCCAGCGGTGGAATTTTGGGAGAGAAGGAAGGTGTTGGAATTTTTCTTGAATGTTTGGAGGTTGTAAGCATCAGGAAAGACTTCACTAGGCAAAGAATTCCATAACTTTGCCGTTCTATTGATGAATGATGCTTGGTATAGCGATGTTCGACAGGTCTCGAGCCTGACAGTGTAGGGGTGACCAGGTTGAGCTCGTCTGGTTTGTCTACTAGGAATCGCGCGTGGTGGCATAATAGATGATATTTCCGTTGAGCACTGACCGTGAAAGTACCTATAAAAAAGGCAGAGATCGCCGACCTTTCTACGATGATCTAGAGAGGTTAATGATTTGGTGAGTGTTGTGTCATCGACTAGGCGAATAGCCTGCTTATGATCTACAAAGCACAAATTCGACCTGTCCTGGAGTACTGCTCACATGTTTGGAGCTCAGCCCCCAAACATACGCTTAAGCTCTTTGATTCAATTCAGAAGAGAGCTATTCGCCTAGTCGATGACACAACACTCACCAAATCATTGACATCTCTAGATCATCGTAGAAAGGTCGGCGATCTCTGCCTTTTTTATAGGTACTTTCACGGTCGGTGCTCAACGGAAATATCATCTATTATGCCACCACGCGCGATTCCTAGTAGACAAACCAGACGAGCTCAAGCTGGTCACCCCTACACTGTCAGGCTCGAGACCTGTCGAACATCGCTATACCAAGCATCATTCATCAATAGAACGGCAAAGTTGTGGAATTCTTTGCCTAGTGAAGTCTTTCCTGATGCTTACAACCTCCAAACATTCAAGAAAAATTCCAACACCTTCCTTCTTTCCCAAAATTCCACCGCTGGCTAACACGATGTTCCTCGAACATCATAGGTTTCCCTTTCGTGTTGTCCACAGATAAAGAAAAAAAAAAAAACCTCTCTTCTGAATTGAATCTAAGAGCTTAAGCGTATGTTTGGGGGCCGAGCTCCAAACATATGAGCAGTACTCCAGGACAGGTCGAATTTGTGCTTCGTAGATCATAAGCAGTTGCTGGGATGTGAAGTATCTCTTCGCACGGAAAAGAAAACCGAGTTTTTGTGAAGCAGTCTTTGCAATGGACCTCACATGATCGTCCCATCAGAGAGCACTGTTGGTGGGGACACCCAGCAAGGATATTGACGACCTCATAGGAACAGTGGTACCCGACATCATCAAATTGGGCATTGTGTGATCAGCCTTCTTGGTGAACATACAAGCTTGAGTTTTAGTTGCATTGAACTGTACTAGATTCTCAGATCCCCATTTCAGAATTCTTGTCAGATCCTCATTTAAAGCATCAACCTGTCTTCGCCTTGCACCTCTGGCCTCATTGGATGATATAGGGGCTCTAGAGGAAAAGGCGGAATGTAGTGTACTATCATCCGCAAAGCTATGAACTGGGCTAGAGGTCACATTCAACAAATCATTGATGTGGAGCAAAAACAGAGTTGGTGCCAAGACAGAGCCTTGTGGAACACCAGCATTGATCGTCATTGTATCAGACGAGACCCCGTCTACCACCACGTAGTGTGATCTATCTGCAAGAAAACTCGATAGTAAAAGACACAGTTGGGGCGGCAAACCATATGACGGAAGTTTCGCTAGGAGGCCTTGGTGCCAAACTCGGTCAAATGCTTTGGAGATATCCAAGGCTACAGCCAGAGACTCCCCATGTTTCTCTATTGACACCTGCCACTTATGTGTCACATAGGCAAGCAGATCTCCAGTTGACCTCTGGTGACGAAAGCCATATTGCCGGTCGTTCACGATTCTTGAGCTCTCTAGATATCGGATGAGCTCGATGTTGATTGCTTTTTCCATTACTTTAGAGATCACAGATAGTAGTGCAATCGGTCTATAGTTGTTAGGGAGTGTTTTCTTGCCCTTCTTTGGAATCGGTTGGACCCTAGCTTTCTTCCAGTTATAAGGAAATACGCCGAGTTCGTACGAAAGGGTGAACAACCTGCAAAGAACTGGTGTTAGTTCCGGGGCACATTTCTTGAGAACAATAGGCGGTATTCCGTCCGGCCCCATAGCCTTCTTGACGTTGAGGCTAAGCAGAGTGTGTGATTGTGCGTTGCCGGAAGACAATTTCTGGCATACGGTTATCGATGGTAGCGACTTTCGGAAGTTCCTGGCCTCGTGGATCCAAGGTAGAATTGTCTGCAAACATTTTGGCAAAGGTGTTGGCTTTTTCATGAGGTGTTATAGCCAGAGTGCCAGATACAAGCAAAAAGGCTAGTGAGCCTATCGCCAAGGAAAGCTAAACAGCTTCTCGAGATGGACAAAAAAGACTTGAAATTGATAACAGGACTCCTAACTGGACACTGCCCTCTGAGATATCATCTCAAAATTGGCAAATCAGCTGGTGATTGCGAAAATTTCGCTGAAATTGCAGAACATGTGCTATGCGAATGCCCAGCACTTTTCTGCGAAAGACTCAATTTCCTGGAAGGGGCGTTCTTGGAGCCGCCCGACATCAGGAACTTGGCTCCCAGGAAACTGATGAACTTTGCAAGAAGTCTAGGAATACCTGGCGTCGAATAGACTAAGAGTAATAATTGTGAGGCTGCAGAGCCCTTACGACCCCACAACAATCTACAATCTAGCAATAGGTCATATTGGTATCATCAGCCACCAGGATCAGCTACTAAGTGAATACTTGTAGCTATCGATATGATTAAGAAGCATCATATTAGCATAATCCTAAAAACTGCCTGTGCATTGATCTTCGTGGTGTGATATCAGTATAAATGAGTATTCATTCTGATCCTAATATGTTTATACGCGCGGCTGGTCAATATAAAACAAGCGCAGAATCTCCCCCGACGAAATCCATCCATAAAACAGGCTTCAAAATGATGCGTTTTGACAGAATTCAATAACATCTAGAAGTTACGATTTAACGGGCTGCAACCTATATTCCATAAAATAACATAAAACTGAAGCTCCACACTTTTTACTTCGGAGACAGAATAAGACTGGAACCGAAATCTGGAATATATTTATGTCATAAATATAGAATGCGACACTTTGATAATAGATATTTTAAAATTATCGATGAGAACGAAATGCTCGTAGCGGATGAATTTAGATATTGGAGCAGGGTGCAGTTCTATCCAATATATAAGAATGTGACAGTGGTGTGAAGTAACATAACTTTTCCGATTCTAATGAGGAAAGGCTTCGAGGAATATTGGTGGTATTATGATTGCAGAAGAACTTTACAAACGCTACGTAACGCTTTCTTGCTGTCAGTATAGATTGCTACAGTATTCAGCTAGTAAAAGCTCACAGATATACAAATAAGCAGTACTTATGTATTTCAGCTACGATAGTCTATTACATTCGAAAATTATCGAGATCATCAAGGACCTGAACCTCTTCGAAATGACAGGACTATGACACCGTTAAACCTTTTTCGTCGTTAGTTCCAAAAACAAAAAAAAATCTAGCAGGCAAGCCTTGAGGATAGGTGACAATGTAATCAACGCAATTATAGACGTAGTGGAAAGGAACATAGAGTGGAAGATAGGTGAAAAGGAAGCTGGAGTAATACAAAATGGAGTCTGAATTACAGAATGAAGAATACGAATTGCATCGTGATAGACTAGCCGCAGGCAATTCCAAAAAAGTCTGTATGGAGAATTTGATACTATATTGTTCCTCATTCGAAAAATCCATGATTATCCTCGTAGTTATCTATCTAATGTCCCATGTTCCAATACCACCTACGGCTTTGAAAGGTTCGACAAATAATACAAAATCCAAAATCGTTTTTGACAATCGACAATACGAGGGAATTGGAGAAGACAGAGTGGGCAATATATGTCCCATTCCTATATTCAATCACCAACAGATGAGGACAAAAGTATTGCTGTGTCCAAACTCTTGTCTAAAGGTTCTCAGATGAATGAACCTGAAGATGTTCAGTCATCGAATGGTACTCAGGAGTCGTAGAAAAATAGTGTTTTTGTCCGCTATACTTTGTGAATTCAGAGTCCGTATGTTTGAAATATCCATCACCCCTGATCCGGCAAAGTGTGGCATGATCTTCGCCCTATATGTGGAAGTCCATCCATCATGTATTTATCGTTTGAAATCGGAGTTTACTTGGAAATTCCCGGAACTGTTGCCGGAACGATAGGCATTCTCAAGAACGGTATTTCATTTGGTTGAGACTCAGGGAGAATGAATATCCCAGGAATCGAAACATCCATTTATCTGGATAAAGGAAATCCAGTATACCCGCTTAAAGTCGCTGTATCTAGAACAGCATTACACCTCACTTAGAGTGAGAGGCTATTAGCTGTTACACTATCTTGAGAGAGCCCTTAAGCCTGCTTATACAACGATTGAAATGTCGTTAAATAAAGCGAAATACGATAGAAAATGGCGAGGCATTATTTTCGAGTATTTTCTCATGCAAATTACAGAACTCTTGTGCTTTCTGCTTTCCGGTCGATAAAACACAGACATATTCAAGAAACTGTGAATTGCTTTCAACCAAAAGGTGATGACCAGGTGAGACTGAGGTATCGAAACAAAATTGTACCCAAATCAAAAACCAGTTCTGGAAACGTTTTCAAGGCGAAATACTCAAAATGGTCGGGCAAAATGATACCATGGTGGTATTGTCACAACTCAGAAATAACAAATAATCGTAAATCAATTTCTCGGAAAAAGTTAAAGTTACTATTCGGAGACTGTGATTAATGGTTGGAGGTGAGTGGTTATAATTGTGGTTTTTGGGTTTTTATTTATTTTATATTTGTGTCAATTCCTCGGAGATAAGACATCAGGACAATATCTAAACGAAGGTGAATTCCAAAATGACATTGCCTATATGGGGAATGTTTGTGGAATGATCCAAGTGTGTCCATTTTGATAGCATAATGGGACATCTGATGACAAAAAGTTTCAATTCGTCCTCGCAGTCATTTCATATAACCTTCCGGAGGATACATGCAGAATCACTCTTTCTCATCTACAGGGTGTGCGTAAAGCTGAGTTGTTTGACAAGTTCGAAAACTCACCAATGTCTTCAATTATTCACGGCATTCTCTTTGAAACGAACTCTTGCACCAAAGTTACGAAAATTCCAGAGGTTGGATCTTTCCTCAATAGATATTTGGAAAGACTGAAAATAAAGTATTGGGTATCACTGGATTCACAAAATCATGAAGTTTTCAAAAAGGTTTTGTACAGGGTGCACCATTCGAGAATAAAAAGTTGATGTCATTTCAGTAAAAACCGGAAGTTGAGAAAAATATGAATCTGCCAAAAAGACCGCATATATAGTGAGCATGTTTTATTTCCCGAATTTCAGAAAGGTAGCTATAAAAACAAAGGAGAAAAGGGCGTGTACCATGAGTCTGTGACACCTGGAATACTACCCTGTTGACCACAGGAAATCATAGAGGAAATTCGTCAGGAGCCCAATGCGATTACCGTGGGAATTAAAATTGTAGTTCTTGAACAATAATCGTACTCCACTACGTCCATGAGACAATGTCAACATGCGATCAGGACAGAAATGCAGAAATGTACACACATTCTCATCACTTTTCCAATGGTGGTCCGTCCTACTTCGAAATCAATTTATCACATTAATCATGGAAAACAAACGAAATAAAACGCTATCATTCTAAAGCAACCCTAAAATAACTTAGCGAAACGTTATTCAAGTTTCCTGCTTAGCTGCCCCAGCTAGGACAACGAATTCTCGCATATCGAATGCTTCAGCCACACTTTCAGTAAACAATACCCTATTTAATTGCTTTTACAGTCTCCTGCATCCATAAGCGTCCGGAATTCAGTTTCAGCGAAGGGAGCATGCGATCACCACAGTTTCACTCTGCATGGAATTGTCATGTTCGCCTCGAACTTTGAATCAGTTTTCAGAATGAATCAATCCACTGATCCTTTTCTCTCTGATTCAACCAAATTCTTGGAAACAATGATATTATCAATCATATCAATCAATCATATTATCTCATGATATTTCCATGAGTTGGATTCAAAATCATCAATATCAGTGTATTATGTCAATGTGCACACCAGGATTAAATATGTAATAATCATTCGGGGACTATCTACAAGGACAGACCGAATTCAACTTCCATTTTCCAGAGCTTTCGAACTCTTACATTAATTATTTGACATATAATTAGGTCTCAACATTCATCATTCTATGGACTGAACAATAATGTCCACAACCGGACTAGATGGAGATTGATTGTAATGTTGGATTGTGGCTATCATTGGTGAGTGTAAGAAATGGAACCAACCGTATATATGTGACAGAATCATAATGACGTTTCTCTATCATTTGTTGGAAATCAGTTTAACAGTTTATCGCCAGCTGATGATCTGAAAGCACAGCCAAAAAGAATCCCTCATGCTTGAATACAATATCATTATGTGTACTTTCGAAAACCACGGAACAAATTCGAGAACAAATGTCCAAGTGCTCACATAATTAGACGAGTAATGCGGCATAAATGATGAATGATTAAGCATCTAATATGATCTGATATTGATACGGCTATTTGGTGTTGAAGGTAGTAGATCCCGCATTCGAAAAATAAATCATCGAATGTTAGATAATAATGACTAACGTCTTCATTAATAACAAAACTGAATACACATTCTGGTGAAACGAAAACGAAAATACAATCGGAATGGAAGTTTAAGATGATGATAGCAAATCAGTAGTGATTTTCCCGTCCACTCCTTTACCCGTCTCTCTGCCATGTCGAACGTCTCTGATTTGATATCATATCACCCTGACCATATTGCTCCCCTATAGCTACGCCTCTGTGGATCACTGCTCAAGATCATTTCAGCGTTTCAACGGTAAACAAGCGCGATCAGCAATAACTTCATTTTATCAGACATCTTCGCTGCCCCATAGTTATTTCATTTATTAATTAAGGTTGAGTGTCCTGACAAGGGATAGTTGGCCATGGCGAATTCGAATCTCTGGTTCTACATCATAAGGGATCTGATGCTTTTATTTGTTTTTCGACCTTAAATGATAGTCCGGAGAAGCTGTACATCTCTCAATGAAGACAGCAAATATATCAGTTTTGCAGGAAGAGAGAGAATATATTTAACCCCGAAACCAACTGATTCCAGTGAAAGTGTACAATGAGTAAGTAGTTTGAAAGCGTACCGCTTCGATACCCGATTTCTTCTCATCATCCTCAATGATCCACGCATGAGAATAGACGTGAAACGGCATCTCAAATCCCTCAATCACTATCTCATTTCTCCCTCCTCATATATAGCGGCAGCAAAAGATTTTTGCTTGACTGAACCGTGTATGTCACCTCCTAATGCCTGGGAAATATATGATCGAGTCGAGTGTAGGTAGGAGAAGCCATTACTGAATGACAAGAGATTTTCATCGATAACAGAAAATTGCTAATACCAACAAGGATTTACCCAATATTGCTTTCAAACGCATCTCCAGCTATTTTTCTTTACACGTCGGAGATTCCTCGCTTTCTCATAACCGTTCGTGAATTTAATGGTTTTCGATATCGCGATAGCTTTATTTATATAGGGGCAATATATCTGCTAGCATAAATGCAGGGCGTTACGAAGAAGTTGAACAACATTATTTCTACTGTCCAATTCAATGTTCAATTCATAATTACGAGATTCTCTCAGAGCTCAGATGTTTCTTGCAAATGTTTCTCACATGTTTATTTCTTCTCAACATCTCATTTCATGTGTTTGGGAGGATTTCGTGGAATACCTCAAGGAATTCTGCACTACTGAATTTGAGGCTCATCATCATGAGAATGTTAAAAGTCAATCGCCAACAATTCATGATTTGATAATTCATTTTATTTAGATCAGAATGCAGAAAACTTTTATTTTCATCTAGATCATTCGAACCGAGATCTATCGGTTCCTTTCAATAACTGATCATATCGCCAGAACCTAATCAAATCGGGCCTAGCTGGATTTGGATTCAATCAACCCCTTCTACGTTCTGTCGAAAAACAGACAGACGAGGTTACATTCTGAAAATTCTTAGCGTTGGGTCAAATGATTTTGGCTCTGAAGTTCGTTCGCATCAATGAGAGATTGATTGTATGAAGAAATGAAGATGATGGTGACAGATATTAAGACAACATCCCAACCATAAACTCTTATCCTTTTTTGCCTATCCATCTGAAGAATGTTAAGGGAATTTTCACGTTCATGAGATCAAGTAAGTCCAATTTATAATTGGTTCTTCTGATGAGTAATTTTCCAGAGGACGTTTTATATATGATATTTGAAATTTATCTTCGATATTTTCATGCATATATGTACAAACACCCTTGGCGAGCAGCATAGCCCAGTTGCAATCCAGACTTCATGATCCAACCAAGTTGGTGTCTGCGTATATAAATAATTTGAAAAACAAGGACACTCAGGTGTTTTTGGAAAAAAAGGAGGCAGTCCTGGCATTGTTCAAGAAAAGTCCGTGGTTGGACTTCTTGAGAATGGAACGATCAAAGCTCTATAAAAAAAGTCACAGAGCTGCAAGAAAGAACAGATGATGGGCCATCATCCCACGTTCTCAGTGAGTGCCCTGCGTTGGTGTATCAGAAGAAGGCTCTGGAAATCCATATCGGCCATGATGATTGAGAAGAGAAATCTGCTGAATTAGCAAACGAATTCAGAGGGGCATGGGGGTGCACGATGTGCTCGAAAGGAAATCCCTATGTTTAACGGTTCTTAACCCACACACCTGTGCCTCGACTTAATTTTCAGATCAAGAAAACTCGCCATCTACCCCGTGGAAACGAGCGTGAAAGTGAAGCAGTGTTGAAACGGCGGCAGCAAAATATTTAAAATTTTCAGCTAATGTGATTTGATAACAAATTGGCTCTCGCTGTGAAAATATTATTGGAAAATAAAGTTCTCATCTCTTTTCGGTTTAAACTTGGAAAACAGAAGCGGGGAATAAGTGCGCAGAAAGAGAAACGATTGATAATGAGTAAGCGTAACGTTTGTTTCTCACAAACGGATTAGTCCAAGCTCCACATTCCCCTCGAACCGCGCAACTCAACTCAGCCCGGCTTGTTTGTGTTTGGGTTTCGGGATCCATCTGTAAAACAAATACTGCTGTCAGTCCACGCTCTTATTGTCTTTTTGTAATAGAAATAAACCGTTGCGGAGAAGGCGGCCATTTTAATTTTGCTCTCGCTAAATAAGTGCCCTAATTCGGTTATCGTCGAAATTATTCGATGGAGCTTGTTTTTTTTTCGTCGATCCTGCCTGTATTCAGTGTGCATCGATGATCAAGAACATCATCGATTATCTCAGTCAGAGGCTATTCTGGAATATTTTTTCGTGCGAATTTTTCCCTTCATTACTTCGGTTATCTTCATCCACTCGGTTATCTAAATCAAACCAACATTTTTTTTCTCATATTTCCTCGAACCAATCGAATGATCTGTTCCATCCAATATTTGTGAAATGAAAGTTTTTTCATCATTTTTTGTTTCCTGTACACAACACGTTTGACGTTTTCCTCTCTGCGTCTTGGTTCACCCATGTGAATATACAAATTAATTTGAGAAAATGAAGGAATTATTACCACTCATTTTCTATCATTCAGATCCGAACGGTTATGAGATGAACCAGGAGGATGGTCAAGTACCTCATATGCAAATGATAGAAGAATAAGGTCAAATCCAGGAACACGGATCATGAATGATTGTGATTTCTCGTGATCTGTCCATATATTTCCGAATTGAAATTCAATCTCCTTGGGTTATCTATAACAATCTGGAGTTTATATAGGTGTTGATGCCAAAGCAGTTTGGCGAGGCGAGATCAGTGAAATAATTCATTACATAACGAGCTCGGTATATGAGCCGATTCCCAGATGCTTGAGGGCAAAGAGAGGGTCAATACACTCTTGTCCAAGAACTTCATTTCACTCCCCCAGTGATCGAACAGATCACATCAATTACATCAAACATTATCGATTCGGTCCGGCTGGAGTCTTCTTGCAAATAAGGGTAGATTGCAGTGACGTGATAGAAAGAATGGAGGACCCCAACAGTTAGTCGTATCTCGGTTAAATCGAAGTTGAAAAGTGTTCGGTATTGCGTAACGGTCAGCGGACGACCGTTAGCGTTGATTGCCGTCCTTCGTCACACGTCAGCGCCTAAGATTACCGCAGCCTTACCATAACACGGCTGGGGCTGAGGAAAAAGATAAAGAAAAAGTACGCCAATAAAACAGGAGGGTTAGCTGCCGACGCAGGCACCACTCGAGGTGAAAAAGTTCGCAGATTATCATCTGATTAATACATACCGGAGCCGTCAATAACTGGTCCAGAGCCGGCTCGGAACACCAAAAACTTGTAGAAAAATCAGAGCTTTTTTGTGGGTCTTCTCTAAGGAGATTTGAAGCACTAAATATATATAATCCACTCGGACATCCCATGATACATAGACTCACCTTCATTTCAACTCTGTATATATGTATATGGCGGTCAGGTGGTCGAGACGGTCAAGCGACATCATAGTAATCATGAGGTCGTGGATTCGATTCCTCGGTGGCCGTTGGATTTGGGTATATTTATGCGCTGTACAATGTATATCATAACGTTCTACATAGAACTATCCCAAATGCCACAGTGGTTTGGATTCCACTTGTAAAAACTGTAGATCCCCGTCTCCTTCACTCGCACAAGCCCTTCGGTGCTTCTGAGGGTTGCTTCGGCAACTGAGGATATGAGTTAAATATATATATATATATATATACTGATACTCATTTCCAATGGATAAGCTCAATCTGTGCAATTTCTCATTCCATCCGCTTGCATGAATATTTGTCGTCACGAAGTTTCTTCCATTTTAGAATATTCATCTGAGAAACTTGTTTGTGCATTGAGATTAATTTTTAATTCGATAACAGTCACAGATACGTATAGGAAACTGTCGTGAGTAGTTGTTATAAAATCGAATGGAGATTCGGAAAATGATATTATATACAGGGTGTACTATTCGAAATAATGAACTTTCAATTACTTTTTTCAAGAAATCGGAACATCCGTATCTTTCAACCATTCTATATCGAATGAACTAAAAAAGATAAGGATCATTTTTATACCACAGTAATATTAAATCAAATAAATATCCATTCCAAAAACGGTAACAGATATGCATAGAAAGATATCAATAGGAGTTGCCAGGAAATCGATGGAGATTCCAAAAATAATATGATGTACAGGGTGTTCAAAGTGAAATCTCCAAGTTGCTACTGCCTTCTGATTGAAGCGGCAACACCGCATTATCGAAAATATTTCAGTTGGGTGATTAATATCCGACTATGCTATCATCAAATTTTCGAAATGATCTCTCGTCTGGACAAACAGAAACGTTCAATGTGCCAGACACCGATTGATAATTATGTTCTTGATTATCAAAATATATCTTTATCAATTGAACTAATCAGTTTCATTCTAGTCCATTCATCCCCCATTTGTTGCGCAAGTACCTAATCCGAACCCAACAAGAATTCACCTCGTTCATCGAGTTTTTATGGAAGGGGTATCGAGACCGGGCAAGGATGAACCGCAAGCGACAATTAAATTCCCGTCGGCCGGTCTTATCGATTCAAAATAGTCCGGTGATGGCATTCAAATTATTTTCCATTAAAGTGCGCTGACGTTTCTTTGCAACATCGGCATTTGGTCGGTGTTTTTGCCATCCTTAACAATTTAGTCGGGGTGGAATAAGTGGCACCCGCTGAGCCATTATCGGAGAACGCTGTCCATTTGGCCCGGACCACGCCACGTCAGCAGTCTGTCCTATCTCCCTCCGATCGGCCACGGACGCGGTCTTTGGAACGCCCCTCATTATCATATCCACTTCTGGACCACGGCTACAATTGCGATCGCGATACGTCATTAAGGCTTCCTCCCACTCGACTTATTTTCTACAACCGTAAATACGGCATAAATCTGCGACAGTATATTTGCTCCCATCCACCGAATCCACTCGCAAGTTTACTTTCAGAATACCGCAGTGGCTTGCTGTCAGAAGAAGACGGGCAATAACTCGTGGTATACTGTTTGATGCAAATTTTGTTTGATATCATTCGCACTTCTTGAAATATAATGAAAAAACTTATCGTTTCCATTTATGGTCCTGAATTTGGAATTCACATGATGAACGCAACTGGCGTTATATGCATTGTATATTCGTCTCTACTCAAGAAAGTATCAGCGAGGATATTTCAGATGATTATCCTCTGAATAATAACATATAAGGAACTCAAAGAATCTATTTTTCAACAAATTTTCTAATATGAGACTGTGACTGTTCTCAGTGGATCTTCGTTTCGCCTACCTCATGAAATTTGCACTGCAATCAAAATCAGTCCACTTCAGAATTCACGCAATTCCAAATGTTATATACTATTAAAACTTCAATACACCTATTCACTGTTTCCAATTCTTTCTTCATCTTTGGAATAATTATCAACCACTGGGGTAGTCAGAATCTGGATGTATCTAGCATCTGCTTCTGAGTTGCTCGCGGAAGAGGTACATATATGTCAGATCGCTTTGGAGAAGATAAGCATCATGAACATTTTCTACTAATCTGGAAATCTTCAAATCGTCAACAAAAAGGAGATTGATGTCATTGATGAAGAGGCAAAACAGCATAGGTCCACAATGAGATCCCTGTGGTACTCCCGATTTCACTGCAAAAGGTTCTGAGGTTATACCATTTAAGCGAACTGACTGTGTACGAACTATTAGATGTAGAACTG
The DNA here is from genome assembly GCA_963576655.1 of Gastrophysa polygoni. Classification (NCBI taxonomy): domain Eukaryota; kingdom Metazoa; phylum Arthropoda; class Insecta; order Coleoptera; family Chrysomelidae; genus Gastrophysa; species Gastrophysa polygoni. The sequence continues at coordinate 8,111,793 of OY755085.1, forward strand.
CTTGCGTTTCTGAGGACAGTGTCGGCACAGAATCTACCAGGTGCTCAGGCCAATCAATAGGCTGCGGTTCGAATCTCCAGCAACGCATCTCGCGACTTCCATCGATCTTGACGGAATAAATGAGGCTGCCGGTGCGAGAATCAAATTTTAATATTATTGGCGCGCCGTTTCGTGCCTACAAGTGCATACGTAACTAGAATATCGGGCGAGGCGCGTCTCGACGCCATGTGAGGGTAAAGGTATATAAACAGTAGTTATGATAAATATGCAGGCGAAGCTCGGCGCGCAGAGCGGCGGCATTACGGTGGAAGACAAATATTTGGGCACGGTCGCGCTACGAACCGCCATTGTCATAACATAAGACAATGCGAATGCCGTATCTCATTTTTCATCTGGCCGATCTTTATAATCTCTATTTGCATCAGCTTGTAGCGATCTAATAATAACTCTGGGGAGCGGAAGAGCGATGCAGCCACCGCCACCGCCACCGCCACCGCCGACCACATCGCTCCGAGATACAACGAGATTCTTCAATTAAAACTTATGTTTATTTAGTATTCGCGGAGCGGGCGCCACCGAGAGCAATGAGAAATGTTCAACCGGAATAATAAGAGACGGTGACCGGAAGGAAAACCGCATCGCAACTTCCAATGCACATACCAGTAGTTTAATTTTTTTCATTTATCATTTCTATATGCCGTGCTCTGGTGGAATCTCACTGTTCATACTTCAAAAAAGAGCTATTCGAGCCTTGATAGGTTTGAACAAAAGAGAGTCATGTCGTGAGCACTTTCTAAACTTGAAGCTTTTCACACTAACTAATCTCTATATTTACCGAGTAGCAAGTGAGGCTCCTAAAAGAAAACAAAATTTTCAGACACTAGCTGATATACACAGCTATATTACTCGTAATAACAGACAATTTTCAACTCCTATGTTTATTTATGAGGTCAATAGAAGGGGACCAGTATGTATGAGAATCAAAATTTCAAATCACCTACCGAATGCACTTACTGATATCTGTTCATTTATTCACTTCAAGAAATCAATATCTTCTTTCAAACATACATTACAACTTGGAAGAATTTTTTTCCTCCAATATTCAATAATTATCCACCTCCAATTTCCCACATTTTCGAAAAACTTTCGTGAAAATTATATTAATTTATCACATGTTCTTAAATTTAGTCTATATTATCCAATTTCAAATAACCTATTGATTATATATTATTTTCTTCTCTCTTGTCGTCTCAAATGTTCTTAGGAACTTACTTTGAATTGTGAAAATGAATTTCTTTCTATGTTCATCGTAATGAGAAATATATCTATCTATCTATGTATCTATCTATGGACAATGAGCAGCATGGTTTCTTCACCAAACGATCAACCTTCACGAATTTGATTTTTTTTCACGAACCGTCATAGTAAAGCTATAGATAACCAACGTCAAATTGATTGCATATCGCGTGTCCCAGATCTTTTAGGCCAGCAGATATTTCAGTTATTTGCAGAAAAGAAAAATGAAAAAAAATAGGAGCCGCATGAGACCATGCATGAACGAGCTCATGGTCTCCTACGACACGAATTTTTCCAATTTTTTTTCTGCAAATAACTAATAAATAAATATCTGCTGGTCTGAAAGCTCTGGGACACCCGGTATATACAGATTTTTTGAAAGCCTTCCACAAAATTGACCATACAGTACTTCTTGCCGAATTGAATCAATTCCGCTTTGAAAACAAACTCTTGCCATTTTTCAAATCATATCTTTCAAACCGCAAGCTGTTCGGGGAATATAAAGGCCATAGATTATTTGGATTGAACTAGTGGAGCTCCTCAATATTGCTAGCAATATTGATAGCAATATTGCTAGTAGCTTCATTTTATTTGCTGATGATCAAAAAATTTTCAGGATTATCAACTCACCAGAAGACTGTGAGCACTTGCGAAGCGATATAGATTTGTTATTCCAATGGTCTTCCAGAAATTACTTGCATTCAAATATTCAGAAATATATGTATTCAATATTCACTCATAAACTAAACATCACTCATTGTGATTACACTATTAACGATACAGTATCGAAACGAGGAGAACCAAAAAAAGACTCAGGCATTATTTTCGATCAGAAACTCAGTTTCTCATCATATAAATAAAATAACCTGCTTCCCTAAGAGGATGCTAGACCTGAAAATGTTATACAACTCTATATTGCGTATTTTAGGTCTCGCCCATAATATGGATCATTAGTATGGTCACCAATACATAAAACATACATTCAGCAACTTGAATCTGTACAACGAGTATTCATGAAATACATTGCATTCAGGCTGGATGGGGCATATAGCCGATACAAGGAACTGATAATAAAATTCTTCTATCTAGATTTTCTTTTTCGTCTCTGGAAGATCGTAGACTGTACTATTCTGCCTTTTCATGTATTAGCTTATTGATAACCTCATCGATTGTCCCGAATTGCTTTCACACAAACCAAGTTTGTAATACCACACGTCAACGAGATGTGTTCTTATCTTTCTACTTCGAAATAAAATCGCCAACGTTTAAACTGTGTGAAATTTCTAATGATGTTTGTAGTCTCACTAGATTTTTTTTCATCAAAAAATCACAACTTCCAAAAAAACTGATAAAGAAGCTATTGTCACACAATAGTTTAGGTAATATTATATATTGATATGATTTGATGCCATTATCACTATGCTCTTTTATTATTCTGAAATTTGTTTCTTATATCGTTATAATATTTTGTTTGTAATCTCATAACATTATGTAGTAATCTTTTTCTTCTCGACTTTACACTTTATATATTTTACCACGTCTACTCAATTTTAATTTTGTCGTATAAGTGGGTCTGTACCTGTTTGGTCAATAAAAGATTTTTTCATTATGATGGCAACCATCTTCAGTAGAGTGAGAAGAATACAAAAGAGCGTGTTGAAAAATATCATAAAAATCAAAGAAGATATTATTCTGCATCTTTATTTTCTGAATCAGGAGTATTCAACTTCAGTCAGTTATTCGCCAAAACAATTCTGTTGAGACAATACGAAGACAAAGAAGAGTTGATCTCAATTAACCATCCTTATGAAACTAGATACAGTATCAATGCCATATTACCATACCCTGAGCAAAAAAGACAACTGGTCAGAAATGTTTCACCAACCTTTACCCTAACCTATTCAATGAATTACCACCAGACATTAAAAAAAAATCATGCGATTTGTCAGCTTCCAAAACATATCCATTCAAAATTTCATCCCAATGTTGCTAGTATATAGTTTCAACGTAATCGTGAAAAATGTGTTTATTTTTTTTTCAGGACCCTCACGTTTACACAATACGGATGCCGTATTGAAAACGCTAGATAAGATCATTTCGCAGTGTTGTACATATCCTAGCAACAGGACTTCTTTTTCGGACCACCCTGTATAAACGACTTTCTGGCTAGTTCACTCATTATTCGGGTAGTTACACTTCCTTAGATGGTCCAAACGAGTAGAAATGGCCATATCCAAATCATGAGCATCCAGACGGATAGTAACAATGTTGATTCAGATAAGTAAATCCTTGTTTTCCCCGAGGATTTCCTAGTTTCCTCGAGAGGATAAACTGTATTGTCCTGCAGATCGCGATATCGCCGCTGTCCGTCCACGCAGAAAACCCATTCAGCTTCGGAAACTTCGCGAAGCACCTGTCTGGCCCGAGATCGCCTCGAAAGATCTCCCTCCTGCCGTATGCGTATCTGATGGAGAAAAATGAGGAGATTGTATCTGCGAAATTGCTTTCATTTCGCGTTGACACCGGTGTCGATTATTCGTCGGGCCAGTGGCTCGTGAATATTACGGGAATATGAGTTACGGCCCGCATGTGTCGCTCGCGCCGGACTACGGCCCCCGTCTTATTGCCCCTTACTGTTACGACGTCTGATATGCATGGGTTGTAGTTCCAGACAATGCCAGGTCAGCTTCGGAGCGCTTTGTCCGAAAATTGGCGAATTTGTTTCTGGGATGCTGGGCGTGATATCATCCGGGCATTGTGCCGCGTAACTTACGAACGGCCAGATTGAATTTGATAGCTACTGCATTGTCCATACAACAAGCCCGCTCAAAGGGCAGTGATAGTCTATTAGGCAATCCATGAATTTTGGGACGTGGCATTTTCCTTCATGGATTAACGGGTTCATGTCACAGAGATCTATTCAGACGGCATACTAGTTAGTTGGTTAGAAAGTTATTCAGCAGAATGGCTATCACAAAAACATCTTTATCCTCATAATTACAATTTTGAGAACAATATGAAACCTAGATCTGAAACCTACATCTTTCCATTATGCGTCTTCACAACTAGTGGTAGGTTATTGTACACTTTTAAATAGCTATTTCTTTTCCTATAGCAGTTGTATTGAACCAAGGTGAATAAAGGATGGTGAAATAACTCTTCAATTGTTTGTCCAACAACCTCACTAAGGGCCGGTTGCATAAAGATTCATTAAGTATTTAATGTCACATTAAATATTTGACGTAACGGTATTTTTGGAATACGGTTGCATAAACATTCATCATATATTTGTTAACCTAATCACCTAATTAGCTGATGAATGAAAATGCTTGATTAAGTAAAAAAGCAGTTGCACAAAAGCCAAACAACTTTAAACGTCACATCAAATCGCCTTAATCCTGGCATTAACTTAATCAGTGCTTGATGACTGATTATGTATCCCTTTTCTGAAGATATGGTATCGGACTGTTTGCATTCTATATTATATTTTTATATCTGTGAAGGAATGAACTGGATATATGAGTTCCAATCGGAAGATAGGTACAAAATTTTAGATATTACGGTAAACTATACGTACTTTTCAACAATCTCCAGCAGTGTTGTTTTTTCTGATTCCGTATAGTTTGCCCCTCCGTTTCTTCTTCAAGCTATTCATATCAATATCCATACTGCCACAGATCTGTGAAGCTGCTTCGTCAAATCAAATAATTAAACCTAACCTATAAATGCGCAAAGCATCATCATTTACAAGCACGGAACGTGTGGATCCAGCAAATTAGCTCTGTTGCCACGCATTTTACGTCGTTAGTTAATGGAACGATAATCATAACATACGAGATTTTTATGCAACGCATATTGGATTTAATGTAACATCACCGCTAATGTGGCATCAGATAATCACATGATTAATTTTTCTTTATGCAACCTACCCTGAGGTTGCACCGCTTGGGTATAGATGGCGATCCTGTTAATTCAAATCCGCTTTCCTGATGATGACGGATATCTGACAGCGACGGATAGCTAACGGTTCAATATTTTCGTTCAAGTTGAATTTCAAATTCGAATCATATTTTCATTTTCGAGATCGACAGCCGATCTTGGACAGCCTTAGATATCAAAATTCGATTTGATCAAGTAGGCAGCAGACTACAACTTTTTCTAGTGGCGGGTATAGGGAGCTGCAACACCAGTCTTTATTTACATATCACCTTCGTATACGATACTGATCATTGATCTTAAATTAGGATGTGAGAATTTTTTTGTGGACCTAACACTTCCACTGTGATACTTCTGCTTGTGAACATATATGGAAAACATTTAATGAAGGATACCTAACAATTAGAAATGTATCCTTCGATAATGAACTGCATATCTGAATGAATCCTCATATTCTTAGGTGAATTCCTCTGTATGTTTCCATACTTCAAGCGTACATTTTATGAAGAACTGTGATTCTGTGAATGACAAGAACAAATAATGAGGAAGCTCTCATTAGGAAGATCAGTTGGTCTACACTACAAAGTCTTGATCAACACAGTATGTTGAATCGAATTGTTTTCCTCCAACCCAATTAGTCAAGATATGCTTCATCTCCGTATACAATATATATAACGGGGCTGCGAAGCACAGTCAGCAGAACGATTTAAATTATGACGTTCCTATCAGTGACGAAGTGATTCACAGGAGGAGGGTGGAAGAAGACGAGTGCTAACGGTCGAGCTGGGTAAACAAATAAATAATCTCCTCCCTGGTGTGGTCACTCCATCGGGTCCACGTATTTACGAAATTGGACGGCATTTCTCCTAACAAGTCGTACATTTTCTCAATTAGCTAGTGTATGAGGGGAAAAATAATGAATGAGAAACTAATAGAATGTTCATTGGATATACGGTTATTTGTACTTACTGAAACTGCAATGATATTGATTATTTCGCAGCTATCAGGAGTAATTGTCTTTGCTTCGTCTTCAACCAGCGACAATAACATCAACATCTAGGAACACCATTCCGAAAGGAGATTGATGTTTTGCTAGTGGATGACGCTTACTTGGAAGATGGCATGTTCGTATATCCATTTGCTTTGTTTCTTTTCCGAAAATAAAAACCAAATATAGTGTTTTGAAAAATGCAACACACGCAAAGTAACTCCAAATCGGTTGAATTTTTAGATGTGGAAAAAAAATTTCAGAATTGGAGTATCGAAATGATGAACTCTTGTTACTACTATGGATCAGTGGCGCATAAGCGGGCAATATTATTCATTTTTGTACCATTGTACGAAACATCCTGTATTTTCCCACATATCATAACTTTGTGCTTGCTTCTCAACATGTTTGTCATAGTTTGAAAGACATTTTGATTTCTGCACACTGCTAGTTCTGCTTTCTGGTTCGCATGGTTTGTCGGCAAAAGTTATCGATCGGAGTGGAACCGCAAAACCCGATGAATTAGTAATTGCAGTCAAGAATATAGCAACGAAACTCTAACGAGTTCATACTTAGTACTCCAGCCGCGTCTTTTTCTCTCTAGGTATAAATTAAACTGGAGCTTTCCACTTGATAGATGTGTTCGATAAAGTTTTTCGCCGTTCGAAATTAAGATATTCGACTTGTATAATTAGAAATGAAGCTAATTTTGCATTCTTTGTTTTCGGCGTTCGCTCTCCTTCTTTAATTAAGGACTTTACAGATGCCAGGTGGCTCCTGTTCACTTAGCACCTCCGTTCCATAGTGTCAAAATTAAAAAGCGGTTTTAAATATAATTCAATGTGAATTCGGTGAACTCCCTTCATCGTTTAACTGTCGCCACCGTTTTATATTGGAAATAGAAAGTTCCCTTATTGGATGTCATTTTTCCTGAAGTTAATATCACTGTTTTTCGCGAACCATTCCTCACCGGCGGATATCCGAGGAGGTGAGGGATTATTGAATTTGTTTCCTGTTATGATAATGAATAGAAATCGATTATTTGAGCGCCTACAACTAATTAGATATGCGATGAGTTCAAATCAAAAGGAAAGGTTTCTGACACATTGCAGTTTTTGGCTTCTTGTTAGAGATATCGAGATGTGTCATACAATTGAGGTGGATTTATGCAACCACATCTGACAATTATCAAGTAAAATTCATCAATAATTGAGAATTGACAAATATGAGTTGAAATTATTGTTTTCCTACGGCTCAAGAGATAGGTGTCGTCCTATTGCCTCCATCATTCAATATAACGCTTGAAACGCATCCAAGATTTCATTTTTCACGAACGAATAATCATTTTATTTTTGTTTGAATTTTCATTTATATTTGAACAGTTATCCATGACCGTTGTGGAATCCGATGTTTTATGTATGTTGATAATATTCGGCAACCCTCCTGATTGAGGCATCACTCGAAATCCTAAAAATGCATGGGAATGTAATGGAAGAGTGCATCTATGGCAGTAGAGTATGGAAGAAATCATACCTTCTGAAAATGAGGTATCCAGTGTGATAGTTGTTCATGCGTGGCAACATCGAATAACTGCTCAACAATCTTCAATAGAAGAATGTTAAAGAACAAGCGATCGAGTGAATTTTGAATCCAATACCCCTTTAGGAAGATTCGAGAATTGTACTTTCAATTCTCCGATAGATCGTTAAATGATGTCATTGGGGTTTCTAAGGTTTTTTTTCCAGAAAATGTTGGAAATGAAATGATTCCTTTCAATAACATTTGCCTTGTTGTTTTCCTCATTTATGAAAATAATGAACAAATGTTATGAATCAGCGGGCTTTATAGTCATGAAGTCCGTTCATAACGCCCTAGTGCATTAGAAGTGTAAGTTCATTTTTCAGCTTTTCATGGGATTTTCTCTCCTCGTTTCTAAAAAATAGAGTAGAAGTTATTGAAAATTATTGCAATATATTTGTAGTAAGGACAGATTTAGGATCTGCCCCAAAATGTCACTGCGCTTGAAATTAAACCTTCAGATACCTAAGAGAGAAATTCTCCATTGGTCAGTGACACCTTGTTTTTGAAAAAAATTTGGGAATACAAATATATTTAATAATAATAAAACCTCTACTTATCTTTAAGTATTTAGGAAGTGTAAGTGTTTATAGTGATCGCATCAAAATCATAACTGTATGGAAGTGGAAAATAAATATATGGCTATATGAGCAATCGTCAGTGCGATAACTGAAAGTTCCTGAGTAATATTTTCACAATCAAAACATTCCTAATATTCTACATGAAAAAAAAATATTCAACAACAATTATTCTCATCTTGATATTGATTACTTATGATGGCAGCCCTCTGGTTCTCTTTCATCGTCATTATCAGGTTTGGTTCACTGTGTATGGAACAAATTTCGCCCTTCCACTCCAACTTCCAAGGGTTTAGACTCTAGACTTTAGACCACGGATGGTGATGCCCAGAAATGGCGGAGGCGATGTATAAATTGGCGAATGCTCTAATACGACATGAAATTATTATTATTATTAAATTATTAATAGGTAATATATTATTCCCATACTAGACTCTGCGTCTTCTTTGAAATCATACTTCTCAATAAACCGATGATTATGAAATTTTAGAAGTTTAGAAGTGAAAGCAGCGAATCGCCTTGTATTTCCACTCCTAGTTTCCAGTATACATCCACCAGGTATTGGAAGAAAGATATTATTCATCATCGTAGTGTTGAATACAGAATTGTAATGCTAGAATGTGAAGTTTTTGATCACACCTTCGAATGACTGTTTATTTCAGGTATAAAATGCACTCCCCTTTGTTGGAACCAACTCCAGAAACCCAAAATTTGTATCCACATACTGGCACCCTGTAGAAGTATGTTGTCATGGTCAATCGAACCCGTGCCGCTATATGGGAGTCCGAAAACGAAGAGCCATTGCACCCTCCGATATTTTTCTATAAATATAACTTTATTGAATCTCAGGGAAGCTATGTCGCTATATATAGCTTGGCTTGATGAACACACCCCGCACACCATCGAGCGCATTGTTTCGAAGAATTTGCATCGGAGATCAAGGCCTGAAATCCGTAATTACGCGATACATTTTGAAAATGAAACGTGTCGTCAACGAAGTCCCCTCTCCCTTTCACCGAACTTTTTCTTTCTCCCCTTTTATCTCTCCTAATCCACTTTGAATTGAAAGTAAGCAAATCATTTTGAATACGTTGCATTTTTTGACCCTTTCTGTTTTCTTTCCTCGATGTCTCTCGATCTCTGCCAAGATCGACGGAGTGTCTTTAATAGAAAAACGACAAAAAATATACAAATATAAGGGTTGCCAGAGGCGAAAGAACAATATGATGTTTGCCATCTAAATGGCCCCATCGGTCAGGGACAGGAGGCAGGGTCGTAATCGAATTAAATAAATGGCCATGTAAAGAAATAATAAATACTGGTTTCATGCAGTCAGGAATTTTCCATCATTCAGCAACATCAAAACCTTATCATGAACCACTGAAAAACCGCTAATTGGATTGGATTTGTTCAATGTCACTTCACGTTGTCAGTATTCCTGCATCGATAGGAATATAATGTAAGAAATTACCTAGATATCAAATACAGAGAACTCTAGGCGCATACAGAAAAATTTTCACAGGAGGGGAGGCAGGATTTTCCATCATTCTATGATAAAACAAAACTACCCACTCAAGTAAAACCAGGAATTGATAAAAACAAAAACATACACATACACTCCTGGACAAAACAAAAACAGACAATTAGGGGAGTATCAGAAACCGAATATCTCAGAAACCATATTAACTTGTCTGGTGATCAATGGTTACCAGTAAATTCTCAATGCAACATACTCATAGAATGTTGGTTGATAACATTGTGAGTGAATGAGATTAACAATTTTTGTCGATCACATATATGAGAGGATTCAATTCGAACTCCTATTCCGGTGTTAAAGTATAGATCATTTTATCACCCTCCAAACTCAACATTTGGTGTAACTTTTAGAAAAATTCTTGGAGAGATTTGATTTGTGGAAAGTAAGAACATACCTATACCTGATATAAGAAAGCATAAAGAAGATATATTGGAAAATATTCCAATATTGGTCGAATTGGAACTTGAATAACTCACTGTCATGAATCAGAGATGGTTTCAACACTAAAATGGCATAATTATATAACATGTTTATAAACTTCCATCCCAGTTTAGTCCGGTTGCCAGATGGATATAGTATCATCATTTTCTGTACGTTTCTGGGATTACGAATAGAGTTGGAATCAAAGTTCCAACTACAACCGTTAGACAGAAGATAAAAAATGTATTGAAATATAAAAAGGTATTTCAGTGGTATTATTGGTAGAAATACCGTATTTCAATTGAAGCTATATTACCTAACATAAATACCATGCACTTGATAATGTCTAAACTCAAAAAAAAAAAAATAAGTAGAGGTTCATTAATTGAACTTTGGTTTAGAAAATAAATCAATCAAAAACAAGCTGGAACTTGCTCTGCTCATGAACTAGGAAATCATATTGGTGAATATACTTATAAAATGATATTGAACATTCTCAACTTGAATACCCTGGCTCATAAGAGATTGAGATCATCTTTCACTATCCACAAAATAATCAATGGCAGAATTGATACCTCAGAAATTGTTGGACTTGAATATGACCTTTGATGTGAATCCAAGGAAACTCAGAAATCTTCAAAGTACCCTCTTATCGTACCAACTATGGCCAAAATGAGACTGTAAGTAGAATTTTGAAACTTGCAAATACATACAATGTAAATTTAGAATTTCTTGATTCTTCTTTGGCAACATTCAAAAAGACGTTTGAAAAATTGTAATTATCAATTGATTTTTATTTTTTTCTGTTGAATCTTCATATTTTCTACTCACAAACAAGTGATAGTCAGTAGGCAAATCCGTGAATAAATAAATAAATGATAATATATTCTCTACACTTATTCAGCTACAGTATTTCTTCCAAGTTGAAGAAAGCAGTCAAATGTATTGCTGATATATTCATCCCATTGTGTTTATTTGTTTATGTTCATGTATCGATATTATCAATGTTTTCACTAGTCTCAGGTATCGATATTCGAGAACCATATATAAAATAATCGATCTAAATCAACATGAATGACAAAATGACTAAAAGAATAGCGAATACAGTAATATTATATTCATCAGGTCACTACATACGACGCCAATGTCAACGTATTGACTGACAATTTGGAGTCTTCTGCGCATTGCGCACATGTTTCCAGTTTTCAGTCTAGATTACGGTTATGTCCGGTGTTCCCGGCCATCTGACAGCCCTAGCCCGTCCCTGTCGCGAGAACCGACTGCCGATCCGCTATCGTGGCTCGCACGTAAACCGTCCACCGTCCACCGTATCAGCAGAGCGGCGAGCTCTGAGGTGGCTTCCGCTCGGGCTGGATCTTGGCCGGCGTCCTGCATCGCTGTTGACGTTTTGCGATATAGCCGCATGCAAAGACCAAATTGAATTTGGGACTGGCCGGCCTGTTTGGATTCCAGGATGGTTGTTTAGTTTGCCGGAACAAAGAAAACAGCCGCGTGTTTATTCTGCTTGAAATAGCAAGCCGCTCCCCGGCCGGTTCTCTCGGACGGACGATGTAAACACCTCGACGAGATATTGCCCAGCGAGCGGTCTTCCTTCTCTGCGGTCGCACGATGTACACTGTACACGGCCGCAGTGTAAACTGTACACAACTACTAGCGAGAGGCCGGCTAGATCCGCTCACCGCTGCGGTTCGATCGCAAAGCGGGCGTTAAGCACCAAGGTCCTTACATACAAGGTTACCTCATATGGGGGCTTCTGGGCGAGGGGTGCGTGGGTAGCGAGCGGTGAGTGGAAGTATCACGACATTTTTTCCCAGCTCATTGGAATTTGATTTCCGTCGGTTTTGTGCCACAACTGTCATTCATTTATATTTGAATATTTGAATTCATCATTCATATATTCGTGTGGAAATTAATAAGAATTCATCATCGAGTAAGTATCTATAATATTTGGAATTCTCGTTACTTTTCCAACGCGCTCTCCACTAGTTTTGCTTTGGCCTGAAATTGGTTCATGATGTTTGCCAAGATGGAGATGTCTGCTACTGTTTCCATTTCTTTCCAGAATGGCAGAGGTTTTCCTTGATTGATCACGATACAAATTTATGGCACTTCATCAGTGCGTACCATGTAGAATAATTGTTATGCAATTCCACTCGACCATCTACCTTATCCAATATCAAACATAAAACTATATGATATAATAAGAAAACTAGCATCATTACAAAAGTGGGATCATTCCTAAGATTGACAATCTGTACAATCGGATCATACTCAAAATAAGGATCAAGATCAAAAAAGTCAAATGAAATTTCGAGTTTTAACCTACAATATCGCCAGGCTCCTCCGGGTAAACGGGTGACGTCATCCACAACCGCACTGCTATTGGCCAGGATGAAATGAGATAACCTTGATAAGCTCTTATATGTTTTTTCTACCGAAAAAAAGTAAATGGAAGAAAGAGTATCGTATACTATAGTATTCAGAATGAAGTAGGGATTCAATTTCCATGAAATGGAATAGACGGTGCCATTTAAAAAAAAATGGGTTTCTTGAGGATTGAAACAAGGTTTCACGGGTGAAATCAGAAAGAAGATTATGAATCATCCCTGATTCATTTTTCTATCTCTTCAAATGACGAAGATAATGATTGTTAAGGAAATTGTGGGACACCCTGTATATTGACTTCAGTCTGAGATATTCAACTTGTTCTCATGAATGTCAACGTGAAATCAATGTTTTTTTCTTGTTAACCTCAAGTTGAATCGATTTCAATTTAGAGCCTTTCATATAGCCTCTCAACTCTGATTAGTTCCGAAAAATTACAGTGGAATTTCGATATCCTGATTCATTTCCGTAACAGACATTTCCGAGGACATTTTGTTCTAGGTCAGTTTTCGACTTACAGCAGCAAAAATATGCAAACACATATGTCATATGTCAGTAACTCCCTTGTAACCACAGTTTAAATATACCAGTTCAATCACACTCTGTATTACCTTTGAGGGGCTCGCCTCCACGATAGATAATCAGCGTTAACAGGGTGTTTCTGATATTGGAGTAATAAATTAAATAGGCTGCTCTATGACACATAATGACTAGATCAGATCGCAACGAATCTTACTATAAGGCATGCGAAATAATACAAGACCATGAAACGTTACTTGATTCTTGCCTACTATACTTCTATAGAGCTGTCTGTATATATTTGAACCTCACTCACAGAAATTAATTCAAAATTATCAGAGAATAATGAATACGGAAGTTCTATATTTTTTTTTCTGAATCATCAGATTTCGTCAAATTTCTTATTTTTTCTCACATGTTGTTGATTTTTTTTCAACGGAACACCATGTATATCATCTCATGTGGTTCATTTCATTCAACAATTTTCGAAATATAAGCATTCAAATATTACATGAAATGATGTGCTTTGATGTTGCAGTGAAACATATAGCTCAAGAGGCAATGGGGACTGAGGACCTGGCGCCATATTTGTTGTAAACCTATCGAATGTAGGTTTATATTGATTTTCAATTTTTTGATATTTTTCAAATATTATTGATAATTCTTTGATAACTTTCAAAATAACTCTTGTAGGTGGGGCGCGAAAATACACAGGAAAACCCTGTACCCAATGGTAAACGTGCTCGTAGGAACATGATATGATGAACATTGAATTTGAAAATATCCGGGAAATTAAATAAGCATAGAATTGATGATGAGGGATTGAATTGGGAAATCAAATAACAATTAAAGTCATAGCATCACATTCTATTACATGAAAGTTCACATGTAGAATCAGGGCAACACGTTACCCATATGGAATCATGTAATCTCATGGAATTTTGTTCAGAATTGACCATCATAATTTTCTAATTTTGTATGAGCCACCCAGCCCTTTTCGAAAGTCTATCGCATAACTACGACTGCACCACTCCATCTCACTCTCTATTGGAGACATCTGGCTCGAACTCTTTCAATTAAGATGAAAAATCCAAATGCATTAGCGTGGAGAGAGCGCCAGATAGCGAGGGTGTGAACAGCGGCCAGGGGGCAGAGATATAGGGCGGGCAGGGGGTACCGGAGCCGCTCCAGACAGCCGCAGGTCTTGATTAGAACGGACAGCGGCGTCTTTATCTGCCGCCGACACGCCAACGCCTCAGAGACACCGCTGCACCATTCTTTTGTCGAGCGCGAAGAAATGAATTTCGAATGTTTCAGATGTTGGTTCTACATTCGTATAACTAGCTCCATTGTGAATGACATCTACATGATGTTTCCGAAATTAGAGCGATAAATGAAGTTTGTAATAGACAACGAAAAAACAAAATGAAATCAAATAATGCACTCGATATTTTGGGAGATAATCAATTGAAAAGTTTTCCTATAACATTTGTTCACCACTGATCAGAGGTTAACGACCGAATGCTTTTCGCCTAGTCGGACACACCGGTATCCATAACCCCGATAGATTGAAATTTGGGTCAATACACGCCCATAAAACATTCGCGATGCGACAAGGTGGTTGTCAGCTTGCATTCGAATCTCAACTCCCTACATCCTCGAATACCTGTTATGAATTCAAATGATGTGTCATCGTTTATCAAGTCAAATATGTTCACGAAATGGAAATGAACTCGAAACAGTGCGAGAGTGAGAGGGATCAAAGCAGTTCCTACCAAACAACTGGTAAAACGAAATCTTAGATTCTTCGAAAATCTTCGATGGCTCAGAAAAATTTATTTTGGTATTCATTGTCGAGTGGGGCGTAGTGAAGCCGCCCCTCCACTGCGCCCTTCCATTGTGTCATTGAAGTATATTATGCCTCATAGAACACCCTATTTAACTTATGACTCCATTCTCTGAAACTCCCTGTATATCGATTACTCCGTATGGAATACTTCAATAAAGACATACAGTATACCATGTGTTAGTTGCGAAAATTATACAGGTGGAACTCTATCAATTAGGACGAAAGAAAAGATAAGAACAATATAAAGAGAAGATACACCGACAAATCAAAATTAGCTGAACATATCCTCACTAAAAATGGACGACATAAGGCCGATTGGAGTAATATCAAGATCATAGGGAAAGTAGACAACAATCAAAAACGAAAAATCAAAGAATCTGCTTGCATACTTCTGAACGGAGACAATAATATCACTTCTTTTTCAGTTCATATACAAATAACTTGACATCCACTCCTTGAAACTTGTCACTTTTCAGTGTCGAAACAGCGAATCATTGAAAAAATGTTTTACATGGAAAGTTGAAAGAGAAGGGGAAGATCAAGACAAATGTGAATTGAAGCTCCAAGGAGAATCTAGAGATGATGTGCGCAGTTAGCCAGCTATCTGATATAAAATATACGAATTATTCATACCCCCAAACATTATTATACGGGCACTCACCGATTCAGCATCTTCTAGATGGACAGTCTCATTCGGAGTAGTAGCAGCAGAAGGTCTTTGGGATGTCGATAGGTTAATTGCACCATCCCCGTCTATGTCCTGGTCCATAGTTCCATCATCCTATAACAAAAATGTCACTCAACAACAGTGCAGTCATTCATTCAGTGGAAATCAAAAGTTCTGTAAATATTCTCGATAGTTTATCTTTGTTCTTACATTGTACCCATGTAGGAACGCACTGACAACTCATGAAATTCTTCGGTATGGTGACCTCTACATGCAACATGTTTCCCTGTGAAAATGACTCATCTATTCCCTGTTGATGAAGATAAGCAGATCATTTAATTCTTTCGAAATCTGGACTGAATGGAGTACCCCAACTTAATTGATATATAAATAGAAAGTTTTGGTAGTTTCACAGCAAACATTTGTATACATGTATACATAAAAATATGTGCATAATGCATGTGGTATCTCTTATGTAGGTATGTTTTTTTCCAAAGATCCATTTTTCCATTTTTGTGACTCGTGAATTCATGTGACTCCGATCCCATGCTGTCGGTCACTAGATAAATTCTTTATTCTGATGTTTCAGACCACAGTATGCGATATAGTCATGTTATCTCAGCTCTCAACTCCTCTACTCGACAGCGTGACTGATCATATGATATTCACAGCTTTCATTTGATCTTCTGCTTCATTCCTTGAAAGACTCACATGAAGAGTCAACCTGATGAATCATATTTTCCTCAACAATAAATCACATTTTCTGCCCCTCAGTTCTCATTACGGACATTGAGGAGTGTGTGAAGCACATTTCTTCTTCCTTCCTTTATATGTTTTCGCATTTCCGCAGTTTTTCCGCTGGATATTATTTTATAGCATCGGATGCTTTCACACACGGGCTGGACTGTTAAATCCCACTGGACGAGACACCGAGACTTGATTTTATCGCTCTCAAGACACTCGTCCATTTAGGATAAAACGCTCTCGTAGCCGTTTGCAATCCTCAGCCGAACTCTCACTTTTTACGGTTATTAGGTGCGTCGGATTATCCGACAGAAAACGAGTGTGATTCTGGACTATCATTTCAGCTTCGAAGTTATGTAGCCGACCCTGATTTTGATAGAAAGTGAAATAAAATGGAGTTGCCATCGAACTATGTGTCGAATCTGTATATTCCGGCATACCCAGAGATATGTAACCCCCTGTAAGTGTCTCAGTTGGAGGAATGAAATAATCGAATTTTCATGACCAAAATATTACATGATATCTTCGAATGGAAAAATCCATTTTTCCTCAATGTTTCATGGCGAGGGATATCAACTCCCGTTTTTCAAACGACAGACTGTCATTTACCAACCAAGTCGACACACCATCTCGACCATCTGGCCACCATTTTGCTATTTCAATCCTCCAACTGAGGAAGCTACAGCTATTACCATATCCGAGGTCACCTGATATACAAGTCGAAATGAACAGATCAGGTTTTCTCATCATTGTCATCTATGTGAAGAAATGACAATGAACTACTTCCACAAATCAACTGTTTTTTTTTTCATCTGTGGACAACACGAAAGGGAAGCCTATGATGTTCGAGGAACATCGTGTTAGCCAGCAGTGGAATTTTGGGAGAGTAGGAAGGTGTTGGAATTTTTCTTGAAAGTTTGGAGGTTGATAGAACTGTGCTACGACCATTCATGAAACTTTGTGTATGCCCACAAATCTTATCTATTCGATTTGAACGACTAACATTTTGACAAATATCGAATCCGTTTGGTACTTTACTTGCTTCAAGAGACGAAGAGATTCTGTTATTATATTCACTTATTCTCGATGCTTTCGTACACGCTTTATTGTACTGTAACTATATATAAATTATTCTTATTGATTTATTATTGTTATTATATTATTAATTGGGTCTGATGATTTCCAGTGAGAACCTTTGTGATCACAAGAAACGATCAAAGGCTTGAGTCTCCTGAAGGGGTTCTATCAATGCCTACACACATCTTAAATCTATGCATTGATCTTGATCGATCAATATCATGAAATACTAACTTTCTCCAATGTATAGTGAAAAAGAATAAAGACAATTCATAATAATGTGAAATATTTGACCTCGAATAGTATTTGTACGATATACTCGTACATATTGTTTATACTATGGAACCAACTAATCTAATCTTTGGAGTGTCCAAATTTGAATGCTGCAATCGTAAGTAACGTCGACCCATATTTTTGATGAATTTCACTCTACTGAAAATGGAACAGAAGTGAAATCACCTGCATATTCAAACAATTAAGATAAACACCCCTGTGTGTACGTAAAGGAAGCGGATAAGGTGGCAGAGAAAAGGTCCGGCTATCCCTCCGTGGTCATTTATTTCGTTTAAAGGATAATCTGGATAATAGGTCCCCAGTTATCTTCAACACGCTACTGCTTTATATGATCCACTGTATTATATCGGACAGAGCCTCGTATTCCCACTTTTATGCCCTTTACGGGCACATTTCATTCTGTGTGGAATACTCTGCGTTTCAGTAATTGGTTGTTCGTACGCTTTCCAGAAAATCGGTAGGTAATAAATAGCCTGCACTAGAGCAATATCTTCTGAAACAAATCATATGCAGAGATGATGATGAGGTACGTTCTTCGAGTAATAATCATGTGAACCGATGAATTGTCCATATCTCCACATGATCCATTCAGAGATGACGGTGATATTCACACCTACTGGCAAGTAGGTCCCAATGGCCTCTTATGCCTATCCACATGAATCGAAGAAATTTTGGATTTTGTGTATAATATTGTCGTCATTTCAAAATCATCGTAATCGTGAATATGGATATAATAATTGGATACTGTACACATTTCAGAATTGGACATACTTATCCTACTCGATTAACAGTTCTTAATTAGGTAAAGTATATGTGTAAGTCTTAATACACAATAGCATGACACACATGAGCGTACAGTATACCTCTAATGGAAGAAAATATTCATTCGGTCATAGTAAACACATATTCCGTATATAATATACATAATATAGAAAACAGTATTTCTTGGAAATCACATGTAATCTTGGAACAGTAGTGAAAGATAAATAGATACAAAATTTGCATGTGTGCGTTTTATTTTTGCAATTTCGCATTTTGGATATATGCGGAAAACTTTTTTTGAATTTGTCACAATAAGAGTTCAATAGCAGCTCTGTAATTGTAATTGTTCCCGAGATACAGCACTTGAAGAATTGATATTTTCATCCAAAAAGTGAAATTTTCAGTTTTTGAACAACTTGATCTGATCCTGAACATCCTACGGGATGTGTTGGTTCTGGTTATTGGGATAGAAATATCAAAAAGAGGGGGGGGGGGGGGGAAAGGGAACAGAGAGCTTGTTTTTCATACCTGCTTAAAGAGATATGTGTATTTGTTTTCGAATCAGGGCAAAGTTTTGAATTTTCGTGCTGATCAAAGATTTGGAAAGGAATTTGACCTAACCTGATCGGTTTCTCAATATCGCGGAAAAACTGAAACAACTTTTACCATCACTATTATAACATGATATCATTATAACATGAACATTATCAAAACACTTTCTATGAAGGGATCAAAAAATAAAATCAGATTCATTCTAGTGTTCAAAGAAAAGAAATCAATATTCTTTCTCATGAACGCCAAGCTGTATTTTTTTATTTTTCAACGCATTTATTTTTCATATTCGGATGATGTACTACACATTATGTGTCCGTCTTACTTTTTGGTCTCAATTTTGGAGAAACTAGCATTTCTAGGAGAAAAAAAAAAAAGAAATGAGTGTTTGTAGGGTTGTTTATTCAGTCATCGGAATACTACAATGATTCTAATATTATTTTCATATTTCTTGATAACCGTCAAGTAACTAGGTTTTCCGTTGAAAAAGTTCTAATGTTGAGAAGATTTTCAAGATAACTTGAATCAGCCTTATGTGACAACTGACCAGCAAAATCTGTCTTTCCTGTAGAAATAACTCATTATTCCCGATCAGAAAGATGCCACAACTTTCCTAACGCCCCATTAATTTGATTTTCTGCTCAACTTCAACAAAAATGCCGCACTGATTGCCCTATTTGGTCTGTTTAAAATCACATCGTGGTGCCGCTTTGAATAAAATCGATAAACATGGATACTAATATAAGGAACGAAGCCACTTAGTTATTCAAACCACGTGGGCAATATTTTTCCAAAGAATGCGGCGTTATTTTTCAGTAAAAAACGCTATAATCATACCAGCACCCTCTAATTTACGCTTCTTCTCACCCTCTCTACGATACTGGCCTATATAATGTAGCAAATCAGAAATTGTTCAAAGTCGAGGTTCCTCCACTGAAATCGATGGAATATTTTAGGGTTTTACTCCGGGTTTCATAAAGTGAAGAATCATTTGGTTATCCTGTTCTCATATCTGTTTAGACTTTACAAGGTGTTCTTCAAGGTGCGGAAGTATTAAGCATAATAAAAAACTCGAAAATATCAGGAGGTCAATAGGCTGATAATTATATAGTATGAGTTGATAGCCATTTCAATGCATTAATTTTTTTCAATGAATCATCATAAAGTTATGCCCGTATTCCAAAAATCACTTGATGATGGTTGAAATGGGCTCAAAACCCATGAAAGCATAATGTGTAGCATGTCATCGGAATCAAAATGAAAACGGCTATTCGAATCTGATATCGAGATATCAGAGCCGTATTTGAATGATTTGATGATGGTTGCTCGATCAGAGAATCGATAATGCCAAAATCAATTATCATCAAAAGTTGCAATGAAGATCTTCTCTTCTTTAGTTTTGCCGTGATATTCATTATTAACGCCAGAAAACAAATCAAATTGGAAATCCGGATATGCAGTTTTTTTAAAATGACTCAAAACTCAGAGATTTTTGATTGGTTCTTTTCTAGCTCATTGTTTGGCCTATTTATCCAAATCTGTATCTCTCGTAGTTTCCGAGATGTCCATAGTGCCCCTCCTCTCAGAAACAATGTATAAGTCTTCTCAAATGAGTATTTTTGAGAACTTTCAATGGCAGGGACCTTGTTCGAAAGAGATTTCGTGGTATCAGATCATGCATTTGAAAATGTAGATTAGCATTTATATTCATTCCGAACCACCTTCCTTTGAATAAATAATATCGATACCTACATTGAGTTGAACTCTCAAGTTGTCGAGTCTCATATACTTGAAAGAATAATTAAAATCCTTCTTCATCAACAAACAAGGTATTTCTTGGTTCGAGAGGAGACAGGCGTTTCCTTTTTTCTTTTAAACTCCAATATTGCGGAGTTGTGTAAACAGAATGTTCGTGACTGATGTGACAATCAGACTAAAATAAACTTCTTTCTTTGAGACAATTGTTGTTCTTTCGCGACGTTTCTTCGTTCCTCGAACTGAGGAATAGAAAAACTTTCGCGATATTCAGAATTCTGAAATCGTAGAATCAGATTGCTTAACGTAGAAGGTGAGATGAATTGTTTGCGTTTTTTTCGACGATGTGATTCTGCTGGAATACGTGAATTTGGTGTGGAATTGATATATTTTTTAAACCAGTGCACACCATCTGATCTTCGGCGTTTTTCTAGTGTACCTACTCTGTACTTCTCGAAAATGAAGACCTATTATTATTATTATTATTAAATGTCTTGCTATCCTCGGTCATCGCTCTATATATATGATTAGACCGGAACATCAGAATGTAAAACACTTTGACATACAAGGTCTGATATACTTTGTTATTGGTTTCATAACCAAATTGATATTAGCATAATCTTAGCTACTTCATGTTCATATCTTTACAGGGTGGTTTGTGTTGAATATTAATGAAACTTATTTTTGAATCCATCATTGGATGCAGTGATATCCTTCATTATGAGCGTGCAAAAAAAAGAATTCAACTGCAGATCAATCCGAAACGACTTGTTCGTCAAATTTAGCCAATCATGCCATGATTTTTCCGAAAATATCCAGCAGCATGTTGAGCTATTTAGTGAATAGGAATATGTAGCATCTGTATCGTTGCCTATGGATTCTTGTCATTATTTTCGAATTGTACTGCAGAAAATGGAGTTTACAGAGATCAATTTTGTATTCCCTAAGATATGGAATGGAAACTTTTTTGTCGAAGGAAAAGTCCGCTCATTTTGCCATCCTGTTTGAAATTTGTTGAGATCTTTCAAATGTATAACATTCTGACATTTAACTGAGATCCATCAGTTCACGAACATTCCACGAACTTCAATGATCGCGGAGTTATAGGATGTGGATAGTCTTTGACAACTACCAAAACCTTTTTACTTTTGCTGCTGTTTCTCGCTATCTCAACCAGCCGATACAAAAAATATCACCCTCAGCGCAGAAATATCAAAATAATAATGACAAATGTAGCGGAATAAAAATGTGTTTTTTATATCGGTCGCAAGTTTCCACTTTCGGGGCGAAAGCCTAAACAAGAGAGAGTCGTTAGAGAAGTTCGTCGGCAATTTGAAACCCGGGAGGACCCCGGAAAGTAGGATCTCACCCCCTATTGTTGACCGATGACGTGGAGTGGGGTCTATTTCGTCGATTTGAAATTGTAAATAAGAGCTTAGTCGGCCACTCAAATAGGTCATCTACTTTATTTGACGGTTGAAAGCGGCGAGGAAAAAGGAAAAAGGAGATAATCAACTCGAAACACTATTGTGACCGTTGTGAGAAATGAGGATACTTGGGTGCAGGAACACATCGGATCTGATAACTTGATTTTGATTTATAAGGGGCTGAGATTCAATTCTCGGTGACCACGCTTCCTGGTGATATCCGATAGATACAGGAATTCGCAAGATTATTTTTCCACCGCTCATTTGCTGCTGATATTCACATGAAGAATTGAGAGAGAGATGATAGAGATGATGGAAAATGCCCTTTCCACCGTCAACCTCAAAAATATAATATATGAGTAACATTTTTTTTATCCTGAGAGTTTGGAGGTCCTAAAGATTTGCAAACATTTGGAATTCGTGTTGTAGCAAATAGACATCCTTGGTGAAGGGACCATATGAGGTATCGAAGTGAAATTTTGCCTTGGCAGAGGTGTGAACTGTAAGGAAATCATTTGCACTCGATGAGCTTCGACCTCACCTCATTTTTCAATGCCTCTTTAGATGCGTCTAGTTTTTTATTGCATCTATTTCTAGCTACAGCACTTTTCCAGAATCCGGGCATGGGATCCTATACCGATGACAGGTTTTGATGAACCATGGTTCACCAGTGGATGGTGGTTGATATTGGTGTATGTGAGGCCATTCCCAGCATATGAATCTCCGAAATCTCTTCAGCACATTGCGCATCTCCCAATTAAAAACACGTTCATCTCCAAGGAAATTTAGGAAAGAAACCTGTGAATACAATTTCAGTCGTCTGAATTATTGTGATACCAAACAGTGCGTGGAGGTGTTGGACTGGTTCGCAGATGAGTAATATGTAGTATGAGTTTCCAAGTGGTGCTCTGACATTCAGGGTTCCGGACTATCAGGAGTCGAACGTCTTGACATAATGATAGTTGATATCAGGGATACGAGTTATTATATTAATTGTTTGTCCACGGCGGATAGAGGCATCAGCATGTGTTCCTGAGTCATCCAGTTTGTTTAAGAATCTGAGCCAAGTGAGATTGTGAGCATCTCTGAGTATGACGACTCAAACCTTGATCGTACCTTCTCGAAAAGTCATCATATGGGTCCAAGTTATCGTTCACTCGGTCGATTTTTTATTTCAATTTGGCAATCTGAGCCGATTCCGAAGAGCTTCGACAAAATTTCAATTCTCTGATATCTTTCAGCTACGGTGGTCCTTAAATGCCATCGGAAAGTTATGACAACAGTAAAACCTATACTATTTTTTCGACGATTCCAAACACATTCTGATAATCGGCAACTGAAAAGATGCAGAAGCCAAATTTTCCGTTCGGTTGAGAAAAATTCATGCAAAACGGTGGCAATATCAAAGTATCATTTAAATGCACTGTTCAAACTACAAAGTTTGTCTACTAAAGACTATCACTATATCCACATGAACTGTCAGTTCTGTTAGGTGGCTGAATGGAAGAGCAACCACTTGTGACGCAGCCAGATATTGAATTCTTGTACGAATAATGAAAATTTCATACTTACCAGTGGTTTCGATTATCATTATTATTACAAAAATTCCGAAAGGTCTTCCATGTAGTTATGCAACGAATGACATGTTACCTGCTCAAAATGGATTTGACGTAAAGATATTCCTGTAATCCTTCTCATACGTTCTGCTATATATCCCTTCTTTCCGATGGAGAGAAGCAAAAAACGTCACAAAGGTAGCAGAAATCAATCATTATTATCGGAAAAGATTATAGAACACTTTTTCAACTCTCATATTCTGGGATCATTGCTTTTTTCTCGATAAATTCTGCATGCCTCCAATCTACTTTATTCTTCACCCCCTCGACCTCTCTATTCCAGAATATCCCAGATATACGAGTAGTCTGCCAGACAGGATATATCGATTAGCCGATTTTTAATTTTGTTTTTGTTCTTCTCACCTCAGCATCTGCAGGGTGTGGATTCTGTCGGGGAATATTCCGTCGATATTGACACAGAGTGACTTTAGTCTTCGCTGTAGATAATCTTCAAATTATGCGAAAACGAATTTCGAACGAGGGACTGGGGACTGTTCTCTGATTAAAGAGTTGGGCTCTTCCATTGTCACTAGTGGAATCAATTGGAATAATAACGAACTGAGTTCATTCGTCTGGTGGAAGAAAATGACTTCCTACACTCCTACAACAATAATAAAAATGTTCAATGTGCATTTGCAGCCACAACTTCTTAACTGAGACTATAAGATTATTCATATCACAAAATGTGGAGAAGAATAAGAAATCAACCTATTCCATCACTGAAGTCATAGTTCGATTTCTGTTCTTGTAAGGGTTTCTCATGAGTTTCAAATGATTTGTTCGAAAGATTGATTACACATATTAATCGAGTGCAAAAAGTACATAAACCAAAGACAGAAATACTCAATCCAGGCAAAACAAGCTGATATCTTCAAAGACAATAATGATCAATTATACTCGTTTTCAACTGATATTAATATCATATCTGAACTATAACTTGTATCTAGTCGCTGATGATCGAAAGATCGATGTAACTCGAAACTCAAATAAATAAAAAAAGATTGATTACCAACGTGTTCTATAGTGCACCGTTTCATAGTCATTTGATGTGGGTATTTTGGAAAATCATGTCTATTCTAGTATGAATTCGTTCCAGTCAGTGTGGGTTTTCAAAGAGTAGATGTGTTATATAAAGAAGGAGCCAATAGTTTCCAAGATACCGTATTATTATGAACAATATATTTCATAGTAGTATGATCAGACCAGGAGATGGGTAACACTACAACTTCCTCAGAGGTAGAATCATAAATCAATGAAAATCTCACGACTTGATGAAGATATATGGAAAATTATATACTTTTCGACAAATGTGTTACAAATTTGGGGCATCTGTCAGAGATACAGAATGGACCAGTCGGGACAAAGTTGCGGTATTTGATAGTCAACAAGATGATGCTTCGAAAAATTCGAAATACATATAATGACAAATTTTTGAGAAAATAATTAATATTTCTTCATTGAATTTGAAGAGATATTTCGAAATGAATGTTACCGTTCTTGAGAAGAAATATAATTTAAGGAGCATCATATATACTACAACTCCAAATTGTAGTACCAAAGAAATGTCTGTGGTTGCACCACGAAAATGGTGAATAAGATTTATGCAGAATAGACACCCTGATCAAGGAATCACGGGTGTCACCTTCTTTGTCTTTGAACAGAAAGTAATTACTTTCATGAAAGCTCTGTATGTTTTGTACTGACTTCAAACAAATGTTGAATCAGTTAGTATATCATTATTGTAATCTTCAGGATGTTCATTTTATTATAGATATAGCTATATCTATTTGAAACTTTTTTGCATATCTAAACGAGGTGTTCATTGTGAATCATTCATATCACTGATATATTTCATGAATTTCTGTTGAGTTATCGAAAAAAACTTTCTGCTATGCTATGTATCTTCAGTGAATAATCAATCAATTAACTTTCTGTTGATTTTCACCTTTTTCTTTCAATTTCCACTTTACAGGATGCTGATAACTCTATAACTACTACTAGTTTCTTGGGAGTTCCATATGGACCCTATAAGTCTTCCTAGGTAGGTATATTACGTACAAAGAACTCAGAGAATATAGAATTTCTGTAATGAACATTCAGAAAATTATGGAAAATTATTCATGAATTCTAGTTTATGATTTTTCGAGTGGAAATGTACTTTTATAGCAGAAATATCCCAAGTGATAACTAAATACTGGAAGAAAATTATCAAATCAGAGGATATTCATCTAGGAAAGTTACAAAATAACTTGAATATCGATCACATAAAATTGTTGAGAATATGGGAAAATGCTAAGAACGAAAAATTCCTGTCTGAATTGAGGGTAATAGAATTGCATCTTATTCGTAGTGATTTCACCAAATATTTTTCAGAGTGACGGATCGGATTTCTATTTGATTTCTCAATATTGAGCCAAATTTTCCAATGGTAATTGCATCATTATGTGATATACATTTTTGTTAATCACGTCCTGGCTTCAAATTTGACGAAATTGGTCACCTCATT
Organism: Gastrophysa polygoni; assembly: GCA_963576655.1. Classification (NCBI taxonomy): domain Eukaryota; kingdom Metazoa; phylum Arthropoda; class Insecta; order Coleoptera; family Chrysomelidae; genus Gastrophysa; species Gastrophysa polygoni. Next base: position 8,138,300 of record OY755085.1, read on the forward strand.
TTCATAGCACATCAGAATGGTTAGTTCAGCTGATTCTGTTATGGCCAAGTATAAATATGCATTTCCAGTTTTCGTTGAATTTCAGCTCAATGAATGGATCTATTCACATCAACATGCAGCCCTGCCGAACTCCAATTTGATATTTCAGACAAAATCTCAGGCGTGTTCATATGACTTACAATAGAGGTCCCCATTAATAATTGAGCAGGATTTTTGTCCTGAAACAAAACAACGTTATCGGAAGGAGTTCAGCAGCAAGATACATAATTCAGGACAAACAAATGAATAGAGCTTAGAGATTTCCTTGCCTGAGGCTCTAGACTCCTTACTCCTTCACAAACCATTATACCCTTACTCAATCGATACAAACTTCGTAATGTTGTTAAGGAACTTGACAAATTATGATTCACAGGGAACAAAACAACTGCATGGTTTATCAGGCGGATGTCAAGATGTCGGCGTGATTTAGGTATATCTGTTTTTTAGCATTCAAGATAATTTTGTTGAGTGTGAGGTATCAAGGGGAGGTTTGAGAAAGAGCTGATCCTCCAGAACAATGCATATTGATGAGATCCATATTGGTATTATGTGATAGAGAATAAGCGATATACAGTGGACTACAAAAAGTCCGAACATGGTCATATTGAATGTATTATGTTCAAAATATTATTCGAGTCCTATATGGAAATTATTGAAGATAACTTGTCGTCTGCGTAGCTATCTACTGAGAATGAAGCTCAATCGTCTTCCTCAAAGTTTCTCTAATAATAATGATCCTCCAATAGTTCTGAATAATTTAGGTACTTGGTATTTCGAGAGGAAATCAAAATCCGATGAGGATATTTGTTCTATTCAGTAACCAAAGTTGATGTCTGATGTCCATACAATACTAAGCAACCATCATAATCAAGCGTCTTTCTCAAAGTTTATCTAATGATAATAGTAATAATGATAATTCTCTAATGATCCTGAATAAAATACTCAGAATTCCGAGAGGAATTCAAGAGTCCTTCAAGAACGAAGTTCAAATACATAGAAAAACAAGCAACCAGTGAGTATGCAAAAAACTAAAGTCTATCATGATCAAGCATATTTTCCAAAGTTCCTCCTGTATCCATTCTATATTCTTTTCTTTATTCTCTTTGAGTCTGAATAATATACTTAGAATTCCAAGAGAGATTTAAGTCCTTTAGGATATACGTAGTTGTTCCATTTGGGTGAACAAAGTTGATGCATATGCCCGTAATACGAAGCAATCGATATGCAAAATATGCATCTTAAGAATATCGAAATCGAAATATCATATCAATTCACTATGCCAGAATTCACGAGACATACCTCATAAAAAAGAATATCTCGCAGAGCTTTCGCCCGCGTCTGAATTAGTTATTCAGAATCCGTCCATACTGAGATCAATTAAAACAATTTGGCAAAGTTTTCGCGGATAAAACAAATCGAAGGAGAAAATATCCAGACAGTTGGGTAGCTGTGAGGAGGACCTGATAACATCAGCCAATTCGTATTTCCCAATCAGAGATTCTCATCGGGAATATAGAGAATTACAAATTAGAATGCAAAAAGCATCGATTCTGGTGGGGCATACCCACCCTGGAAAACAAAATTAAAATGAGTCTTTTGAATGTAAATCGAACGAGATATTTTCAAAAAGGGGAAATAGAGAGTCGCTTTTCTTTCTTCTCTTGCCTTGATCGTTTCTTATGAGTATGACTTGAAGCGAAATGAGGTTACTCAAGTAACCGCTGATTATGGAGTCCCATAACTGCTCGAAGTGATGCACCTCATTTTTGCGGAAGAAAACGGATATTATAATATTTACCAAGTTGCAACGGAACTGTTTCCGATTGTTTTTCGAGTTAGCAATGATAGATTATTTGAAAATCGGAATTTTTCAGCCTTTATGGAATTTTCCCTCCTTGGTTCTGAAGATGAAAAGAGAAAATATAATGATTGTTTCAATATTTTTTTTTATCTGTGGACAACACGAAAGGAGAGCCTATAATGTTCGAGGAACATGGTGTTAGCCAGCGGTGGCATTTTGGGAGAGAAGGAAGGTGTTGGAATTTTTCTTGAAAGTTTGGAGGTTGTAAGCATCAGGAAAGACTTCACTAGGCGAAGAATTCCACAACTTTGCCGTTCTATTGGTGAATGATGCTTGGTATAGCGATGTTCGACAGGTCTCGAACCTGACAGTGTAGGGGTGACCAGTCTGAGCTCGCCTGGTTTCTCTACTAGGAATCGCACGTGGTGGCATAATAGATGATATTTCCGTTGAGCACCGACCGTGGAAGTATCTATAAAGAAGGCAGAGATCGCCGACCTTTCTTCGATGATCTAGAGAGGTCAATTATTTGGTGAGTGTATCATCGACTAGGCGAATAGCTCTCTTCTGAATTGAATCTGAGAGCTTCAACGTATGTTCGGGGGCTGAGCTCCAAACATTTGAAGTAAGGTACATTTATGGTACAAAATGTCACTACGTTTGAAATTCAACATTCAAACAAACTTTTTTCACGTATTATGCGTACTTTCCATCGACTAGATAGCGGAAGAAATTGTTTTTTTTTATTAACCGATCTTGAATGTACAATTTTTGTACTCAGATTTGAGAAGTGAATGTCAAGTTCTATTACATTAACTGAATAGGGAACAATTTTATAGATATGAACTTACTACAAATGTATAAAAATAATTATTATATTTTTCATTTTCAGTTTCAGATGAAGAGTTGTCTCATTGAGTTCCAATATGGATCCTACAAATGTTTCAGTCTCTGAAAATCGATAATCAAACTCATCTAAAGTTTTCTCGAAATTTTGCATGGGAAGTGGTACCTACTCAACAGATAATATAATCACAGTGCATCTGAATATCTTCAGACGAATGCCTGACGAAATATATCCTCATTCATACATGCTTTGGAAGAAATTAGCAGGAAGACATTAAATCAATTGAAGCTCCTGACATCAAAATTGACGTTGACAGCCATTAGGAATGCATTGTTGTCGCTGCTGTCAGGGCCACCTCGCCTGTGACATATATACATCCTGACGATGTCTTTGGATAAATATGCTTATGGATAAATCGGAGCGTAAGCTCTAACCACATATATATGACTTGATTAGAGACTGATTCCTTTCATTTCGTATTATCAGTGTACATCACCAAGTATTGTTCTTTATGTATATTTCACAGAGACAAAAGTTGTCGACTCACTGATATGTTGTCGATAACAACTATGAGGTGAACTGATGAAATTTATATAGGAATTATCATGAATATCTTCCTGACAACAACATATAACATATTGAATAATGCACATTCGCCAAATATCTAGTAGGCATATTTCAAGTCTTCATCAGTGTGAGTACTTCGAACTCCTTATTATACTGATGTCCTATCTTGTCTTCTAGTGCAAGGCTTCGACACTTGGATCTAGTGTCAATTTTGTTCAATTTTCTAGTGAGTGAACGTGTTAATCAGGATGAATAGAAGCTGAGTTGGTCCAGAAGATTCCTAGTCTCATCTGGATGGTCGGTGACTGAAGTTGACTGCAACCCATTAACCAGTCAACAGGTTGCCGAATCATTAGATTCGTCATTGTTGACCACAAGCCTCCCCCGTGTTTACGATGAATCTTCTTGAATTCCAGAATAGACTCCAGGCGATACTCTTTATTTGTTCGACACCATTCGACCATTAGTTATTTCTATTCCAATAGTCATCGATCAGCATTGAATTTTTCATTATCCATGCTCTTTGTGGTGTCCAGGGCAGAGTTGAATTCTTCAAATACGAGAGCATGACAGGAACTGGATTAGGCTCATACTCTCATGCTCATGTGTCAGTCTGGTTATGGCCCATTCTGAGCCGGAAGGAAGTCTCAGTCCATCTGCTATCTACTATCGTTTATCTGGTTTATAGTTGATCAGTATGACTGTATCGCTCAGCAGCTACTACGACCAACCTATAAAAGACAGTTGCTCAGTGTTTCGAAATATATCCATTATCGACAGATGCTTATTTATCATGATTTGTAAGTTGAGGTATTGATGATATTTGACAATTCTGCAAATCGTTAGTTATTTGGTTATTCTGAATTCTCCATTTCGAATGACGAATTCTTGTCTTCATTCCCATGATCTGTTTGTTCAATTATCCAACTCCTGATGAGAAATTCTCATCAGTTCTGCAGACAAAAACCTTAGGTTGTTATTGATAATGCCAATTCAATAGCGCCCACCTACAGGCCAGGTCAAGGAATATGGGAAGGAATATGGACAAGAAAACGGTTGGTAATGTTTTCTATGGCCTCAAAGCCAAGAAGGATAAGGGGCCAGAAGAAATTCCGCACTTTGTTCTCAATGAATGTGCCCCAGAACTGAAACCAGTTCTTTGTGTCGTTCACCATTTTATAGAAACTAGGTTCGTTTCCTTCTGACTAGAAGATAGCTAGAGTCCACCCGACTCCAAAAAGGACAAGGAAACCCTAACAATAACTATAGACCGATTGCACTACTATCTGTGATCTCTGGAGTAGTGTAGTAGTAGAAAAAGCAATCATCATCGAGCTCATCCAATATCTAGATAAATACTGGTGCAGATCACAGAATCTGTCCCTACTACAAATACATATATTGGAATAATTTTCAATAACTTCTACTTCATTTTTTAGAAACGATGAGAGAAAATCCCAGAAAAAGCTAAAAAATCAATGACTGAATAATTCAGAAATCATGAACAACCGGCAATATTGCTTTCGTCACCAGAGAAAAAAACGAGACCTGCTCAATCGAGAAAGATAGGGAATCTGTCTGTAACATTGGGTAATCTCCAAAGCATTTATTTGCATTGCCAATCCAACTATGTCCCTTGCCATCGGGTTTTCTCAATAGAGTCCTGTATGTGTTGATATAGAAACAGTCTCATCTGATAACTGACTATCGGTGTTCTACAAGATCGTCAATATCCACGATTCCCACTAATTATTGCGCTCTTTCATGGAATGACCATGTGATGCCCAATGCAAAAACTGCTTCTCAAAAACTTTGCTTCCTGCAAAGATGTAGTTCACACCCCATCAGTTATCCCTCCACTCAGAAAATTATCCGTGCAGAATTAACAGGAACCCTCTTATAAACAGATTAGAGTCAGGTTTTTGTTGTGATAACATGATATCTGTCCGATCCTGAGAATATATCATACATACTACATTTAATTTTCTAGTAATACTAACAGTTTATGTTATTCATGGAACATATGAGTTCCTATTGCGAGTACAGAACTTTATCGTACTTAATGTATTTTTTTATTGCCAGAATATGAAACTCATATCAAACATTGATATGCATTGGATTGATTTAACAGAATACCATTGATATACTCGATAGTAACACATTAGATATAATAGATACAGTGTTGGCTCCATAGAGTGAAAGTTGTTGCCCCTATACAGGTATACTATAATTCAAACAATGTATCATAATTTCGAAGAAACATCACCGTCAAAGTTATAAACTTCAGAATGATGATACTGACTATTGTGCTTACAACATCACTCCTCTACATTCAATCTCAATAATATCTTTTATATCATACCATCTCATACCCAATAAAACCACTGTTTAATCAACAATTCCACTGTAAGCGAGAGGAGCCGAATTGTACCGAAACAGAGTATTTGTATGCTACCCTGGCAGAGTGCGCGTTCATTCCTGTTGCGAAATGATTGGGAAGGCTAAAAAACTGAAAATCAGCAAGATTATAGGATATAAAAAGCTGAAAACATTATTCAAAACAAACGGAATTCTGCAAGTGAGACGATTAGCTAAGAAATGCATTGGTAAGTGCCTACACACTTATATTTCGATAATGCTGAACATACTGAGCATACTCACATACTGTGACAGGGTTGTGATATTTGAATCCATATTCATTATCGAATTATCTTTCATGAAGTCCAGTCAAGATTTATATTGCAAATAATCAGAATATCTTATACATACTGAATACTGAATCATCTTTACAGGTGACCAGTTCACGTTCGAAACATTTGTGTTGCTGAATTCGAAAATGTGAAGAACCACAGGTTTGTTGGAGGGATAGATGATATTTGACGACTTTGTGAGAATCATTCAAACGTTAGTGGAACTAAGGTACTATATGTAATGTACCTATAGAAAATTCCTAGTTGAAGATGAATCTAAATCAGTGAATATTCTGACGGAACGTCATATGTTTAAGCAGCGGAGAGAATTCAAATAATATCTATTTTAATTGGATTAAAAAACATCATTCTCTCGAACGATGGAAGTTTTGCTCCACCAATTTCAGAGGGAAAATATGCTGCCATTGTTTCGTGCCAACATCGAAGAAGACAGTGAAAATTGGCTCACGAAAAGTGCATCTGAAATTCACTATCACTGATTCCCAGGATTCGTGCATGATAATTGGAAGAAGCATGAATAAAGTTGAAATCGAAACTTTTGTATTCCACCTTGAATGATTATGTATTTCTCTTTCAAAGAATTCTGTTGTCAGGATGAAGTAATTCCAAAATGTGAGTATATTCCTGGAAGAGGGTGATGAACACAGTTGTCGCTTTTTTGATTTTTTGTTCTATTTTTGGAAAGAATTATTTTGTTTAGGGACAAAAATGTTAATGAGAATGCTTATTTTCAATATCTTGATAATTCACCAAACTAAATATTCTGCTGATTATCAATTTCACAATGTGTGAATTAAAAATTATCACAGTCGCATCATCTCATCATCATCTGAATGTGCCTATGTATTATACAAGCGAAATAGATTATTTTATCGACTTTTTGGCCTTTTAATTGATTACCAACATCCCTCAAAATCAAAGAGCCCATAGTAAATATGAATATATATATATATATGTTAAATGTGTTACATTTAACATATATATACATAGTACATAGAAAACATCAAAGCCTGTGTATATAACATACTCACTGTTAAGTGGTCGCAACGTATTGTTAACTCAACAGTAACTCATTCATTATCAAGACAGAATATCTGAAGCTTTAAACTGTCATAACAATAACCTATTATCAAACCTCCAGTAGGATTGTTATATGTGCATCACAACTGTCCTGGAGACAGTACAAGTCATGTTGATGAAGAGAGGTTGCAATCAACCAGTTGTAGGCTTAACAGTAACCTTGTGTTAACACTAAACTGTGAATATTCTATACCTGACAGTATATGTCGTCATCAAAATAATTATATAAATATTGATAATATCATGTCGATAACAACTATAACTGTAACATTCACAAATATCTACGATTAAACATATCAATGGTCATTCTGTAATTCCAATAGAAAAATCATTGTATCTATAGGATACTTTCAACTTACAGTAGGTTTACTGTTATATTTACAAAATTTAAGATCTACCAAATAGGGATCTTATGATTGTTATCTGTACATACTTTTTTCATTAATTCTACTATTGAAATTCTCTGAGTGTCATGATCTACAAAGTGCAAATTTGACCTGCCCTGGAGTGCTGTTCATATTTTCCGATTTGAGGTCCCAAACATGCGCTAATATGCAGATCTAGTTTTGTACGATTCTTTGGACATAGTGTTGAGTCTAGCATTGGTGAACGCTCCTTTGGGCTGTTCTCTGGACTGTCACGCTCGCATGCGAAGATAAACATATGCATGCAGCAACGTCTCTGGACTTGTTCAGATGGTTTATGGACAAGAAATAGGATAAATGTGCTGTAAGAGTTGTATAAGTTTCTCTAGAGAGGATGGTTGGTTTAGCATTGATCGGAACTGTGTTGACTCTGCAAACCATTCGTTGTTTTATTGGTGAGCAGTTTCAACTCGAATGGCGATTTCCTTTTTGTACATCAAGACAGAAATCTGAATCGGTCAAGGCGTACCAACAAGAAGTCGATGCAGCTCTAGTTTTGCACGTTTCTCTACAGAGTGTTGAGTCTAGCATCGGTCTGACCGTTCCTTCGGAATATTCTCTGGATTGGCAAGCTCTTCTTGGTCGATATATACAAATGCAGGCAGCAGGCAGCATCGTCTAAGGCCTATATTGTTCAGTTAATTTGTAGTCAAGAAATAGAATGAATGCGTTGTAACTATTAGTTTCTCTAGAGAGGATAGTCAGTTCAGCATTGATCGAAACTGTTGTTCGTTGACTCCTGCAAACCGTCCCGTTGTTTTGTTGTTGAGCATCAGGTTCAACTCGAATGGCGATTGCCTTTTTGTCCAGCAAGACAGAAATCTGAATCGGTCATGGCGTACCAACAAGAAGTCGATGCAGCTCTAGTTTTGCACGTTTCTTTGGACAGGGTGTTGAGTCTAGCATTGGTCTGACCGTTCTTCTGGGCCGTCCTCTGGACTGGCGCGCGCTTCCAGGTCAAGATATACATATGCAGGCGGCATCGTCTCGAGTTTTTGTTTAGTTGTTTTGCAGACGAGAAATAGAATGAATGTGTTGTGTTTGGAGCCGCGCCCGTGTTTCGAGCGGATTCGCGACTGGGCGGACCGCCGGTCGGCTCGTGCCAACCAGGCGGCGGCTGCGCGGTCCTCCACCACGCCCCCGCGCCTCTGCAGCGGTCAGCCGGCGGTGGACCGCTTCTCGGGGCACACGTGCCGCCGTCGCAGGCGGCCGGACGCGGCCGGCGCCGGCCGCTGTTGGGCCGACGGCCGGCGCGGCCTGCTGCCGGCCGCATCGGTCTCGCCGAGCGTTGCGAGTCCGCATCTTGAAGATTGAATCATACCACAATATACAGTGCGTGCGATTCCAAACCGCAACACTCTCTTAATTTGAAACCCGTCTAACGATTATCGAAAACAAAAAATCTATGAGTATAATAAATAGGTATAGTACTCGACAAGCTCTTTCAGAAATTGTGAACGGATCCCAAATATTCACATTTTCAAGGGCAAGGTTTGCTGAAGGGGTCGAATTTCCAAAAAAAACTACTTGGCAATTTTTGTTCTAAAAATGTCCAGCCTAGTCGATTCATGCATAGCTGGAGTACTATCTTAAAATAATTCGAAGCCTCATATAATAGGGTGTTAGTTATTTGAAGACATATTCAGAAAATTGTCCTCCTTCGAGTTAATCAGAACTGTGAATAATCTAGTAGGCTCTGGAAAGTATTTATCTAACATTCTAGTTGTGTTGAATTTCGAATATTCCCTTGATCCAGTTACTTCTAGTTATTCTTCGCGAAACAAAATGAAGCAAAGTTATAAAATATGCTCGAATACGGCATGTATTTCATACATGCGAAAATCGAATATGGCGCTCATGAGAAGAACCATAGTTGAGTGTTGAAACTCTGATGGAATCGAGAAACCTTTGGAAAATACGAGGACAGAAGTAGATTCCTTTTAGGAAAGACCATCAAAAACGTCGAAGTTGGAAACGTATAGTTTTTTGGTTTTTCCTCAAAATAATACAATCGAAACTTACATATTTCCATTTTTTTTCAAAAACTAAGAATGAAGAATCAAATTTTTGTTCAGATAATTGTTCAGCATGAACGAAATTTCGACCTAATTTGACCGACGTATATGTTATGATAACCCCCCATTTTGCCCATTCTTCGGAATCCCCATGGTGGAGCTTGAGAAATCGAAACCCTGTATATACCAACCTATAATAAGTATGGTGACAAAAGGGAGAGTATAGGAAGTAAAATACGGTACTTCTTGGATATCACAGATAGTTCTAGAACACTACTGGCAGTGGAGTTGAGTTTTTTTTAAGCACGCCTGTAGATCCAATCATAATTTGAATAACACCAGATCCGGATTGAGCTCCCGTGAAAACAAAGGAAACGATGAGCTCGGACCACTTGATTTTCTGCAACGTAAAACTAACATCTTCTTGTATTGATTCGGAAATGATACGTAACTCATTCCATACAACGTCATTGTTTTGAATTTCGCAACTCCATATTTCAATTATTTGTTCTCCTATCTCGAATAGCAGAGCAGCTATTTTGCTTTGCCAAACTAATGTTCCACCTGTATGTGGAATCGAATCAATTATTGTTTTACAGAAATAAACAGGAAGTATATGATTTTGAATCGTCACCCGGCAATAATAACACAAACTTTCCATTCCAATGAACATTCGAAGCTTGTGAAATTATAGCACGCAAAAGCAGAGGTGTGTGTTGCATTCAGAAGGCATGCATATATCAGAGGTATGCAACATACATTAGAATTCTCAGAATCGTTTGATTTCCTGAAAGCTAATATCTTGCCTGAGTTCTTTTTTAATTTTTTACGAAAGGAAAACCTATAATGTTCGATGAACATCGTGTCAGCCAGCAGTGGAATTTTGAGAGGAGGTGTAGGAAATTTTCTTGAGAGTTTGGAGGTTCTGAGCATCAGGAAAGACTTCACTAGGCAAAGAATTCCGCAACTTTGCTGTTTTATATTGATGAACGATGCCTTGGTATAGAGATTTTCGAGAAGACTTGAGTCTGATAGTGTAGGGGTGACCAGCCTGAGCTCGTCTGTCTACCAGGAATCGCTGATGAAGTGAATTGTTTTTTTGATGGATTTCCATTTTCTCCACTCCATCATTTGGTACGTTTTTTTTTTATTTCCACAATTATTCATAACGGTTCACCTGGGAAATGGAAATTCATCTATGAAATTTGAAGGGCTCGAGGTATTACCTTCAATAAATCTCCCAGGTTCACTTAGGAAATAAGCGTTTTATATGTATTGTTTGTTGCACAGAAACCAAAAAAAAATTGTTATCAGGTTTGTTGATAGGTATGTTTGTTTCTCTGATACTCACCTTGATTCTTCATCTGATGAGTGATTCATATATCGTAATTATATATAGTTTGAATAATCATCCTTTTGAGCGTATAATAAAATCATATACTTATGAGTTTCGAGATCATGTGAAGCAATTCGAGAACCAAATATCAAACAGCATGATGCCAATGAAACTATCAACTACAATATCGATACAGAAGTCGTGCCATATAGAAATTCAATCGACTGTAGACTTGGATACAAATTTATCAAATACATGATTACGTATTGATATTCAATAAGATACCTTACTTGCTTGAACTTGAACTTTTTTTCAAATACGGGTCTATATTTTTCATTTCGTTTTCCGATAGTTTTCGATCTTCTTAGAATGTCAAATCAAGCGATAAGACAATGAGGGATAGGTTGTTGAAAAGTATGGAGGTACCTGCTCATCCTTTGGAGAATTTCAGTATCTTCTAGATGGGTAGATACAGCCGGGAAATTTTCACTTCCGAAGCAGTCTTTCGCAAAACATAAAATGGCACTACATTGGACCGATTTGACCCCTCCCCCTTCATTGCTACGAATTTATTCTAACACCCTGTGTATAGAACCACACATGGAGCTGAATAATGACCGCGATTCATGGAAACTGATGGTACAATGAATCGACAATCTAGGCTGTTGTCATTCTTACCATTTCCGTAATTATAATGCTGCTGTTTCAAAATCTCGTGAATAATGAAATGCAAGAATAACTTGTAGGTAATCATAGCAAGAATGATGCATAACACAGAATCCCATCTATTTCTTGTGGCATGCAAAATTGAAAAAGTAATAGCTTTATTGATGGGTTTGTTTACGTTCTCTTATATTTTATGCATTTAGGCATGACTAGGTGCATTTACACTTTCCTTTTCTTTGCTACTTCGTAAACAACGATGATGTTGCACTTTTCGGGTCTTATTCGAACCACCAACCAAGATAAAAATGCAATTATGCTCCAGCGGGATAACGTCCAGAAGGAGGGGATGTCTATACAGCCAGAGGCGTACGCAGATTATTACCTAAACACACATTATTTCGAATTCTTTCGGTGCGGACAACCCACAGAATAATTTTTCGCAACTTGTATACATGATTCGAACTTGCATTACTTCATCTGCAGCCGTACAATAGATGGATGAGAAAATTCTATAGACAAATTCAAAAAATGGAAAGATGTTCGAACTGCACTCAGATGGAAAGGGATCTGAAAATGTTCAATCGTCCAGAAGACACCGTTCCATCACAGTTTTGATGGACGTTTTGGAAGATATCACTGTATATCATCTAGTAACTTTTCAAGTGTGTAGCTGAATTGAGTGTTTAAATTATCGGTTGGTGAAAATCATTGCGATTCACCTTAATAATGGAAGTTTCGCAACATACAGATGAGACGTTTACTTGATATAAATTTGTTAAAATGAGTAATATGTATTAGCAATATCGATAAGTCAATCGTACATTGACGTTATTACTGAAAATATTGGCGGTATATCTTCTTTTCCAATTTTCGTACATTTGCTTCGCATCGTAATTCATTTTGTCAGGAACAATCAGAATGATTATTTTATTTTTTTTCGATTTTCGGTTTCCCTTTCCTGCAGCTATTCGGTTTATTCATCGTTCCAAATTTCTGTTCATCAAATGATGAATATGTCACATTCAACTCATTACTTTCTAGGGAAAAACTTCCATCTCACGTATTATTTCATCATTTTATAAAATGACAGAACTACCCAGAATTTCACGTTGCTTTTTCGACATCATCATGATACAATGTGTTTTTCATCAACATTGTTCCAACAAAAAACCATGTATCAGGTTTGTCAGAAAACGCACTTTCCCAGTACAGTCATAATTGAATTTTCGTAAGATGTCATCTAATTTACCCTTTCACACATGTATCGAGCTAAACTGAGCAATAATTTGAATCATCACCTCGATAATAAGCGAATCTTGTCTTCCTATTGAAATGAGGATAATGCAGACATAGTATTGAGACTTCAATACTTCGAATTCTGTCAGAAAAAATTTCATTCATCGCTCAAATATTTTTTTTCATTCCACAGAATATTATTCAAATAAATTTTTGCGTACAACTTGCATCATACGCACGGAAGTTCAGTGAATAACAAACTTGAGGAATTTCAGCGACTCCTTTTCATCAGGAATTTCTCCGAATTCATATATGATGACAATACTGTCTGTAAGTTCTTTGAGGAGGTGGAACATTCATTTTACAGCTTTTCGTGGGATTTTCTCTCCTCGTTACTAAAAAATAGAGTAGAAGTTATTAAAGATTATTTCAATATATTTCTAGTAAGGACAGATTTGGGATCTGCCCCAAAATGTCACTGCCCTTGAAATTAAACCTTTAGATACCTGAAAGAGAAATTCTCTATTAGTCAGTGACACCTTGTTTTTGAAAAATTTGGAAATACAAATATATTTATTTGCTGATGTCAAAAAGAATTGATGAGAGTATGAAAATACAATTCATACAAGAGGAGCGTATGTTTCTTACAATAGCCAGTGATAACGCCAGAACATAGCATATCAAAAGTATGTTTCATACACTACAATATGTCAATTTGTAATTTTGTCAGAACCTAAATAGAACATATGAGGATCACATTAGCTTTTATCATAGTAGGATGAGTTCTGTCCTCTTGATGGGAAAAACACTATTCATATGATTCGACCGATGTAGGTAAACTTACACACCTCGCAAAATAAGTTTTCAAACATTGCCTCAACTTCATTTGATGTGTTTCAATACTTATTTGGAATCGGTCGGTTCCGTTTTGCATTCAAACACATTTCCATCATCAGGTGCATTCTTCAAGAAAGATTTTCTCGTTGTATCTCACACCTCCAAAGTCACAAAGCCAGTTTCTCATTTTTGAAAATACCTATACCGATGTGAATATATTCTCACCTTCATATGCGAATCAAGCACTCCTCTGCGAGACGATACAAATCGCATCATTATCATGCTTCAGTTCTGAAATTAGACATCTCCAAAGGCGCACCAAGATTGAAGACTACCAATGCTGGTGTTCCACAAGGCTCTGCCTTGGCATCAACTTTTTTTGCTGCACATCACCATTTTGATATATGTGACTTGCCCAGTTCATATAGCTTTGCGGATAATAGTACACTTCATACCGCCAATCGATACTGAATGATCATGAATGATCATAATGAATGATGATGATGATGGCAGGAATTCTGAAATGCGGGGAGAGTTCAATGCAACAAAAGCTCGAGCTTGTATCTTTCTACCGGAAAGGCAGATCACACAAGTCGTCAATATCCATATTCGATATCACCACCAACATCGCTCTCTCATGGACTACTTCACAAAAACTTCGCTTTCTGTTTCGTGGGAAGAAATAGACATAGTAGGTAGTAATATATGTAGGTGAGGTTGAATTCTATTCAGAATTCGCCTAGTCGGCGAACCACACTTACGAAATCACTGACCTGTCCGGAACATCGTAGAAAGGTGAAAGATGTCTTCCTTTTTTGAAGATATTGCCATGATCGGGGCTCAGCGGAAATCTCGTCCATCATGGCACCATGAGTGATTCCAAATAAAGATAAGAAGGAAGCTACATCTCTCGAAGTTATCGGATTCATTCCTGTATTCTTTCCTTATCTGAATTGATTGAAATCTTCATGAAACATCATAATTTCTTCCACCATCCCGCATCCATGAAAAAATGTTCTAGTTTCAAAAAAATCAATGTTGTCAAATGACGAGAATATATTCATAGGTTCACGTCATTTGAACTTATTATCCCAGATGAAGAATTGAATGAATGAGGTTAATATAATAATTATTATTATATACGACTTCTACCTGATTGAGAGTAAACTTCAGTGATACTCACTGAATGGCAATTCAATACGTCATGCGAACCGATCAATAAACGAACTGTTAACGATAACATGCATATAGTTCTAATAAAATATACCATTATAAATATGTGTATCCATTTCATGGAGATATTTAGATATTCTTTTCAGAAAATGAAATCGAATTAATGCGTTCATCCATTTTATATCATATATATTCATATAACTGATTGGGACTTAAATTTGAAATGAATGCATTTGCGATATTCATCATTAGCAGAGAAAAATACAACAAAAATGTTAATTCCTCTCATATTCTAAACTGAAATAGTATGGATTATATGAAGAATCTGAACATGCAGTACGAAGGGAATTAATGTGAAAAAATAACATAATTATAAGGGATGATTATAATATGATTATAGAAGTCCTACCTAGATGACATGGTCCGATATCTTCTTGAAGGTTATTGAGAGTGTAAGATCTGTATTCCTTATATGAGATGAGGATATGAATACTGAAATTCACTCGCTTAAAAGATATATATATATATTATATCATTATATATTATATATATTTGTAAGATTTGTGATCTGAAAACATACGACCGATTGGAGCAATATCAAGATCAAGATCATAGGAAAAGAAGACAACAACCAAAAGAAAAATAAAAGAATTTGCTTGCATTCTTCTGCTTCTTGTATATTTGCACATAGAACTAGGCATCCAATTCATACTGTACGTTTTTCAGCATGATCCCCGAGGAAGTTATGTTGCCAAAGCAGAATAGAGATTCGACATTTGAGGTTATAGTAGTGTAAGGCAGCTCAACTCAATACGATACAAATTAATGTTGGGTTCCTTTTGAATGACAAAAGTTACCCTTTGAAGTTACTGTTCGTAGACTGCATGTGGTTAAATACTCAAACACAAAATAAATAAATACCCAATACTCACGATCATGATGAGAGTACCTATAGGCTTCTCTAGATATCAGTTAATTGAATTTTGTAATCGAATAATGAAAATAATGAAGAATAAGATAAATAATGAAATGAAATATTAACTAATCTAAATTGGCTTTTCTGAAAATCATTGTGGTTTTTGGGTATTTAGTCTTTTTTTATTTGAAAAGTGACCCAAGGACGAACTTGGAAATGTTGCAGATATCACCATCGAATCGGGCAACACCGATTACCGCCCTGTATTATAGATTTTGATGATGTTCTCTGAGATATGAGATCGTTTCCATACAATGAAGCGACTCTGTATATCAATGCACTGAAGACAGTAGTCTTCCATTCGAGAGGATCCTGAACAAATAAACAAATCATGGAATGATTTCCGATTCCTCAGGATTGTCGTATGATAAAATCGCACCAAAAGAACGGCAAGAAATGTTTACCATCTTTAAGCGGTAATCAATAATTCTATTTTTTGGCGGATGCGCAATGTTTTGATCGATTGTACATGATTATGAAAAATAGTGGTGAGCATACACCTCAAAATTTATTCAGGAATGATTATAACATGATTTTTATATACAAGGTGGCCAATCAGCTGAACAAAGTTCAAAATCTCTCCAATGGAATTTTCTCCTAGATCATGGAAAAATTATTGAATGTGTATTACAATTTCAATAAATATTTGTTAACCGATATTGCCCTGCTTTTCAGAAAAAATGATATTATCAATACACCTCACAATATTTTCCATGAGTGACTCTGAATAATGTGAGGTCAGTCAGAATATGGGCCCTGAAAATGTGGGGTGGTATAATCAGAAATTTTGTTTGTTTTCCGAACAAAAATTGACTTTTCTCTTGGAACATAATTTTGCCTTATTATTTTCATCGATAACGAAGCTGTTCAAAATCTTGAAATTGACTACTGTTTTCGTGATAAGAATGCCCAAATAATTAAAGTCACAAGTTCAATAATCAGGTGTACACGAAAATTTATCTTACAAGCTATGCAAAATGTCATCAAGTGGAATAAAAATAGAATGAAATCACAAGGGTCAATGAGAGAATCGATGAGACCGTCGAAAAGTGATATGGCACGTCTCCTTCTCCCTGTTTACAAGGTTGACGCTACGGGGAAGAAAGCTGAAGATTAGTTTCTCCTCAAATCAAAAATTTTGATTTTGAATCCTACATTGAGTGGAAAGTTTCCATCGGCCACCCTGTATATGTGCATGTATATGTGCATGCTTGTATACTGTTTTGCGTCCAACACACCCATCTCCAAGGAACATATGGTAATTTGATGGAAAAGAAACAGTCATGAAACAATCATCGGAAACATACGAATTGCAGAAATAAATTCTCTACCGAATTAAGTTCCAAGAGGGTTTCACCGGCAGTGCCTCTTAAAAAATTCAGAAGCAATTAAAGAACAAAAATACGGGGGTTACTTCCAAGAGTATCGATTGATCGTTATTTCCCATTCTCGCATTGTTTTGAGTAAATTTCGACGAAAGAGTCTGCAAAAAATACAAAAGTCTCCAGTGACCTGTGAAATTGCAATCAAATCAGAAATGAACAGCGCCAGATGGGGAAATAGTGGTTCGCCAAGAGCTTTAGGTGATTTTCTTGAAGCTTTTGTCTCCCTTTCTGCTTAGCCTTCGAAAGCGGATTTAAAAGTGATAATTAAAAACTCTTCCTTGTCAGAGTGCAGTCTTCATTATTTCAAAAATTAACTTCAATCGATAATTGTCTTTGTTAGAGATGAAATGCCGAGCAGTTTTTAATTTTTTCTCTTCCGACACTTAATCAATTTCTTGTGTACTCTCGCGAAATTGCTAGCCCTGCTATTTTCCCCTTTGATAATTAAATTCAATGAAAAATTGATTGAATCAAACAAAAAATATTCGAACCTAATTGAGATAATAATGATTCCATGAAAATATAATTTCCTCAGCAATTCAATGAACCTGATAACTGAATTCGTATACTCTGCCCGGTATACTCTCATATCCCCAGTATCCACAATATCTCGAACTGCTTATATGCGGTATGTTAAAATTAATATTATGAGAAAATGCGAACAGCAATAATTATTATAAGTGCTGCGTTTTCAGTTGTATGAAATTCTAGACATCGGTCATTTCCGATATGAAGAATGTGTACATAGATTTCAATCCACTGGTATTGAAATCAAAATAGTCTATTTCAAGGATTCAAATGAAATGAACCGATAGGTTGACATACACATAGTTGATTGTTTCAGCAATATATACATGTAGATGCTAGTTGATTTCTTCCGATATATTTTAGTTATAATCGCCGGGATGATGAAATGAACAAATACCTATAGGAAAATTGGAATAAGTAGAGAAGTATAATTGATTCAACAAAGAGTGCTAAGTTTTGACATATAGGTAAAGACTTAGCACTCTTTGATAACAGTTCTTTGAATGAGGGTTAAATCCACACTCCGCATGATTATATATATTTTGATCCCATACCAGAAACAAAAAAGAGCGAGAGTGTTTAAATAAAGCAAGCTGATAGACGTATTTAGTTTGCTCATGTAAAGTAGGATCGTAGGATTGTACGACTGTGCGCATTCATTAACTCCCTTCTGGTTTACTAAAACGAATATTAAACAATACAAACAACGTCTGAAATATTGTTATCCTTCTGGAGCGAACCTTAAACCAAATATGCATTACACCCCACACCAACTGATAAATCTGCATAAATTTAGGAAAACTGGAAAGCAAAATGTTGTCAATGGAAGGTTCGCGGATCATGGAGGATATTTCATCCAGGCGCGAAGGAGCATGCTTACATACGGAAGTTTTGAGCTCATCATGTTTGCGTAGATGCGAGTAGACATGAGATCGAAATATTTTGGTCTCAGTGGTCGATTTGAATTTGTCGAAACCCAGGATACGACAAGCATATAGCGACAAGTGATCCCATATGATTATGCTACGATAATGCATATCGTACTACTTTTCACTTTTTTTGTTATACTTCCCCAAATTGGACAAATGAGATTAGTATCTCCACGGGGAATAGTTTGATGGTCGTAGCGCACTGATTGACTATAGTGTTCGATAGCCAGATAATCTAGAGATCTCGAGTTCGAGCCCAGCCAGGGCTGTTAATTTTTTTGTTGAATTGGTTGATGATTCCCATCCTTACATTGCTTCGCTGTCTCGGTCCCATAACAGGGGAAGTTCGAAGTCTAGTACGAAATTCTTCTCCGCTCTTTTCCACCAGCACAGATTTCTGCTGATGGATTGAATTCCAACGTTGACGTAGTGATATATGGAGGAAAATATATAAAAAAACTATTCTGAATAACGAAGACAAAACAATCAGATCTTCTGTTCTCAAGCTGACACTGAAGAAATCAAATATATTTTCAGGATTTCATCACTATCTGAAGATACCGAAATACGAAAACTATTGAACTCTGGAATTTTTCCAACACTCCGCTCATTTCAAGGAATGTTTTCTTCATAATATTCAGAGTTAATGTTTTATTTGAATATTCCTCAAAACTATTACGACTGATCATCCTAGAAGAATACTCGCAAACAAAGGAAATGCGGTTTCGGAGAAATATTTGACAAACATTTGTATTGTGTACCTATGTATACTTATATAAATCTGAGAGCGGCATCATTTGGACATTTCATACATACCTAGTAGGTTTTTTGTTGAAACCTCGACTATGTTTGAGCAAGGATGACTATACGGAAAACAAATATCAATGAAAAAGAAATGCCATTAATGATATGTCACTTCAGAATGTCTTTATTGTAATGTTGCCATAGGTAAACAACTATTGCCGATAAATAAACACATTTACTTGGTCTCACGTTGTTTAAAGTTAATCCTCCTAATGGGAGGATACCGCATATTGGGTCTCATATTGACATAAGTAAGGCTATATCTGGTATTTCAAGAATCACACGAAAACAAAACAAGACACTATATACAGCGAAAAATATAAACCCAGTTTTCTCACGATCTATCACCTGGGAAGGATAAATACCGCAATTAATTCAAGCAATATCAATACACTCCTATTCAGAAAATTCTCAATTTATCAAAACATCCAGCTCAATTCCGTTCACTCAAAAAACTTTAACTTTTCTTCCTTCTTTGATATTCCCTTCTACACATATCACCATGAACATCCCAGTTTCATCCACAACCCACTCTCCAATCTGTCAAACTGAGATGATCCAAGCTATCTAGAGAATCTATACAAATGAACCAATGAACCTATACAAAGCTGGAAATGGAACTGTATAGCTAGCAAAAATTCACACAAAATTACACAGGAAGAAGATGAGAGTTTTCACAGATTTTCTAGCTAATGAGGATTCTTTTGCTCTGAAGTCATCATTCCAACAGCTCTGTCTCTGTCTTACACTATCCAAGAGTTTAATGTGTATATCATTGGGATATCGGAAACGTTTTGTAGAGTTCAATTGAAAACTGGCTTACTGATGGGCAACTCAGTTTCAGAATCATTACTAATTATTATTCATTTCTAGCTTTCCAATTTCATTTTTCCATGATGAAGTTCACATTGAGGAACACTTCACCATACACTTCTCATTCTTGATGCAAATGTCCGATTTACTATAAAGAATAATATGCTCGATCAAGAACCATTAACACATATTTTTTTTTTAATATGTAGGTCACCTTCAACGCCTGTGTAATCCTCATTCACTGATGATGTATCACTTGTGGATGGCTATATCACGGTTCGGACTTGTTCTGATCCTCTGAGGATAAACTGAGGAGTCGTACAATATTTCTTTCGTCTTTCTGTCAAGAATTCTTCAACAACTGTAGAGTGATCTTATATTGCAATAAGCTCTCCTCATACGTGTTGTTACATGATTTGTTAACCTCGAATCTGAATATACAGGGTGTCCTTAAAAGGTCTTTACAAAAAGCTACCACATATTCTTCAGACCAAAACAATTCGATACAAGCAAACTTACCTCAGTAAAAAGTTGCTTAGTTTGGGCGCTAGACGGCTCTGAAGTTGAAATTTTCAAATCGATTTTGCTTCATAACTTTTGAACGGCTCATGAGATTTTTTTCAAATTCGGTACGTTGGCATAGACTCATCGGGCAATGAAACTCATATCATAATCATAATGAATATCATTCCATGGGCGTAGAACTTGATTTTTTCAGTAAATAAACATCTAAAACTCCTACGCCAATGGAACAAAATTAGTTTCAATATGAAATCTAAATTATTCAACTCATTCACTACAAAAAAGGTACTCTTGACAAAAGTCGATTCCTCTCATGGTTTCGACAAAATTTTAATTTTAGTGATTTAGAGCATAATTAATAAAAAAACGATTAACAGATATTTCATAAAAATTGTTCAAAATGTTCACCATTTTCACGTATACAAAGATTTATACGACGCAAAAAGTTGAAATGTACTCTTTGCATAACTTCTTCATCGCCTGTAAGATTATTCGTCGCCTGTTGGATACGTTGCCATAATTGTTCTACAGTATTCACAGGGGTCTTGTAAACCGTAGACTTGAGATAACCCCATACAAAATAATCCATCGGTGTTGAGTCTGGAGAACGTGGTGGCCAATTCACGGGTGCATCATTACCTCTACCTATCCATCTGTCTGGGTACTGTTGGTTTAAAAAATTCCTAACATCCACCGAAAAATGTGGTGGAGCTCCATCGTGCATAAACCACATATCTACCCGATGTTGGAGTGGTAAATCTTCCAACAAATTTGGCAACGTATTTCGTAGATGTTGTGAATACATGTCTCCTGTTAATCTTTGTGGAAGTATGACAGGACCAATTATAAAATTTCCTATTATTCCAGCCCAAACGTTGATTTTGAATTCGTGTTGAAAATGGTTTATTTTAATGGAATGAGGATTTTCAATTGCATAAACGTGTTCATTATGAAAATTAGTTATTCCTCTTCTCGTGAAACAGGCTTCATCAGTGAACAAAATATTCTTTCCAAAGTTCAGATTCATTTCTCTTTGCAAATTAATGAACCTACAAAACATCAGACGACTTTGTGAATCATGGATTAATAAATCTTGAACTGGCGTCTTGTGGTATGGGTATAATAATTGTTCTCTTAGTACTTCATGAACGGCATTCCTAGAAACTTCTAGTTCATTACTTATCCGTCTAGTACTCAATTCTGGATTTTCTTCAATACGGTCTAAAATTTCTACTTCGACTTCGGGAATCCTTACATAACGCTGTCTTCCATAATCACCAGTTCTAGGAGCAAAATGACCGGTCTCCCGAAGACGTCTCTCAACTGCAGCAAAGGTTGGGTGGCTTGGTACGCGACGATTTGGAAACCTTGCCGAATACACCCTCACACTCTCTCGACCATTTCCTTGACAATATCCGAATACCAATAACATATCGGTGTATTCTTCATTGGTGTATTGTACGGCCATGATAAATCAGAAAAGTCCGATATCAACAATCAACGTCAATAAAACTCGACAAATCAACACAGATGAAACTATGGAAACCAAGAATGTGAATATCACTGTTTTCGAGCAGATAATAATAGTCTTCAGAAAAAAAAACCTGTGCTAGTTATTTTCAATAGAAATAACCTAAGCAAAAAGTACATCTCAACTTTTTGCGTCGTATAAATCTTTGTATACGTGAAAATGGTGAACATTTTGAACAATTTTTATGAAATATCTGTTAATCGTTTTATTATTAATTATGCTCTAAATCACTAAAATTAAAATTTTGTCGAAACCATGAGAGGAATCGACTTTTGTCAAGAGTACCTTTTTTGTAGTGAATGAGTTGAATAATTTAGATTTCATATTGAAACTAATTTTTTTCCATTGGCGTAGGAGTTTTAGATGTTTATTTACTGAAAAAATCAAGTTCTACGCCCATGGAATGATATTCATTATGATTATGATATGAGTTTCATTGCCCGATGAGTCTATGCCAACGTACCAAATTTGAAAAAAATCTCATGAGCCGTTCAAAAGTTATGAAGCAAAATCGATTTGAAAATTTCAACTTCAGAGCCGTCTAGCGCCCAAACTAAGCAACTTTTTACTGAGGTAAGTTTGCTTGTATCGAATTGTTTTGGTCTGAAGAATATGTGGTAGCTTTTTGTAAAGACCTTTTAAGGACACCCTGTGTAGTAACTCTCAAGTTTCCAGCTGATTCAACTGATTCAAATTGGGTTGAGAGGGTTTAATAATCATTGCATCGAACCATATGACATAACATATAACATATAACATATAACGTATATAACTATTCAACCCAGATAACAGCATTTCGGATTTGAACGGATTATTCATAGTTGAGTAATGTTCAACAGATGCTCGGGCTAGACACTTGAGGTCATCATTGATAATTTCACATGTTTCAAGGGACTATTGAAAGATATATGTGAGTACCATCAGCATAATGATGGGTTCTAAAGTTGGATAGGAAACATGATGAATTAGGTGCATAAATAGTACATAGTAACGGACTCAATATTGAACCTTGAGGTACTCCATCAGTAATTTTCACTGTTTGTGCTTCAATCTTCACCCTACACTACTTCATTCTATTCTATTATCTTTCTATTCTGATTCATTCTATTCTATTATCTTTCTATTCTGATTCATTCTATTCTATTTTATTTTATTTTATTTTATTCTATTCTATTCTATTCTATTCTATTCTATTCTATTCTATTCTATTCTATTCTATCCTATTCTGTTCCGTTCCGTTCCGTTCCGTTCCGTTCCGTTCCGTTCCGTTCCGTTGTTCCGTTCCGTTCCGTTCCGTTCCGTTCCGTTCCGTTCCGTTCCGTTCCGTTCCGTTCCGTTCCGTTCCGTTCCGTTCCGTTCCGTTCCGTTCCTTTCCGTTCCGTTCCGTTCCGTTCCGTTCCGTTCCGTTCCGTTCCGTTCCGTTCCGTTCCGTTCCGTTCCGTTCCGTTCCGTTCCGTTCCGTTCCGTTCCGTTCCGTTCCGTTCCGTTCCGTTCCGTTCCGTTCCGTTCCGTTCCGTTCCGTTCCGTTCCGTTCCGTTCCGTTCCGTTCCGTTCCGTTCCGTTCCGTTCCGTTCCGTTCCATTCCATTCCATTCCATTCCATTCCATTCCATTCCATTCTATTCTATTCTATTCTATTCTATTCTATCACAACATTCTTGCAATCCAATCTGCGATGATATATCCAGATCACAAAAATAACTATATGTAGGCACATCCTTGTTGTAATGTACATTCTGCATTCGTATCTACATGAACAATAATTAAACAGAAAACGCACGTGTATTGCTATAATTTCATGTTGACTTGAAGATAAGTGAAAGTAAATAATAACACCATATTTGTTCGGATGATAAGCGTGTTTGCATAATAATTTCGGTACAATACATTGTTCATGCTGGCGAGTGGAAGATGTAATATAGATGCAGAAGGCAATGCCAACAGGTTTGGAAAATGAATATTCAATTTCATGGACAGCCAATGGAATAGTTATCACACCATTTGGAAAATTCGGCCGCAAAAGCCAGATGTA
The DNA here is from genome assembly GCA_963576655.1 of Gastrophysa polygoni. Lineage (NCBI taxonomy): Eukaryota > Metazoa > Arthropoda > Insecta > Coleoptera > Chrysomelidae > Gastrophysa > Gastrophysa polygoni. Next base: position 8,162,552 of record OY755085.1, read on the forward strand.
CTTTTTTCGAAGGAGAATATCCCGAACACGCTTGGGTTGACCTTTTCACTATCAGGTCGAAGTTCAAACGATGATGGAGTGATACATTGATACACAACGAATCACTATTTTTTTGCGTCGGTCTTTCCCGAATATATAACGAAACGAACTTAATGATCCAGTTCAACTGACACTTTCAGTTATGGCTGAAAAGTTTTTGTTCTGAATCAAGGATGGACAGCTGTTGTTTGTAACCCTAAAATACCACTTTGTTACATCAACATGAAACTTTCCGAATCATTCATTGAATTATCCGAATGAATTGTAGTTATTTATAGGAAATCATGATATGCGGTCATTGTTGATAATATCTTATTGCTTATACTAAAAAATACTGAGCGGTTTAGTCAACCAGTTTTCCTCAGCAGTGTAGAGAAACTGCATCAAAGATACTACGTCGACTCTGTAGTTTCCCATATATATTTGTGCATTCAGAACACTATAATACCACAAAATAATGTGTTTATTTACAAACAAAATAAACGAAGATCGTTTGGGTCGGATAGGAAGTCGGATCTATTATTTTAGGCCACCCAATCTGCTGCCTGTGTTCTGTGTGGAACTATAGTTATCTATCGGGGCACATTTGGCAATTGGATTACCATACAGAGCGTTTCTGAGAAGTGAAGTGAAGGCTAATGCAGAAAATGTGAAATGATCACGTCTGTACTCTTACAAAAGCCTCGAATAGCCAGAAAAATATTGAGCTCCTTGTGAATCTCCGAAGTTCCTATTAGAATCAGACAATGTATGAGGTAACCCTGTTCATTTTCGAAGCATTCAAAATATATCAAGTGTGAGTGTTTTTATACTGGGAGACACAGAGTTTAATCTTCTTCGGATAATAATTATTTGGGTGTTGATTTTTTGGTTTATTTCCACCTCAAATAGTAGTAATAAATGTGTGAGGACTTCTTACTTTTCAAATATGACTTTAGTTTTTGGGTATTTTCGAAAATAAATACCTATGCACGGTGTGGTGCACTTTTAGGCTAAAACTGCAAGAGAACCTCATTTCCGCGAAACTATCACTGTAAGAAAATTCGAGTGGGTTGTAATAAATTTTGATAATCAATGTGAAATTCTGGAAAGTGGGCTATAAAGGCTGGTACAGCAGTAGGTACATGTTTATCAGTCTATCTTCACTATTATTTTGCACATATCACCCTCTATATACTTATGGAGAGATCAAGAAATTATTCTGCAAACAGTTCTTCTTCTTTGTTTTTTGGATACCAAATGTCTCCATCATTTTTTCGTTTTCATATATTCATTGAGCATTTTCATAACCTACTATGGATAATGGCCAACAATCTCGTCTCGACAATTCTCTTGTCATAGCATTAGTTCAGTTTAGGATTACTTCGGCCATAGGAATATCAGTCAATCATACATTCATCAATTCTTCGATTTGTAATCTTTGCCTTTCAAGTTTGCGAGTAGTTACGCGAAACAGTATAATAATCAAAAATGAACCGATTTATAATCCGATCATTGTTGTAATTATCAAACATAACGCTCGTTTTCATCACCCCGTAAGCAGACACTAAGACCGCGCCAATAAAAGAACACATTTCGAATTTATCTGTATTATAAATCTTCAAAATGAAGTAACTACATGTATTATTCCGAGTACACAATTCAAATTCAAATCAGAGAACAATCATAGATCCTAATATACTCCAATTCATTCACGATTTCCATGAAATGCCTATAATTTCATCATATAATTGATTCAACGACAGAACCAGTATTTCCTAACGAACATTGAGTAATCGAGATATTTTTCGAATAGTATAACGATATTTTGGTACATTCCCATGGTGAAGCGAAATTCCGGCCCTGAATTTTTCTTCATACTAAGCATATATATTCAGTTCGTTATACAGTTTATATTTTCCTATGTTTGCCACTGGATAATTTGTTTACTCCCATGACACTACGTTAATAATTATTATTATTCACTGATATAAGCATACAAAACAACAAATCAGATTCCAGTAGCTCACCGAAATAATACAAAAATCAATAAATAGGTCTATTCGGAAACCTTACTCCAGTTAATACGAAGGCGCAGAGAGGACACTTATTTCGTCAACTTAATTTTTTTCAAATTCCAAGTTGTTAGTCGGAATTTCGGAAAGATGATAGTGAAAACAAAATTATATAGTGTCAACTGATTATGCTTCATAAATTTGAGATGATATTCCTTAGGTCAAAATAATAAAAAGAAACTATACGTGTATATCAGCAATCGTTTCGTTCCGAAGATACGGGGTGTTGAAGTTTTTTTTCAGAAAAGTGAATTAGAATATTCTGTACAAATGTCCATTTCCATTTATGTTACCAGATCGAGTGTTGGGTACCAAAGCTGTGAACTAACTGATGTCATCAAGTCTCTAGTCAATATTTGTCACAATGTCTATCCTATCACACCGTTCGACTGCGACATGTTTTTTGAAACAGGCTATTCCTGATAATGAAAGAGTTTGCAGCAGAAATAGTTTCGACTGCCACTAAAGTGAAATATCGATTCTGTATTGTTGATTCCTTTGGGAAATACTCCATTTGTTTATCTGATGATCACGTATGACCTGTTATACGAAAGCCTCTTGAATAATCAGAAAATTATTGTGAGATATATCATATAGATTCCCATGTTCCGCCACTGTGAAAAACAATATTTCGTTAAACGTGAAGCAACCAAGAATGTAACATGACTACTATTCCTGTGAGATGAAAGAGGACAGAACACTCGCGTTCCCAACTCTTGATGATTGTATTATAAACATCTTTTATCTTTACATCATGTTTATTTGTTTATTATGTGTTGACGTCACTTGTTTATTCTAAATGACAGAATTAGAATTATTGGAAGGTTATAATATTTCATGTATCGGTATTGAGCGAGATCCTCTCTAACAAAGATAGATGTTTATTTATTCATCATTTAGGTGATTTATTATACTTGAATATTCATTCGGGAAATGCTATAAAAATAACAATTTGTTATCAGAAGAATGCAACTTTGTAGTGGAGACTTTGGAATGTATATAGTACCTGATCATATCAAGTTCAAATGAAGAACGGGAAATCGTTTCAGGAATAGAAATATCTGAGAATTAGTATTATAGTCTAGTCAATGATGTCTAGAAATGTTATCAAATCGTATTTCAATATTGGATTCAAATTTTATTTAGCCAATTCATACAGTCTCATATTTCCGATAGAATACTTTCTTACAATGTGTCTTATTCAAAATGAAGGAACGATATATAGGTTATTCAGTGCCAGGAGCAATTAGCAACACATTTTCCGATGTCAAACAGCATATCATATAAGGTGTCCCAAAAACATACCGACAAAGTTTGAGAACTTATAGGCAACTTCGAAACAAACATTTTTCTTCGTGAGCATAATTCTGCAAATGAACGGTTTTGGCAAGGAAAAAAAAATATAATATTATTTTCCAAAGATTTTTTCAGGAGGACATTATTATATCACTTTTTGTTCATGTTGGACTTTGTTTGAATAACAAATAAATGAATGATGCCTCACAATAGTTTCAATATATTGGTCATCTTTTGCGTCGTATAAATCTTTGTATACGTGAAAATGGTGAACATTTTGAACAATTTTTATGAAATATCTGTTAATCGTTTTATTATTAATTATGCTCTAAATCACTAAAATTAAAATTTTGTCGAAACCATGAGAGGAATCGACTTTTGTCAAGAGTACCTTTTTTGTAGTGAATGAGTTGAATAATTTAGATTTCATATTGAAACTAATTTTTTTCCATTGGCGTAGGAGTTTTAGATGTTTATTTACTGAAAAAATCAAGTTCTACGCCCATGGAATGATATTCATTATGATTATGATATGAGTTTCATTGCCCGATGAGTCTATGCCAACGTACCAAATTTGAAAAAAATCTCATGAGCCGTTCAAAAGTTATGAAGCAAAATCGATTTGAAAATTTCAACTTCAGAGCCGTCTAGCGCCCAAACTAAGCAACTTTTTACTGAGGTAAGTTCGCTTGTATCGAATTGTTTTGGTCTGAAGAATATGTGGTAGCTTTTTGTAAAGACCTTTTAAGGACACCCTGTATATCAGACAGAGAAGAATTATAAAAAGAATATTCCGGGAACAGTTTGTACATGCCTACATGCTGAATTGGGAATCAATTTACTCATTCAGATATATGAATCGAAATATTTTATCCCAATCGGCTTACCCGCGGAAATTCGTTTACTAAACAATTTTTTTTGTTTTATGTCCCCTCTGAAGGTTTGTTGGTACGTTTTTGAGACCACCCTGTATTGAGAACCATATTTCCTGAAGAAGACTTTCAACACGAAAGATCTGTTTTCGAACATTCGCTTTCATTTTCTAATTTGTTTTCCCGAGGTTTTACCTTAAATCTGAGATAATATTGTCTTTCCTAAAAAATACCCACGTGCTGTAATAATGTGTTGAGGCAACTGATCATTATCCAAAAAGTTTGTTATAGTATGTGATAACTTGAATTCTTGCCAAGAGTGTATTTGTAGATTTGTTTATAATTAAAAAATACAAACACATGCCTGATGTTTTGTCAAAAATAGTACAGAAAAGTGAAATGAGTCGAATTCAACGCGAAATCGAAATATCTGAGCTGCTAGGGTTTATCCATGTAGTATGGAACAACATTTTATCCAAAAAGCACCGATGTCACGTATATTGAGCATTTGTTAAACAAGTTTCTGTTTATGGGCTTCTTCAGAACGATTCCAATTCATTTTTCAGCTTTTAATGGGATTTTCTCTCCTCGTTTCTAAAAAATAGAGTAGAAGTTATTAAAAATTATTGCAATATATTTGTACTAAGGACAGATTTAGGATCTGTCCCAAAATGTCAATGAGCTTGAAATTAAACCTTTAGATACCTTAAAGAGAAATTCTCTATTGGTCAGTGACACCTTGTTTTTGAAAAAATTTGGAAATACAAATATATTTAATAAGAATAAAACCTCTACTTATCTTGGTGGACGTTTCGGGAACGAATCTGCTCCCGTTCTCAACACAATTGAAATATTTTTCTCTTCGTAAACTTTTTTCAATGTTTCCGATTTTGACACTGAAAAGTGACAATTTGACAGACGGAGGAATTCTGGTTACAAGGTGTTTTCATTAATTGATATCGAATTTTCCATTTTCATATTCAAGTTTCAGAAGTGGATGCCATATCAACCGAACAAGAAGCATTTTACAGTAGAACCTTACTATAACTTCACCATACTTCACTTACTTCACTATAACTTTGCTTAACCTTACTATATTATGGGTACCGCAAACCATTCTTCTTCAAAGCAAATACGTGAAAGATGGTTTGTAATGGTACATGTGGAATAACATTCAAATATACCATGCAACTTTCGAAAAATGCATGTAATGATATTGTTCCACACAGCATTCCATCGTTCAGTTGCCAGCCTTTTCCATTCTATTCGAATTGAACTAGAGTTGAATATCTGGAAAGAGAAGAGATCCTCATGATGATACGGTAAGTTTAGTCGAGGTTTGCGTATTCAAAGCATTTGATCCAGTTTGAATTCGTATTCGAAGTTTGTCGGTCTCATTCTGACTCTCCCTGTATAGAGCAATCTCTTTCCTAACTCTTCCGACCAGGATGATAGTTGGATTGGTATATGGATGTTATTTGGGAACACCCTGTATATTTATCAGACTATGCTCTGGAACTGCTAAACAATGCAACTAATGAAATCTAATGAACAACAATATCAGTTCAAACAGAAGTTACATAAACATTCAATACGTATGTTGTTCTCTACATAATATATCGCATTCGCATGGAAGCAATAATTTTAATCATTGTTTGTCGCACAAACAAATTTCGCAAATGGAATAGCGGAATAGAAAAAGTAGATTATTATGCAGATTGGTTCGGCGATCCTCGTTACCTATTTAGAGTTCAAACAGTTGTATTGAATCATATCTAAATATGAACGGTTTTGATACAAATTTTGTATTGTTATCGAGCTGAGTGTACTATACAGGCCATATATAAATGGTGACATTGAAAAAAATAATAGGTGCAATGAGCTTCATTTATTATCGCCATTTTGGATCCGCACGAATATATAATACATTCCTAGGACAAGAAATAATGAAGAAAAAATAATAAATAATGATAGTTGTTAGTAGGTGGAAATTTAGTCCTGAGATTTGATCTGAACGGACGAAAACACACCAAGAAAATTCATACAACAGCAGACCGAAACCGATTCATACTGATATTTCCTTTTGTTAACGATGATTGGTTGAACTTGATGGCACATTTCATTGATTGTGATATAATTTTGAATGTCACTATCGCTAATAGATGTCAATGCGTCAGTATTTGAGGACTGAATTTCCTTTGCACGTTCAAATACTTTCGACGAATAGAATAATTCACAAAACGATTTAAAACTGTAATTTTGAATGTAGTGCTCACTTTGACCATTGTCAAGCTCAAGGAAAACTGGCATAAAAATAGCATGAACCGATATATACTGTGGAACGTTTCGTAATGCACCACTGATTTGATGGAAGATTCACATAATAATTTATCGATTACTAATGAATCTCCGAAATTTGGAGAAACCAAAGACGATGCCTACCTTTTCGAAATATGAACTATTATTTTCTTTCAATGTAGATTGACGGTTCGTTGTCGGGGTGTCCAAGTTCAATGAGAAATTTGTTTTCCATGAATTACTCGAAATTCCTTTCGCAGATTTCGATTGAACTTCGTGTGTGTTTCATTTGTAATACGATGCTTCTTGTCATGAAATTGGATTTTGAATTTTTCTTCCAGTAGTGTCGCAGTAGATAACCTGATTCGATATTTACGATAATAAATAGTACATGCTGATGTTTTTGCTGAGTTTGACATAATTTGAAATTGATAGCTAAACAGTGGCGTAGAAATGGAGGGTTACGATCATTTGAGTGTGAAAATGTGTTTTGCTATTCGTCGTCATTTGACCAAACTGTGAAATGAAAATCTGTTTGGTTGGGCAAATAGATCAAAGAGGTATTCAAACTGCTAGTTTATGTCTATTTTATTAGGAAAACAGCATACACTTTTTTTCATCAATAAAAAACCTATTTTATAGTTACACTTCGACACCACGATACTCGGGAACAGGACACACGTTGACATGTCTTATTTTTCATGAAATATGCCAAGGAATCACTCCCTGGAATTAATGACATCTTTTGAGTTACACCCTGTATATTCCAGCTCTGCCACACGTGCATTGCCATCAGGAAACTGGTAAAAAATGCGTGTCTGCAAGATCCTGATTTCTGAATTGTGGCATTTTGTAAAAAAAGATAATTATTGTTGAATACAGCCTGCGGAAAGTGTTTGTCAAATTGACAATGTTGTTTATAATTTTCTGCATGGAATAATATAGGAAGTTTTGTTATTCACCGAATCACTCTCTGATTTGTACCATTCATGGTACCATTCATGGAGCCCGTAGTTCCTATTTTTCGACCCATGTTCATCAGAACTTCCATATTTTTGGTCGTACGAGCCGCTGGTGAAGTTTGGCAGGCTAATTATAACTGCTGAACTATATATATATTATTCAGTCCCGCCTCACTAGGTTTCCAGCACGTGCCAATTGTTGGTGTAAACCACATATCAAGAAACAATCAGCACCACGAACAAAGCCCTCGGCACATCCTGTAAGTTCTGCTCAACAATAAATAACGAAACGTCCACAGATCACCTTCCTAAGTCTCTCGACATCAATAACGTTAAAATAAAGAAAAACATCAGAGAGGGGCAGAATAAATAATGATCAGACGGAAATCCAATGTTAGCACCTTTGATGAATCAGGATGAGATTTTGCCAGGCTATATGATTCTGATTATTTCCTATATTAACAAAGACGAGGACAACTGTCCAAGCCTGTCAACTGTCTGCAATGCATTTTGTTATGTTTCAACCACTTCTGCAATCTTAAGTGTGATCTTTCAGAGTTGCTTCCATATTGAAACTGTTGTAGATAAAGTATAGTATTCAACTCTCGTATAATTACTTTCACCCACAGCTCTCCAGCTAGTGCTACAATTGTCATCTACGTGGATAATAGCATCATAATATGCTCCTTGAATAATAAATTTTCATATATGACTGATGACAAGGAGCGAATTTTCACGTCAGCACGATCAGTACATACCTATATTACGTGATCGTGTAGGTTTGAACCATGTTCTCACTTCATCATTGGGCACCTATTTATAATCACGATTGACGTAGAAGCGTAACGTAGTGATTATTAGGTGATTTTGAATGAATCGTCATTACGTTTCAGCGACTAATAATAAATGGAACAAACGACTTACCTGTAGGAAGTTCGTTCCATATTATATGAACACAGTCTTTTCCAAATAGAACACTCTGTAGTAGCTTCATTGCGATGGAAGCATCGTACTATCTGTCCACACTTTTTAACTAATGACAACAATTTTTTTTTTTTTTTTTTCCCTGGCTCTGATATCGATCTCGCTGTACCGGTCAGAACACGATTTGTGTTAACTCATCGCTTTTGAGGAGAGGGCGGGTGGGAATGAAGTATTTGGAAAAGACTGTGTTCATATAATATGGAACGAACTTCCTACAGGTAAGTCGTTTGTTCCATTTATTATACTTCACGGCAGTCTTTTCCAAATAGAACACTCTGTAGTTATTCAAATAATCAATCCAAAAGCGATCTACCAATGAATTGTTCGTTTACTATAAGTGAAAATTAGAACAATAATATAATAAGTTGTGAACAATTATCTAATATTTCCAGTATTGCTAGTAAAATTATCAATAACAAAATTCATAATCATACACACATATCAATATATTAATATATCAAACATGTTAACAATAAATAACTTTCGAGGTCAGCTGCTTAGCTTGTTATATGTCTACTGTTCAACAGTGCGGTTGCCACTTCATTTTTATGGTTTATCAATGGTCTGCAATAAAATTTTGCGAAGGTCGATGATTTTTCAGTCCAGCCGGCAGATTGCCTGATATTTTCTAGGCTCACACCAGCTCTGCTCGCTGCGGATGTTGATGCGTGCCTAGTGGAATGACCAGTGAAGATTTTTGTGTCCACGCCCCCTTTTTGCAGCACGGATTTTAGCCACCTACTCAGTGTCTGGGTAGTTGCCGCCTTATGGGGTGGTTTATAGGTTAGAAACAAGAAATCATCTTGAGTTCCTCGTAGGGGCTCAGTTCTTTTTATGTAGTTCAAAATAGATGAGGTGACGCACAATTTCGGATTTTCCAGGAAATAATTCAATTTCAGTAATGGCTGTTGTCTTTTAGGACAAGACGTTTTTAAAATATCGATCATTGAGATTTCAACACCTTCTTCAATATGGTGGATTTGGCTTAATCTTATTTTAGAAATGGTTTGTATTCTTTGTGTTGTTGTAAGAGCTAACAAACCAAGAAGTTTTTTGCTGGCATTTTCTAAACTCAGCGTTTCTAAAGGATGTAGAGTTTCCAAGTAGTTAAGAACACTCGAGGGATCCCAAGTTGATTTGTATTTTGGAAAATTAGGTTTCAATTTGAAAATCCCTTTGAGATACCTCTTTACTAATTCTTCCTGATCGTAGTTTTTATGAATTATCAAATGTAATGCAGACCTATGCGAATTGATTGTATTGTAAGTTGTTTGCTTGTCAACCAAACTATTCAAGAAAGAGATGACGTTAGTTATCGTTGGCGTGAATATACTTATATTTCCATTTTTTTTGCAGTAGTCGTACCACTTCCAAATTGTGGTAGAATACTGATTCAGTGTTGCCTTGCTTAGGGACGCAATTGTAATTGGTATAGCCTCCTCTGGTACTCCTTTGTTGATAAATGCTTTCCTGATAATTTGCCGGCTATCAGTGAAAGGTTCTGCCAGAGTGGGTGACTCTCTCTGAAAGGAGAAAGTAAGAGGTTTTTAGAGGGTGGGATAATTATCGGTTCCGAGGTAAGTAGTTTGTTGAACAGTGGGTACCAGGGTTGGCTCCGCCAATTTGGTGCAATTACAATTCCCTCGGCTTCATCTATTATAATTTTGCTCAGAACCTTATTGACAAGTGAGAATGGTGGAAATGCGTAAAAAAACATTGGTTCGCCCCAGTTTACTGTGAAAGCATCTGATGTCAGCGAATATGGGTCTTGGAACCACGATACGAATTCCGTGCATTTGGTATTTGAATAGTTAGCGAAAAGATCAATATTTGGAGAACCAAATACTTGTATAATCTGCTCATATATTCTCTGATCGATACTATATTCTGTTCCGATTTTTAAAGTCCTAGACTCTGCGTCTGCTCTATAGTTGTCTGACGAGCTAATATATGCTGCAGTAACAAAAATATGTTTGCTTTCGCAGTACTCCCAGATTTCTCTAGAGAGTCTATTGAGATTTCGGAATTTTATTCCTCCCATTTTATTGACGTAAGAAATAGCTGTCGTATTATCTATTCGCAGTAGAATATTGCATCGATATTTATTTTTGGTGAATGATTTCAGTGCATGAAAGGCTGCCAATAATTCTAGATAATTTATGTGTTTGACTTTTTCTAGATTTCCCCAAAATCCACGAGCTATTCTCTGATTGCATGTTGCGCCCCATCCGGTTTTGGAGGCATCACTAAATATTTCTAATTCATACCGTGGTTTTTGGAAAGTATTTTGGCTGTTCGGCAATTTGTGAAGCCACCAATCTAAATCTTTTTGGATATACTTGGGTAGGATTATTTTTGAGTTATAGTTATTATTATATTCTTGCAGAGATAAATATTTTAATCTTTCGAATCGTTTTATATGTGCCCAACCGTAGGTTATTGCCGGGCAAGCAGCCACTAAATTGCCTGTTATTTTTGCGATGTGTCTGATTTTACAAGTTTCCATATTTTTGAGTAAATTGAGTTCATACATTATCTTAGATATTTTTTTGGCTGTCAGTCTTAGAGTCATTTGAGTAGTATCATAGCGAAAACCTAAAAAAGTGGCCAATTGACTAGGATTGATATGGCTTTTTTCAGAATTTATAATAAACCCAAGTGATTCTAGGGTTTTAATAGTTGTAATGGTATTAATATTGCACTTTTCGAAATTGTTATCTATTATGAGTATATCATCCAGATAACAAACGCAAATAATCTCTCTATATCTGAGGTATGCAATTATGGGCTTGAATAACTTGGTGAATACATAAGGTCCTGTGCAGAGTCCGAATGGGAGGCAAGTGTATTCGTATAATACACGTTTGAAACGAAATCTCAAATACTTCCGACTCTGTTCATGAATTGGTAGCATATAATAAGCATCCGTTAAGTCGATACTAGATAAAAACGCATTTCTTGTAATAAGATTACATACAGTTTTATAATTCTCAAGTTTGAAGTGTGGTGGGTATATAAATGTATTCAATTTCTTTAGGTTAAGAATGAATCTATATCCACCACTAGGTTTTTCCCTTAGAAAATATGTCGATAAAAACTGGCCTTCAATATCTGTGCATTTTGATATAACACCTTGATCAACCATTTTATTTATGGCAATTTCTAATGATTCAGAATCTTCTCCGTTTTTCCGACATTTATCAATGTTGAGACCTTGGACTGGTTGTTCTTTGAATTTAATTTGGTATCCTTGTACCCAGCCCAGCAAGGTGGTGTTTTGGGTGATTGAAGTCCAGTTTTTATAAAAATATTTCAATCTTCCACTTAGATGATTTACCGTTTCTATTTCCTGTACCCTTGGCGGTTGCTCATAGTGTATATATATATATATATATCCATGTAGGTATATGCAGCGATATGTAACACGCTGTACCCTCACATATCACAGTATAATCTGTGGTTTAATCTCAGCTCATGAATGTGTGCAGCGATATGTAACACGCTGTAGATTCACATCTCTTGTACATAATGTACTGAATATGGTTGAAACTTATACCATTTTGTAATTATGTATGCAGTGATATGTAACACACTGTATACTAGCATCACATTGTATTTATTGCTGAATATGGTTGAAACTTATACCATTTCTTAAAGTATACAGCGATATGTAACACGCTGTAACTTCTAAATGGAGCCTCGTAGTACCTGTTCATTGTTAATTTTTTGCTAATGCATTGAAACGAAAAACGAAAAAAAAAACCCATATTTCATCGATGCATGCGTACATACCTGAGTCATCTGACGAAGACGGTGACCTAATAGCCTCCTTTTGTAACTCTAATTTCCGAATTTTATTTGACAGTTTATGACGTTCAGCATCCGGATCACTTATAATTCTCCTTTTGCAATATTTCGGCATTGTAATAGAATTTTTCACAAAATCACTCCTGACGATTTAATTTACGTACGACACATTCCACACAAAGAAGTGTTCTGACCGGTACAGCGAGATCGATATCAGAGCCAGGGAAAAAAAAAAAAAAAAATTGTTGTCATTAGTTAAAAAGTGTGGACAGATAGTACGATGCTTCCATCGCAATGAAGCTACTACAGAGTGTTCTATTTGGAAAAGACTGCCGTGAAGTATAATAGTTGGGCTATGGGTTCAACCAAACATCCAGCTTGTGTGAATCAACCTGTAGATTGGAACAAAAAATATTTTAATTCAATGTACACAATGATTAGAATATTTTCTTCGTCGAACAAGTTTGAGAATAACCTTCTAATTATACATATGCATAAGCTAGAAAACAAACAACCTCTAGCGAAATTGTTGATTTATATTACCTACTATATGTAAAAGATTTTCAGATTCTTGTTCTACATGATTCGACTAGGTTTTTATTCGTATGTGAATATCCAACAATGTCAATGAACGAAGCGAATTATTTCCAATAACTCATGATGGGAACACCTCACACAGAAAGAATTCATGAACTATTTTTTCATTGAGAATTCCTAATTTTCAGGCAGAATCGGTGCATTTTGTGTCTATATATAGTTTCCACTATTTCTCTGGCGAGCAATGTCTCCATATAGGTAGAATGATGAAAAAATAACTGTCCATGAATGGTGTTTTTGTTTGTTTTTTCCAACGTCATGTTCCTAGCACAATGATGGTGAATCAATCTATATTTTTCTTGTGGAACAAATCAATACATTCAGAAAATTTTCATGGGTTTTAGATTTGTAGCACGGAAAAATCGTGAGTACTTACCGTTATCTTACTGAATGTTCGTTTTTTCCCTTACTATGAGTAGGCAGATCTTCAAAAAGGAAACATTTTTCCTCGATAAATGCAAGTTTTGTCCACTTCTTCCTTTCTGATCCTTCCCTGATCTATTTTGTGAGGAAATCGAGGTGGTAACAAAATTTGTACATATATATGTATATACATATACAGGGTGTCCTTAAAAGGTCTTTACAAAAAGCTACCACATATTCTTCAGACCAAAACAATTCGATACAAGCAAACTTACCTCAGTAAAAAGTTGCTTAGTTTGGGCGCTAGACGGCTCTGAAGTTGAAATTTTCAAATCGATTTTGCTTCATAACTTTTGAACGGCTCATGAGATTTTTTTCAAATTTGGTACGTTGGCATAGACTCATCGGGCAATGAAACTCATATCATAATCATAATGAATATCATTCCATGGGCGTAGAACTTGATTTTTTCAGTAAATAAACATCTAAAACTCCTACGCCAATGGAAAAAAATTAGTTTCAATATGAAATCTAAATTATTCAACTCATTCACTACAAAAAAGGTACTCTTGACAAAAGTCGATTCCTCTCATGGTTTCGACAAAATTTTAATTTTAGTGATTTAGAGCATAATTAATAATAAAACGATTAACAGATATTTCATAAAAATTGTTCAAAATGTTCACCATTTTCACGTATACAAAGATTTATACGACGCAAAAAGTTGAAATGTACTCTTTGCATAACTTCTTCATCGCCTGTAAGATTATTCGTCGCCTGTTGGATACGTTGCCATAATTGTTCTACAGTATTCACAGGGGTCTTGTAAACCGTAGACTTGAGATAACCCCATACAAAATAATCCATCGGTGTTGAGTCTGGAGAACGTGGTGGCCAATTCACGGGTGCATCATTACCCCTACCTATCCATCTGTCTGGGTACTGTTGGTTTAAAAAATTCCTAACATCCACCGAAAAATGTGGTGGAGCTCCATCGTGCATAAACCACATATCTACCCGATGTTGGAGTGGTAAATCTTCCAACAAATTTGGCAACGTATTTCGTAGATGTTGTAAATACATGTCTCCTGTTAATCTTTGTGGAAGTATGACAGGACCAATTATAAAATTTCCTATTATTCCAGCCCAAACGTTGATTTTGAATTCGTGTTGAAAATGGTTTATTTTAATGGAATGAGGATTTTCAATTGCATAAACGTGTTCATTATGAAAATTAGTTATTCCTCTTCTCGTGAAACAGGCTTCATCAGTGAACAAAATATTCTTTCCAAAGTTCAGATTCATTTCTCTTTGCAAATTAATGAACCTACAAAACATCAGACGACTTTGTGAATCATGGATTAATAAATCTTGAACTGGCGTCTTGTGGTATGGGTATAATAATTGTTCTCTTAGTACTTCATGAACGGCATTCCTAGAAACTTCTAGTTCATTACTTATCCGTCTAGTACTCAATTCTGGATTTTCTTCAATACGGTCTAAAATTTCTACTTCGACTTCGGGAATCCTTACATAACGCTGTCTTCCATAATCACCAGTTCTAGGACCAAAATGACCGGTCTCCCGAAGACGTCTCTCAACTGCAGCAAAGGTTGGGTGGCTTGGTACGCGACGATTTGGAAACCTTGCCGAATACACCCTCACACTCTCTCGACCATTTCCTTGACAATATCCGAATACCAATAACATATCGGTGTATTCTTCATTGGTGTATTGTACGGCCATGATAAATCAGAAAAGTCCGATATCAACAATCAACGTCAATAAAACTCGACAAATCAACACAGGTGGAACTATGGAAACCAAGAATGTGAATATCACTGTTTTCGAGCAGATAATAATAGTCTTCAGAAAAAAAAACCAGTGCTATTTTCAATAGAAATAACCTATGCAAAGAGTACATTTCAACTTTTTGCGTCGTATAAATCTTTGTATACGTGAAAATGGTGAACATTTTGAACAATTTTTATGAAATATCTGTTAATCGTTTTATTATTAATTATGCTCTAAATCACTAAAATTAAAATTTTGTTGAAACCATGAGAGGAATCGACTTTTGTCGAGAGTACCTTTTTTGTAGTGAATGAGTTGAATAATTTAGATTTCATATTGAAACTAATTTTTTTCCATTGGCGTAGGAGTTTTAGATGTTTATTTACTGAAAAAATCAAGTTCTACGCCCATGGAATGATATTCATTATGATTATGATATGAGTTTCATTGCCCGATGAGTCTATGCCAACGTACCAAATTTGAAAAAAATCTCATGAGCCGTTCAAAAGTTATGAAGCAAAATCGATTTGAAAATTTCAACTTCAGAGCCGTCTAGCGCCCAAACTAAGCAACTTTTTACTGAGGTAAGTTTGCTTGTATCGAATTGTTTTGGTCTGAAGAATATGTGGTAGCTTTTTGTAAAGACCTTTTAAGGACACCCTGTATATATTTCATCTCACTATTGTTGGTGAACTCTCTTTCCTCACAATAATGAATTACTTTTAGTGATAAGGATTTCTGATTGCAATATATAATAGTGTTGTAATGATATATGACCTTCTCTCATGAACGGAGGCAATTTCCGCGACATCTTAGTAGATCATTAAACAAAACACAAACAATTTCGTAAGAATATAACCGCTTCTTAGAACCATTCCAAAAATATATATTATTATAGGATACAATTCCCAATCTGTTTGATCCACTAAAGATAGCAATTATTTAATTCATGCTTTTTGAAAGTTCCGAATATATTCAGCAACAACTGAAGAATCGAAGTGGTTGAAGCCACAATACATGCACCTAGTGGGTTCGTAGTGGAGCAGTACTCTCTATCTCACCGGGCCAGAGCCTCGCTTTCGTGACGTCACACTAGTCGGGACAAAATCGAGGCAGTGGAAATAGTCTATCCCAATGCCTTGATGTTCCACGGGAAAACGATTATAGTTAGAAAAAAATACGAAGAAATAAAATTTGTAGCGGACAGAATATGCAAATTGATGAATCAACATTCACATATCTGAAGGAGATAGTTTGGAAGATATCGCAAATCAGAAGGAATTGACTCAATTTCAATTTGCCTTTTGTCAAACGGCTGCCAAAATTCGAATCCTTGATTTACGAGAAAAAATCAACCCTACGAGGACCCCTCATAGTGTAAAGATTGACTGTGATTCCTTTTCAAAATTATCAAGTGGCAATTAAAATCACTATTTCGATTCAAAAGAGATTATGATTATTAGGTGAGTATACAGTATGAGAAATGCCAAAGTTCTGAAGCCTCCCAACGTTATACCTACCAATCTTGGATACATGCTGTTTCTGACTCCTTTGTAGAGAATTAGAATTGTATCGATGCCTATAAATCGATATAATACACTTTTAGTTTATCTCAGAGGGTGAACGCAGGGTTTATGTCTAAAAGTAATCTGGACAATTCAGGAATAACCGCGATATCGTCGAAAGGGCGAATCAGTTACAGGTAGTTAAAATTACCATCAGAAATCTGCATTCATTTTTTTTAATATTCAGTCATTTTCATGGACGATAAATAGTATCTCGTAGTATAACGTCCTGATTTTCATTTGAGTGGAATGCCTTCACAACGCCATAACCGATGATATGATAATTGCGCGTTAGCCTTCCAATCAAAAACGCACCAATACGAATTGGGTTGAGTTTTCAACTCACTAGTGTGTCGTCAGCATCGAGATGAAGGGGATGGACAACGGCTTGGTGAGATAGTATAGGCCCTGAGTGGAGGCCTATTCATTAGGTTGCCAACTCTAATGTTTCGCATTTGTTTTTCATATCCAGGTTATCAAAAATAGTCAGCTATACAAACAATGCATTGTTTAAATAACAACACTTTACACATTTGGTGAATACTACTCTTTGGTATTTCCACACTGTATGTGAAGTATGAAGTTAGTCACGTAGTGACATCATTAACACAGATAAACAAATCAAGAGTCCAACTTCATACAAGGTGATGTTTGAAAAGAATAAATCTTGAATACGGATGCCGTTTCGAAATTTTTTCATTGAGCAAACACAATTTATTCTGCAGTGTTCTACGTGTCCTAGCAATGGGGGTCACCTCTTTTGAAACACCCTGGAGATCCCTTTGGAACAGGTAATCAATGTACGGTAATTTCACTCTTGACGAGTCGAGTTATCACATCTACTACTGAATCCTAATCTCTAGAAGAGTCTATCTTGAATACATATTAGTCGAGAGTGACATATTTCGCAAGAGGGGTAAATCACGTGGGAAATTCAGTGCACAGATACAAGGATGCGTATGATGACAGTGAATATTATATAGTTATAATCGTTATTATATAATCATGCTCAAAACGTCAGCTAGTGCATTGGAAACTTCAAATAATTTTATATGTGGTCTTAGGAAAATATATCATTGGTCAAATTTATTATTAATGTTTGTCTCATAGAGGGCATTTTGGAAACTTCTATTCTGCAATTTTTTTCGTACAAGTTCTTCACTCAGGACCGAGCTCAGGACTTTGTATAGATGAATGGAAAATCAAATTCTGTTCACGAATTCATCGATTCGGTTTTTGCAGTCGTGAAGGATTTTTCAAATTCAAAAATGAAATGAGATAATCAAATATTCCCTCTGGAGAAACGAAATCGAAATAGTCTCGAGCAATGTCCGGGTATTGTAGCAGCGCGACGGAAACTACCCGGAAAATATCTAATTAAAGAAGTTTGTCGAGGAAAAGCTGTCGGAAAACAAATTTATCAAGACCACAAAGATGCGGATGCAATTTTTGGGTTGAAGTGTTTACGGTACGCATTATGAGCATTTGCTCGAGTCCTCTTCCTTGGCAATTCCCCTGCGTCTTAGGACTCGACAATAAGAATTGAATCTCGAGTGCGACTCAAAACAGTGTTTACACAAAATTATAAACCATTCTTCAATTCGTGACTGCCTGCGGCCATTGAACAGAGAGCAAAAATAGATGATGATTCGTTATAACACAGGGGGATTGTGCATGTACAGTGCTGCCTATGATGTATCCTGATATGAGCTCGAAAGTAATCTCCTCAAAATCTCTCCCTCTCAATGTTCTATGAGCAACGTGAAGACTGACTTCCTTATAGAGATGGCACTGGTGAAAGAACAATTTGAACCAAGAAGCCATTTTCTCATCAAATATTATGCATTTTTCGAAGTGCAACTTTGATTCCATCTTCCACCTCCTTTTGCTTAGCTTTCCTCTTTCTCTTTTCTCTTTAACTATCTTCTTTTGTATAGTGAAAAGAAGTTTCACTTGCATCTACGGTTTCATCAATCCACCCAATTTTTTTCTTTCACACTTGCATCCAATCACTTCTTGTGATGATATGTATGTATTAAATGAACAATAAACGTTATTATCATTATTATTTCCATTATTCCATTATTATTTCCATTCTGATAACTCATCTCGTCTTGTTCTGAGAGATAGCGAGGTTTATGAATTTTTAATGAAACATTATTTACTCTATTTTCATTTCCATCACGCATGATGTTATGCCACCATCTTATCAGGAGAAATTATACCTGTAATATGTGGAATGTCCCATAGTTCCAGCACAAAATGAAAAAAAAACAAGGTACATGTTATTTCCAACTTGCATTTCAAGCTGTCGTATTTTAAAATATATACTAGGGAAATATCTCCCATCTTCTTCATATTTACTTATTAGAGAACCGATAACAATAAGACTGATTTCCATCATGAATAAAATGGGTAGGAACTAGTATGGAAAATGAAAAGCACCTGAAGAGGTTTTGATACCTCGTTCAACCATTTTCATTTCACGCCCGGAAATTGCTGATCTTAAAAGTGTCGTACAGATGCCGGAGGTGATGTTCATTTTCACGATAGTGAGTTTCACAATCCTTCATTCATACTTGAAATGAAGGAAATTCGAATCCAATGAGCAATCAATTGTGAAAAAGTTAAATAAATATAAATTATGAGATTTCACATTTCCCCGCACAGTTTTGTCACCGGAAGGAAAAGCAACGGGATCAAGACCCGATGAGGAAATGTGGAGCTGTCCTGATTTAGTATTTTCATGCTTTTCAAAAGTCCCCTCCCCCCTCTTGTCTTTGGATAATACATCAACACGTGAAGATTGGAAACTGAATATTACTGAATAGGCTTATTTGACAACTATCCAGAGGCGGAGCTTGAATTTTGAATTTTAATATTAACTGATTTAATTCATCACAGTCTTGCTTTTGTTATAAACAAGACAATTTCGTCATCTATTATCATTAGTAGTGAAGTTTAGAACCTTTAATATACTTATTCAAAATTTCACTTGTTCATGTATAGTCGTTCCAAAGATGAGTAATCATCAGTGGACAATTAGTAGTTTATAGTATTCACAACAATTTTCTCAGGTTGCCGAGCGGATGTAAGCCTAGACGACCACCTTCACACACATTCTTCAGTACACATGTGTTAGAAACAGGATATAACACCGCACCACCCTATATTGCGATACCTTCTGATTCTATGAGTGAGACGTGACTCAGGTGGTTACGTTACATGGAGAATAAGGAGAACAGTTGGAGAAAATAGATTATTAATCGTTCAACTTTTGTAGAGCACACATCGTGAATAAATCGTTAAACTTTGGATAGTGTTTAAATAACCATAGTCTTATACATGTTTCTGGATGAGTTCTCAGTGAACAGTTCAATGAATTAATACTAATGAATTTCATTGAAATCGAGAGTGCTGTGAAAAGGTTTCATGTTCGATTAATGAAGTTAGTTCGAAAGTTATATTTTGTTATTGACGTAATATTAGCCACTCTGGAAAACGAAAAACATGAACATAGGCATCGTTGAAAAATAACAGAATCGGTGAAAAGATTCAATAGCCCGAGGGGACCTTTCTGAATTTAAACTCTGCGCCTAATTCTGGATGTAAATTCCTCTCCCTTGTTTTTTGTTTACACCATGATGGTATCATGATAAGTTCGGTGCCCGGGAAATCGAGGAAACATGCTTTGTTTGTGTTATTTGAAACCTATAGAAATCCGCACGTTCATCTCAGTCGAAGAATTTTCATAACCGTATTTTGTTGTCTTTTGATAATTGATTTCGAACCTCACAGATCCGAAGATTCGGGACAAATATTCTTGTTCTAATGTTGGGTAATCGTTCATCCATCATCACGTTCATCTCAGTCGAAGAATTTTCATGACTGTATCTCGTCTTCTGATAATTGGTTTCAAACCTTATAACAGAGGTTTCACGCATGTCCATGAGTGACACCATCTGATCTTCGGCTTTTTCTAGTGTACCTACTCTGTACTTCTCGAAAATAAAGACCTATTATCATTATTATTATTATTATTATTATTATTATAGATTCGACGATTCGGAACGAATATTCTTGGTCTGATATTGTGTAAATCTCTATTCAGGGCAGCCATCATTCTCTCTAATATCAGTTATCAGTTGATTGGACGAGAACACCTACAATGTGATCTCTCGAGAGGGTACCGTAGGCTCAACAAACATGTGAGTATGATCGGCCTGATAGAGTTCCTATGCAGGTTTTGCTATTAAGAAGAGGATATATCATGTGTCTGTAATGGTAGGCTTCTGAAGATAACGATGAATGGAAGATCCAAAAACTGGTCTATGGAGATGGAGTCTTTGAACGATCCCAAAAGTTCGCGATAAGAGGCATTTGGCACGCAAGCCCGAATCCAATATAATCCATTCTAATTGGCTTCTGCTGTTCCGATGTGATGTCATATGATGAAATTTCTAACGTAGAGGTGGACAAACTGTATACGTTCCATTTTGATGACATTGTATATGAAATGGAATCTCTTTCCGTTTTTCCTAGTTTTATGTTCATCATTTCTTCATTTGGATATTCCCATTTCTTCCGGAATATTGCTATATATATATCCCTAGGAACTTAAATCACTATTTCTCATTGGAACTGATTTAATTTTTGTGAATTAGGTATAACTCAGATTATGATAGATTATTATAGAGATCAACTGCTGTTGATGGAGTGTGCTCATTCGTGTGATTGGAACTGATCCGCAATTCGTATTGTTCAATAGCCAGCTTTCCGAAAAATAACAAAACATTTGTGAGAATTTGCAATTGGATAAGAGGAAACTGAATAACTAAATGTTATCTACTCCAATTATGAGAAATGGCCATGGTACGATGGATAGCTTCTGAATACAGAGTAGATAATACTCTTTAATCACCTTATTTATTCATTTGTTTAGAGTTAGAAATAGTTATGAGAGAACTTTACACAGACAGCGTTATCTGAGTGACAGATTTTGTAAGTGATAATTTCATGTGTATAGATAAGTTTTCTAAACAATTCGAACAATCGAACTTGAAGGTGACGAATAAGCTAGACAACCTATTGTACTCGATACATACAAGTAGACAATGTATTACATCGAACACTACTTATGTCTCGACTTATGTTGTCCACAGATATGATGGTTCGAAAGTAATCAGAATCAAACAATAACCCTGCGTTACAATGTCCAAAAAGATGTAAGCACAATATTGACGGATGTCCAAAAATTCATGCAGAACCTGAGTAAAACTTAATTCATTCAAAGTTTATTTCATTATCTGATTCGACAATTATTTCTACCATCAACTATGTTTGAACTCCATAACACTGGATGTTTTTAGAACCAGCAGGTCATACGATATCGTATCGAGCGGCCTTGAATTGTTTATAAATATTTATTGGAAATAAACAACAATTGTTGAATGTAAATAATGTCCTTAACAGACTTTTTCAAGTGCTTAATGCTGGCTTTTATCGGTCCCTATCACATATCACTTCCACTAAAATACTTGTTTTTTTCGATCAGTAGCGTAGCCCAATTATTCGGTTCATCGAAATAAGTGAATACCTATACAAATAGGTGCATGCAAACAGGTATTATATTCCTCGACTGGGTGTTTGACCTTCTGAATTCCATCACTTTTTTTATTTCATTCGTTTTGGCCTTTTGTCAAGGTAACTGAACGAAATTTCACATTCAGAATGTTCTCAGAAAATTCCACTTTTCATCCACAATGCCAAGACCTTCCTAATATAACTACCATCGATAACCATTCTCATGAAACTGTCTTTCGTCAATGCACAATCAGCCTCAGAACTGGCACCAGTTCCCAGTTCCATTTAGATGCCCACCCTCCTATAAAAACTTGGTAGCTTTCTTCGGAAATGCATAAGAACTGTAAAAGTGTAACAAATATATATCGCACGCATTACCATCTGTAATCCTACAGTTACAGAAGAAGCCATCAACATCGAGTTCATTCGATATCAAGACAGCTCAAGAATCTCAAATGACCGACAATATGGCTTTCGTCACCAGAAACTTCCAGTAGACCTGCTCGCCTACGCGACACATATGTATAAGGCGTCAATCGAGAAACATGGGGAGTCTGTATTGACTGTGGAGTTTGTATTGATGTTTATAACCTCCAAACTTTCATGATTCCTTGTCAGACATTCCTTCTCTCTTTACATTTCACCGCTGGCTCACACAATGTTCCATGAACAGCATAGGTTTTCTTTCGTCTTGTCCATCTTCAGAAAATGATTTCTATTATACCATCAGTCACAGAAAAATTGGTAGACCATTTTGAAGCACTATGTATGTGAGGTGGGTTTGGACTCGTTTTATTATCACCATCATACTGTATTTGTGTTGTTAATTTATTCCCAAACACTTCATATTTTTCATTACTCGAAGATAAATATGGAATTACCATAATCCTTAGTGTTTAGATTTAGTCAAGTGTAGAGATTGCCCTCCTTTTTGTAACTTCATAAACTCATAAAATATTCAGTTTGAAGTTGTGAGAGAGCTCCAGCGTGGAAATTTCGAGATAAAAAAAACTTCAGAATGAACGTTGTTGTTCTGAATCACAATACATATTTTTCAATTTTCGTTCTGGATCTCATGCGAAATCGTCGATACACAATTATCCCACTAATTCACAACGCTAGATACTGGAAACCAATGAGTGGAACTACGAGGTTGATATGATATAAAATAGATATTCACGTTACAAGACCGGAATAGTGTTTTGCAGGTCGACCCAAATAGAAGTTTGGGAAGACCTGCAAAATGCGGATTACTGTCATGTAACGTTTACTTTTCTCACGATCGACACTATGATGAAACTCATTCTTCACCTTCATCTCTCGACAGCAGTTCATAAAATATTATGTTGCCTTTGTGTCCGCCGTCCAAATATGTTGTGGAATTCATCTTTCTGTTCCAGGCAACTCAAACAATAGATCCATATTCTCGATACTCGACATTCATAAAACTATTATCGCTTTGACATTCAAACGAAAGCATCACAACCTCGTTTCGATAGTTACAAAAACAAGACCTACTGTTTTCCAGTTAGTTCTGCCGCATTATTTCAAATGAAAGAATTGGAAGGTGAAATTCTATTCAATCTTTACGTCCCTTGTTCTGAACTTCGTTCTGTTTTTGGTAAAGCTGCAGATATACAGATAGTATGCAAAACTGATGATTCATGAATATGATCCGAATGCATGTTCATGAAAATTGAAGTTGAAAACTCACACTGTATCTGGAATGTCTGATTGCTCCTGGCCAAGAGCTGGTGGCAGCAGAAAAGTGATGTTTTGATGACCAGCCCACTGCGCTCTCGAATGGAACGTCTCCAATATGCCCCTGAAAGAAAAATAAATATGATGAAGCTGCATCGAATGGTTTTCGTCGAATTTCAACTCCTTTCTTGAATGCTCACTTGAGAAAGGGCCACTCTGGGATATACATTGAAATATCGTGGAACTGGAGTTGAAATGATTCGAAGATAAATCGTTTATCATTCGTGTACTGTTTTATTCTTTGGAAGAGGGAAACCTATACTTCTCGTCACGCATGGGAACAGCTACAGAAAAACATGGCGATAAGAACAAATTGGTTTGTCCATAAATTTGGACATCATGGTATATTAGCAAATTGAAAATATGAATTTCAACATCCCATTGACCTCCACTCACTCTCCCAATATCATCGACTATTTCTCAATTACTATAGAGTTACGATTTTTGGAATCGTTAACATTACCTAATATTCTCATGGAAAAATTCACGAATTTTTTTCTTGGAATTATCCTGGAGGAGATGTGTTGTTCATCATATGATTGGAGTTTCAAAATGTTCTCAAATGTTCAAAAAGAACAAAAAATCTTCTCGACCATATTATTATTGTCAGCATGCTCCAATTATTTTGTTGTTGAAACACTGTCCACAGATAAAAAAAACTGGATGGATATAAACAGCATGGAATTGTAAAACACAACAATGATATCAAAATTTTCGGAGAAAACGAATTTTGTGTTGAACCATGTGTGGAACCGGCAACTCTTTTTGTTCCCATGACATTCTCACCACACATGATGAAAAACACTCATTAAATTGGTATCGTGGAGCCCCTATAAGGTTGGTTATTCAGGTATCGATTGATCGAACGAGATATTCATACCATCAAGAGAAAAATACACAGTATTTCCTTCAATGAATACACACTTTGTCGAGAATAATCGATATTAAATGCTATCCATTTTCCACTCGCCGCATAAATAACTCGATAAATAACTTTCAGATGGGAACGGAACATCAAAATTCCGCTCAAATTTAATCTCAATCATTATAAGTGATTATACATACCTACCAGTGTGTTATCCAGCTTCAGAATCTCGTAGCGAACGAATCAGTAACACGTTACATGAATAATATTTCTCGTTTTAGAATCCAAACAAAGTTATTTGTATACTCTGGCTCGGAAAATGTAACGTTGGATAATAATCATTGACGGTGAATAAACTATTGGTTTCATCAACAAAGTTCCTCATTGTTATATCAATAACAGTTGATAAAAAGCAGTACTACAGCCGTACAAGAGTATAGTATATAATTCACATGGAATGCACACTCATATAGCATATAATATAATATAATTCGTCTCGATCCTACATTTTTCCCGATTTTAAAATCACATATGATCACCAATAATAAAAGAGCAATTTTTGAAAAGTGGCACTGCTCAATGACGTCATGATTCGTCACACAGCAGCCGGATGTCAAAGTGTGCTATCTGAAGAGCTGAAACCTATAAATTCATTTACTAGCTCTGTTGAAATGGATACTAGATATGAGTGATTGTTTCTTCAACTCACAACAAATACTAATTACACTGGATACTCATAGTGGACATCTATATAATAGAAACATTTTTCGTGATTCTAGTGATAAGTTCAATATTCAGTAGAAACTGCAAATTTTCATCCTACCAGTAAAAGTAGCTGAACAACAAGAACAACAGCCTGTATTCATTTCGAACAGTCCCTACTGATATTATTCGTTTCAGAATTATGAATGAATGCAAAAATCGAAACGAATCTATAGAAATTCAAGAATAGAATAATTGCATTTTTCCAAGCAACGGCAATTGACTTCAATAACAATAATATGATATACTCAATCATTGTACCATTGAACATAAAATGAAGTCATTATAAGGAAGACATCTTTGCATGCCTACTGATGTTAAGGCATTGACACACTCACGTTCATACGAAAATATAGACCAACTTTCACATTCACATTTCCGATACGCTCACTTACCTTCCTGAAATAGATAAGCTGTTTGCTTCATTAGGAGCATCCAAAAGGATTCCTATTTCGAACCAAGGTCTCCATCTTCACTTCAGCACAAACTTTGCGGAGATGAAGTGCTCCTCGCATATCAACGTTAATATGGCGATACAGTCAACAGGTAAATAAAGCGGCATTTATTGATAATAAACGTCACTTACAGAATCATAATTAACGCAATCTGTTTAACGATTCGCCATACATGTTGTTTTGAGGTGAATTATCGCATATCGGAATTGAAATTGGACACAGTCTCATGAAAATAGCATGATGATTTTCTTTCCGGACTAATGGAATATGAAACTGCAGGAAAATTATTGATGTGATGGTTGCCACAATACAATGTTGAGAAACCAGGAAGTAGACTGATTCATGAATAAAGGATGGATATGCTTGGTACCATGATACGTTCCGTTCAAAAAAGGTGAACATTGATCTATTTGCCACAGAAGCAGGCATCCTTGCTCATCTGGTAGCCAAAAAAACATTAGAAGCCTCGGGTCAGACTCGTATGTTCTATCTGGAGTATATAGTGGGACACCGTGAGGGAAGACCTCATAGTAACCCTCACAGATTCAACTCCTGTCAAAATGTATGCACATTCATGCACATCGAATATCTCGTCTGATATTCCACGACGAGCAATTTCAACCAAACTAGACTGGTCCTTCCTACATTGTCAGGCTCGAGACCTGACGAACTTCGCTGTACCATAGACTATAGAATACTATTCTAATAGTATTCTATAGTCTATGGTTGTACCAAGCCTCATTCATCAATTGAACGGAAAAAATTCCAGAAAAATCCCTGCTCAATCAATGTTCCACCGCTGGCTCCCACGATGTGCTGCACTGAAAAAATTATCGTGTGTGAAAACAATGAACACCATTCATCATAATTCTTTACATCGAAAGAAAGTAATCTTCATGATATGAACAAACAAACGATCATTACTCGAGTATCCCATTCATGATCATAATGTAATTGCGTTCATCAAGTACTGACGAAAATATTCAGTAACTCAATGAATATTTCCATCCCTTCGATACATTTCATAAATGAATTCAATGATTTCAGCATTGTATTTATGAATTTTTCCAATAACATCACTATTTTCGACTGATGAATGTGTAACATTACTTTGATGTTCAATTGTTTCAAAAAAGTAACTGTATTCATTCTAGTGATAACCAAGGTTTCCAATATATTGTATGAATACATCGGTTTATAATTCATTTCATGAGGATAATGAATTTGTGCATGACATATGGGAGAGCAAGTACGTTGTTTCAAGCAAATTAATTTGTCATTACAATGCACGCATTCATTGTCGAAATAATGTAAGGTTCAGATCAAATCATAGAAGTGAATATTGAATACATGTAAGCGATAGTGGATAATTATTCGGTGCATTGTATTGAAGAAATGCGTTCATTGGTTTGATCTACACGTACATATATCGATGAACAGTTTATGAATAACATATACACCATGTATCGAATTGCTTTCGACAAATTATCCAGTACATCATTATAATGAATTGCGAACGTTGTTTCAATGTAACGTACATACATTGATGAACGGTTCATAAGAATAATGCTCATCATGTACCTAAGTGAATAATCGGTACATTGTTTCGGAGAAATACGTTCATTGTTTTGATGTAGACGTACATTCATTTATGATGTCATAGAAACAATGTATCTTATCGTTTTCAACTAATCACCCAGTACATGATCCTAACGAAATGCGTTTATTGTTTCAATGTATCCGCGTACATAGATTGATGAACGGTACATTGTAATGCTCGTATCATGCAATATATTGATGAACTCTTACATCAAAAAGAAGTATTCCTATTGGCCTGGAGAAAATTCGCTAGGAAAGTTTTTTTAGGATGAAGTCATCACACCCCGCTCAGGTCATTTCTAGTCCAGAAACACAAACGAAAGGTCGCTCAACTGTGCCGAAAGTGTAGCATTGATTTTGAATTCAACTGTTGTTTCACATCACAGAAGGTATGTTATTATGTTTTTATCATTAGGCATGATAATTAT
Source organism: Gastrophysa polygoni (assembly GCA_963576655.1). Lineage (NCBI taxonomy): Eukaryota > Metazoa > Arthropoda > Insecta > Coleoptera > Chrysomelidae > Gastrophysa > Gastrophysa polygoni. Next base: position 8,190,636 of record OY755085.1, read on the forward strand.
TGAGATGTTAGTTTTCAGATTGAATCTCTTTCTATATATCGCAGTAAAAATCTAGAGTATAGAGACGGAGAAACAAAGTGAGAAACCGTGTTACTTGATCATATCAAGTGAAAATGATGGGCTTCATTTGCAATCAACCAACCAACAAGGCTATCAGAAAAGATATAGGTGGAAAGAGCAACATAATAAAATATACCATAAAAGACTCCCAGGAATCATTTCTTTACTTTGGGAAGAGTAACCAGGAGGTCGAGGAGCACCTAAGATTTTCGAAGTCGAAGAAAAGTGCTATCCAGCCATTCATTATATGTGTAGGTGAGGACATGACAACTCCCACCGAAATATGTGTTTTGATTTTGATAATATTAGATATACCTTCTTCCATATAGTTAGAGCAGTAGATATATGTTTCAAAATTATATATTTGTTCAATCTTGCTTTTCCTGCTGAATCAGAGATGTTTTGGTCCTTCATTGAACATCATTTCTATAAAATGAAAGGAAGCCTTTCTTTCCCAAAGGTACATATATTGTCTGAAGCGCTGAAGGAAAATGAAGAGAACTGTCAAGCTACAATTCTGAATGCACCTATTTAATTTAACATGATCATTCGGTTTCATGTTTAGGTTTATTTCTATGACAGTCCTATGTAGAATGAGTCTTTTAATAAATCGTTTCAATATGGAGAACAATTCGAATTATTTCCCTTATTATTATAGGCAATACTAGATGTACATTCAATCAATTCACTTGTGACTAACATTGACCATTCATTGTTCTTATTATGATCATCTTCTGTATGATTATAATTCCCTCATCAAAACTATTCAGAAAATACATATATAGGACACATACTTCCTATTTTCGGAGGAGTATTTTCTAAAGTTGAGGATATACAGAGTGAACTATAATTGCAAAATCAAATTAGTTTCTTGTATCGAACAACTCATGGAAATTATTTCAAATTCGATCAGTGATTGTTTCATTATATCAGAATATTACACGATTTGATGGATATTTATATCTTACGATCACGAGAAAATAATTCAATCTGTCTTCACTCAATCTATGATTGTTTTTTCGGAATTATAATAGTTATAACAACTTTTCCTCTTCATCATTACACTCATTCGGCATTCGGAAGTGTTTCTTACTTTGCTATATTATATTCTCAGTATTTGTACCTATATTCTTTTCGGACCCCATCAGTGTCATTATGGATTTATTCTTAATGATGAAGGTCAAAACCAACTATAATATTATATATACACTGTGTTCCATTAAGATAATTATAATGTCTCTAAAATATGTATCAACCTGTATATATCATTCCAGATAATGTTCAGAGAATACTTGAAAAATTAACTATTTTTAGTTAGGGAGATGTTATTCCTTAAATAAATCAACACAATGTACGTTCCATTTCGAATCCACGTAATTATTTCATTGAACCATGGAAGAAATATTTATGGAACCAGTGAACACGTTCATTCAAACAACGTACTAATAGGTATCGGAATAACGAACATATTCATCGGAATGGTGTAGAAATATTTATCAAATCGATGGAATAATTCATTGATACAATGTAAGAATTCCATAATATCAACGTACTTACGTATTGAAATAGAGATTGAATGTGCTTTGAAACGGTAATTGCATTTATTCAAACAATAATAATATTTCATCACCGCAATGGATGCATATTATCATAGCTATCTTTCATTTCATTGAAATGATATTATAGTGTTTATTAAAGTAGTGAATGCATTGTTCATAGCAAGGTATTGGTTTTCGTGATACCAATGAACGTTCATCAATTAGTGATTGCAGCCACAAGGTCATGAACGAACATACTTTGTATTAATGAAACTCTACTTTGGTTGAGATTTAATGATCACGTTTCTTTGTTTCAAATATTTTTTCATTGTATTTACGTACCTTTTTCGTTCAGTGTGAGAAATGAATTCCTATTCTTTCTTCAAGTTGAGATGTGGAGAGTTCAACTCGGAGTTCGAACCTTTGATGGCTGTCAAGAAATTGTTGTCTTCACAGCGACTGCTGATTTTTTACAGAACTCAAACTCTACCATCCCATGGAAATCAGTGAGGTGAAGTACCACCATGAGCGAATCTCGATAGTCACAATCTCGCACTAGTTTCTACTTTTGGGAAGATGGTTCCCAAATTTTGAGAATATCACTATGTCACAACATTATGTAGGGCAGAAAATACAGAAAACCTGAAGGAGTGACATTTTTTCTCTTTTAGAAGAACACGTGAAATTGTTTTCGTAGACTATTCATAGGCGACTAAAAAATTAAATTATCTATTGAACTTTTTCAGAAAAGCCTCATCTCATAAGTTCATTTGTAGGGAAATGCGAATTGTTCAATAAAGCCAGCAGAAATGAACCCGTTAAAACCAGCGACGCAATATTTTGCTTTTATTTTCTTATTATGAGGGGATTAAGCAACCCCTATTGACCTTGGTAGCGAGCATCGGAGTTTGGGAACTGCGGAAATCTGCTGGAATTATGTGGTCACTTTTTGATCTTCCCGCAATTTTCTCCGGCTCTCACCAATAAGAAAAAACGCCTAATGTTTTCCGTCTGAGCCACCCCTTTGCTGATTAAGTGTGTTGGGGGTGGTTTTTCGCGGCTTCACAAAGATCTTTGCAGTCGTCAGCGTTTTGGTGTAATGAGATACGGAGAAACGACTCACAATAAATGGGAGTTATAGGTACGCTGTCAGTCATCAGTCTCTCTTGTTTCGTGTTTACCAGCTGGATATCGATGTTGCCAGATCAGGCATCCCGATACTACGTGGACTTCGAATATGAATAGATGATACACTTTCAAACAGTGGTTTCAACCTTGATCTTCACGAATATGTATTTATTGAATCAAACCAATATTTGAAGGTACTTTTATGGGTTTAACCATAACTAGAAATGATGATCGAAAATGTATATATACACATCTATTTCGTGTCAATTGCATGATGCAATTAAAATGAAATCGCAATTGCAAACACGATGTTCCTCGAACATTATGATTTTTTCTTACGTGTTGTCAAAAGATGGAAAAAGGGGAATCAGAAAGTGGAAACTTGTTTGACTGACATTCAAACCCATTGAAGCTCTCAACCACCAGTAATTATCGGGCGTATATGCCCGCAATCGAGCCCGCAATACTATCAATAGTGGGTAATTCTATTATTATAATAAGATCGAATTGCTAGGTAACAACACGATAGACGTAACGAGAGTATTTTCGATGATATCGAGAGCACGAGATAATTTCTCGAGCCGATTAAGTCACGAAAGTACAAATATATTTGACAAAAACTAAACTAGGTATCTTCGAAATTTTTGGCGACTTGGTCTTACTGAATATATCTACTTACTAACTTACATATCGCGAGATATGAGAGAGTTTCATATAACGAGTGGATTGGAATTACTATACAGGGTGTCCTTAAAAGGTCTTTACAAAAAGCTACCACATATTCTTCAGACCGAAACAATTCGATACAAGCAAACTTACCTCAGTAAAAAGTTGCTTAGTTTGGGCGCTAGACGGCTCTGAAGTTGAAATTTTCAAATCGATTTTGCTTCATAACTTTTGAACGGCTCATGAGATTTTTTTCAAATTTGGTACGTTGGCATAGACTCATCGGGCAATGAAACTCATATCATAATCATAATGAATATCATTCCATGGGCGTAGAACTTGATTTTTTCAGTAAATAAACATCTAAAACTCCTACGCCAATGGAAAAAAAATTAGTTTCAATATGAAATCTAAATTATTCAACTCATTCACTACAAAAAAGGTACTCCTGACAAAAGTCGATTCCTCTCATGGTTTCGACAAAATTTCAATTTTAGTGATTTAGAGCATAATTAATAATAAAACGATTAACAGATATTTCATAAAAATTGTTCAAAATGTTCACCATTTTCACGTATACAAAGATTTATACGACGCAAAAAGTTGAAATGTACTCTTTGCATAACTTCTTCATCGCCTGTAAGATTATTCGTCGCCTGTTGGATACGTTGCCATAATTGTTCTACAGTATTCACAGGGGTCTTGTAAACCGTAGACTTGAGATAACCCCATACAAAATAATCCATCGGTGTTAAGTCTGGAGAACGTGGTGGCCAATTCACGGGTGCATCATTACCTCTACATATCCATCTGTCTGGGTACTGTTGGTTTAAAAAATTCCTAACATCCACCGAAAAATGTGGTGGAGCTCCATCGTGCATAAACCACATATCTACCCGATGTTGGAGTGGTAAATCTTCCAACAAATTTGGCAACGTATTTCGTAGATGTTGTAAATACATGTCTCCTGTTAATCTTTGTGGAAGTATGACAGGACCAATTATAAAATTTCCTATTATTCCAGCCCAAACGTTGATTTTGAATTCGTGTTGAAAATGGTTTATTTTAATGGAATGAGGATTTTCAATTGCATAAACGTGTTCATTATGAAAATTAGTTATTCCTCTTCTCGTGAAACAGGCTTCATCAGTGAACAAAATATTCTTTCCAAAGTTCAGATTCATTTCTCTTTGCAAATTAATGAACCTACAAAACATCAGACGACTTTGTGAATCATGGATTAATAAATCTTGAACTGGCGTCTTGTGGTATGGGTATAATAATTGTTCTCTTAGTACTTCATGAACGGCATTCCTAGAAACTTCTAGTTCATTACTTATCCGTCTAGTACTCAATTCTGGATTTTCTTCAATACGGTCTAAAATTTCTACTTCGACTTCGGGAATCCTTACATAACGCTGTCTTCCATAATCACCAGTTCTAGGACCAAAATGACCGGTCTCCCGAAGACGTCTCTCAACTGCAGCAAAGGTTGGGTGGCTTGGTACGCGACGATTTGGAAACCTTGCCGAATACACCCTCACACTCTCTCGACCATTTCCTTGACAATATCCGAATACCAATAACATATCGGTGTATTCTTCATTGGTGTATTGTACGGCCATGATAAATCAGAAAAGTCCGATATCAACAATCAACGTCAATAAAACTCGACAAATCAACACAGGTGGAACTATGGAAACCAAGAATGTGAATATCACTGTTTTCGAGCAGATAATAATAGTCTTCAGAAAAAAAAAACCAGTGCTACTTATTTTCAATAGAAATAACCTATGCAAAGAGTACATTTCAACTTTTTGCGTCGTATAAATCTTTGTATACGTGAAAATGGTGAACATTTTGAACAATTTTTATGAAATATCTGTTAATCGTTTTATTATTAATTATGCTCTAAATCACTAAAATTAAAATTTTGTCGAAACCATGAGAGGAATCGACTTTTGTCAAGAGTACCTTTTTTGTAGTGAATGAGTTGAATAATTTAGATTTCATATTGAAACTAATTTTTTCCATTGGCGTAGGAGTTTTAGATGTTTATTTACTGAAAAAATCAAGTTCTACGCCCATGGAATGATATTCATCATGATTATGATATGAGTTTCATTGCCCGATGAGTCTATGCCAACGTACCAAATTTGAAAAAAATCTCATGAGCCGTTCAAAAGTTATGAAGCAAAATCGATTTGAAAATTTCAACTTCAGAGCCGTCTAGCGCCCAAACTAAGCAACTTTTTACTGAGGTAAGTTTGCTTGTATCGAATTGTTTTGGTCTGAAGAATATGTGGTAGCTTTTTGTAAAGACCTTTCAAGGACACCCTGTAGATGCAGCAACAACAATCACTAAGAGAATTGGAAAGAATTTTTTCTCTCTTGAGTCGAGGTACTTGTACAGCTTTTTGTCCCTGCAATCTACACAGCCGGTATGAATTCGTATTGCCGTTCACAGTGATGACGTTTTCGATAGTTTCACCAAAATATTCTATAATTCTGTGAAGAGTAGAAGAAATTTCAAGAACCGCTATTGCGATGACTCATTGAAAATATCTCGATTGTTATAAATGAAATTATCATTCAAGAAAATATCAGAGTATGTATCAAATACATCCTCACAATATCCTGACCAGGGATATTCATCACATTTTTTCTCATAGAATTCAACATGGGAAAAGTGATCAGATCCAACGTAACCAGTTTTTGTCACCAACTCTCTCTTCACATGTTTCTACGTTTAACAGATGACATTTGACGGGTGACGTTCAACAGGTGTCCGGTGACGAGTAGAAACACGTGAAACATATGCGTATGTGTGCTCATCAGAGCCTTTGTCACGTTTTTTCACATTCGATAGATGACATTCAACAGATAGCACAATTGGAAAAACGTGAAGATGGCGCTGAGCACACGTCACCCATCTTTCACGTTTTTCCACTTGCCATCTGTTACCTGTCGAACGTCATCCTTCATCTGTCAAATGTAATCAGATCAGACACACGGGAATAAACCATATATGTATTAACTACAATATTGACCAAACGCCATAAGAGCAATGTTAGAAAAGTGATGCTTCATTATATACGTCTTTCCTTGTCTAATTGGCAACAATGATCGAGGGCGCATGCGCAAAATTTAAATTTCATTCAAAATTCGTTTTGGCGCATGTGCATAAATTCATCCTTGCCAATTGCACTCTTTTATTTTGACATCAGATAGGCTGTCCTCATTATCAATTTTCGTAGTTAATACATATATGGAATAAACCTATAGAAAGCATTAGTCATAACAAATGATTAACCTAAGTTGGATCCCAGGTTGGAACTGACTACTTTTCTCATATTTCCATAAGGCAACATGTGATACGCCAAGAGCTAATAGTGATTACGATTCCATTTTGTTACTATCGCATTCTGGATCATCATTTTGGAGTTCAGGAAATTCAAAGCAAACGTCATTTGGAATTCTCTGATGGAATGAAGGGTCCCAAAAGATCACCAGGATGAATGACCCAATCGATTGAAGAAGACTTTTTTCTATTCATATCGCCAGACCAGTATCAGCGTTTGCTGGAATGATTCGTATACTTATAGTTTCTGAATATTATATTCTCTTCTTTTTGTCGGCCAGTGAATAGATATGAAGCGAGAACCGGAGTATATTTCATCGGAGGAGCGAAGCAGCAAATGAAATTATAATATATTTCCCAACTAAATGCAATGTCCCGTGCGAATTTCCTCTCCAACTCTCTAACATCATAAAATATAAACCTTGAGTTAACGGCCGTTTCATTTTTCTCTCGTTTCGATTGTTTTGTTCGTTCTCTTTCCGCTCTATGTACCGGGTGACCACATTTAATGTCTCATATAGTGGTCACCGATTTCTCTTCATCTTAACACATGGTGAATATCATACAGATACCTATATTATGAAATAATGATTTGGAAGTCATCACGTTCTGAACTAACTAAAACACTCCAGTAGAATATTCCTCTAATCAATTCATAAATAAATAACTTTTCCTTGATTTTGGCTGGTCTGTAATTTTTTCATAACTAGGTAGCTGGTTATACATCTTCCAACCATTGTTCAAGCTGAAAAACCTCCCTAGCCATGGCGCCGCTCTTTATTGTCCTGCTTTTGAAAAACAAGAATGTAAATGAAATGACTCCTCGAGCACTACAAGTTGACACTAATTTTTTCAACTTCAACCCTAACGACAGCGACTGATTTTCTTTCAATGATAACATATATTTTTTTGAATTGTTCAATTGAATGCATCTCCTGAATGTTATATTGGGTCATTGAACGTGGCAGTGAATGTCTTTGAATCAATGTGGCCATGTGTGATAGCTCATGATATTTACTCTTCCGAAAGAAACTAAATACGAATAATAATCAACTGTAAGACATGAAACAAGCTTACGCTTTCGGGACAGAGAAGTTCCAGATCGTCTTAAATTTGCAAGGCTCATAGAAAATTCGAGATACTAGAGAGCATTCAAGAAACCTAAAAGGAAGGTACGTCAGTTAAGTGAAGATATCGTATTTGAAGCATTTCTTAGAATAGAAGAAAACTCACAGGGTCTTCAATCAGCCTGTATATGAGAGAATCTCAAATGATTTTGTTACTCATGCTAGGATGATAGATTTCTAAATTCACTATAATTTTTTTGAATGAGTGACTGATTATATAATGAAGAGTGAAGTGAGAGTGAGAACACCTTGACGAGCCAGAGACTGTCGAGTTAAAATCATTCATGATTCGTTTATTCGATATCGAACTTGCGAAGATACATCAACTTGAAGCACAATGAATTTTGTAGCATCATTAGTAGCAGTACAGGTAAATTGCAACAGAGGGATATTACATTCGTTTTCGATACATTCAATGAGAGTAAATTCCAAGTGAACTATTTGTTAATGAGATCAATATCTCTATAGAAATGGCTTGGAAAAGAATTATCATGTGAATTTATCGTCGGCAAATGAATTGAAAATATCTGATATATTTACATTAGTCATATCGTTCATATATAAGAGGAGAAAGAGGAAAAGCACTGGACCCAGTCTCGAACCTTGGGGAACACCATAACAATTATAGTGGAGCTGTGAGTGATGTGCTGTTTCGACAATTTAATCCCAATTTGATAGGTATGATTTGAACTACTTCAAAGTTTTACCCCTGAAACCATATACTTCTATTTTTTCCAACGATAATTTTATGATGAACGCATACTATCGAAAAATCACATGAAACTGCTAGAATGAGTTCTTTGTAGCAGATTTCAGTATAAACTTCAGGACCGCAAAAATATTATCATTTGTGTTCTTTTTGCTCTTAAATTCGAACTGTTGGTCGCCTAATATGCTCTAACCTGTCCAGAAACTATATGACTCTTATCTTAACCACCATTTCAATTATTTTTGCTTCGAACTGAAAAAGCCAAGTGGCTGGAATTAACAAATTGAAATATGGTCAATTGAAAGAATATAACGAAACTTTAGAAATCAGCCAACTTGAATTTGTACATGTATATCATATTGAAGTACTATTTTAATTGGCAAATTATTTTCAAATTCGTGTTTATCAGAAGAATTCCATGTGATATCTTTTGTTGTACCATCGTACCATTTCCAACCACGGAATGGGTAGAAATATTTTGTTGTGGACAAATTTATTTGAAGGCAGAGCTAATATTTGTTCGAAACAAGCCAACAAAAATTTCTTTCGAGCAACTTTCGAACGTTTATTGTCCATTAAACGGAAAATAAGGTCTTGGATAATAAATAAACTCTCCGTCCGTTTGAAATAAACTACTATTATTTTAACATGTTTTACAAATAAATATAAGCTGATGTTTTGTAATACTAAAATTATACAGGATGTGTGGATATCGTCAGGAAAAAATCTCTCAACGTTTTCCTCCTCAAGAGTCTAATGCCTATAGTACAAAGCGAGGTATGCAGTTCAATAGGTATATCAGGGATTGAATAGAGAACAAACTCATTGGGGATTATTATCGTTGCCACTTGATGAAGATGATATACCAACATCATAACAATATACTGCGTCGGCCATAGTGTTTGCACTTTATATGAGATATAATCAGGTAATCGTTCCTGTATATCGGAACATCCTGAAAATCGATTTTGAGAGGTTCTTGACAATCCAAAATTGATTCAATCAATGCAATAGAACTTTTGAGGTTTCTTCCAAATGATATCTTCAAAAATAACCCCACTTTTCGCCCCTTCCCAATGAATATTTCAAAATTGCTGCCATACTGGTGATCACGTGACATATGTCGAGATGGATTTTCAGATTTTCTTGATAACAGGAGGCATTCGGATGAATTTCAATGACTAAAACGGTTCAGATAACGAAATGATAAATGCGAATTGCTATTCTTCTGAAGGATATCAGTTTGTATATCAGTTTGGATATCATGTTCATGGAACATCGTGTGAGCCAACGCTGAAGTGGAATATTGGGAGACTAAACTAGGCAGAGAATTCCACAGGAGATATGATGATTTTGAAAATGCCGAAAAACGGACAACATTGGTGGCACACCGAGAGGTTCTCCTTCGAAATATAGGGAAAGTTGAGGATTCATGACACGCGGCAGGAAACATAGTTGCATAAAAAAGTTCTCCAAATGATATTAAGTGAACGGAATTGATATCAACGATGAAAATCATATTTATCATATCTATTTCCTATTATTACTTTTGAAATTCAGTTGCTTTGTCATTCTAGTGACAAATTTTGGTTCTTGGTTTATTTAAATATCACATCTCCAAATCACCAAATATGGTTTGACTATACGTGTTCACTGATATAAGGCACCTGTGTGAAGATAAACAGTAACACTAGAATTAGCCTGATTCAGCATTGCTGATATAGCTCGAATTGCGTTCATAATAATATTGTTTAAATTTGTTAAATTATTAACCCACATTCATGATACAAAGAAACTGAATACAGAGGAGAAACGTGATTTATTCCTCACGAGGTTGTATTTGTATTGAGATATTCTTTTATTTTTCCCACAATATAAATAGGACGTGTCAGTCAGTACTTGCATATCTGTTGAACACGATGTTTATAGAAAACAATTATATCAAGTTTCATCCAGAAATTAAGAATGTCTTCCGTTGTTTTTTCGTCATTGCCAAGTGATTACTTTACATAATAATACATTGTATCAGTATTTCAAGAATGACACGGTTTCTCGATGTTCTACACTTCTTGTTAACGCGCTTTTGGTGTCATGAAGGAGATAGAAATACGCCGGAAAATAAACAACAACTCATGTTTAACCATTCGCTATAAACCTCGTACAGAACCCCATCAACCTAATCAAACATATTTCCATCGAAGAATACAAGACGATTTCACTTCGTTGAAATATGTACCTTGATTGAGATTATTAGGTGAATTAGGATGAAAATTTTGTGTTATCCTATACTGGTACTGGTCATCAGTTTATATCTGGAAATGTTATCATGTGATATTGCTAATAGCATTTTCCGCGATGATTTGATCCGACATAGTGTTTAATTTTATAACAACACGCGAGTATTTTTGATAGTTACAAAATGTTCCTGGAGTGCTGATCAGTTTAATCAATCCAAGGATCACTGGTACGACGAAGTCCCAGAACTCATGAGGTTTTCAAATGGTTATGATTCTGAAGCTCAAACCTAGTGAATGTAACAATATCTTCCATGTTTCTCATTCATGTACCTGGAGAAATGAAATGAAAGTATTTTGAAGGACGATCGAAGTCTTTTAGGGCATTCCTCGGAGAGTTTGCTGCTATTTCTTAACCTTTTGAAAACAGGTATCCCAATATTCTCACATTATTTATTGTTTACGATAGTTGCTCGTATTTTGAGTATATTTCCAAGTATATGAGGAAAAAACCTGCGTCTATACAGAGATCTCAACAGTTGGAAGCTCGTCAACGAATTTGAAAAATAGTTCTAGTCATATCGATTCTGCATAGTGTATATTTGGAAAGAAATAAAACCCGAAATTGTAGAATGTATTATTTCGAGACATTGTACTTTCTCTCAACAAGGTGTCCCAGATACGCGGTCAACATAGGAAACTCGGTAGTCGTTAGAGATACAGATACAGTTGAGTCTGGAATATTTACTTATTCCTAAGCTGAAGAATATGCAGTGAAAAAGTCATCATAAAGACATTTGGTTTTTGAGATATTTCAGGAAAGACCTCGAGAAAAACCAAATTTTATATTTTTACGGAATTGATTTCAAGAGCCACAGAAAAAAGGAAGGCACTCTCGAAGCCATTTTCTCCTTTTCAATATGGTCGTACTGAATTCCTATTGCGACGTGGGGGGCCAGCATTAACTTTTTTTTAATACGGACCAGTTTTTTTTTGTTCTTTTTTTTTACTCTTATTTTGAGACTCAATACTATGTTTCATAATTCAAATGTATTTTCTACGTTTCGGTTCTCAAAAACAATTGTCACTCTTGGAATAAAAAAGTGTGAGTCAATAAGGATTGAAAACCGAAAATCTAAAATTTTGTTCTTCTAAAATATCTCAAAAACCAAAAATCTTTTCATTCAACTTCACGGCATATTGTTTAGCACATGATTACGGAACATTTTTCAGATTCAACTGTTCCTTGATCTCTTACGTTACCGAATTCCTCATGTTTGCCTGCGAATTTGGGACACCCTATACATATGGATATAGCTGTATGACTGTTCATTATCGGAGTTTGGGGGAATGATAGAGCAGGGAAATTTTTTAATTCCATATTGATTTTCGAAAGTGGATATCGAGGAGGATATAAACCATATGATGTTCATTTGAATTGCACTCTACAAACGACATTTGGTGTCCATGATATCGAATTCATAATATCGACTGAATATTATTTGGTTCATGACTTATGAGTAATATGAGTAACTCAGGTCTTCGAAGTACCCTAGCATTCCTAGTTATGTAGTACATAGAATGATTCACGGTGTATGGCTTATTAGAAGTAGAAGGAAAGTCGGAAATCATTCATTGTTAAAATTGGTGCACATCAATGATCGCGCATACTCTATATACGTCCAACATATTAGACCAAAAAACAAATATAATTGCCTTTCAAAAGAAGTATTTTCGAAACGAGTCTATCGGTATATAGATGCTTCAGACCTGTAATCTTTCTTCCATTTCCATCTTCCATTCACCCACCTGGATGACGAACCTTGGTTACTTTTTTTCAGGTCGTCTACTTGGTTCCTATAACATTCCTCTCTCGCTTCCTGTCTTTTCTCTTTCCTCTATTGATTTTTCACGTAATCTCTACCTTTTTGTTTGTATTATTTTCCTTGATTTATGTTTCAAATTTGTTGTTCTACCTGCGGTCCTTCTGGTTCTACCATTCCTCATCCTGAATGTCCAAAGCAGTTCAATTGTCCTTCGATTATCTTTCTCGTTGCTGATTTTTGTTTCATCGTTTTTTCTTGTCGTCTCTTTTAACCCTTTGTTGTGATGCTTAAAAAAAACATCCTGTGACGACATCATTCGTTTCAAAAATTAACTCGCAAGCTTTATTTTCGAACTCAAATTACAACACCATCCAACAGCCAATTACATTTGTGAACATGGCACATCCCAATTTCTAGAGACACCTATTAGGACGACTTCCGTCGAAGCTGCATTATTATCTGAACAAATTCATCACGATGTTCCTCGAACATTATAGTATTTCCTTTCGTGTTGTCAAAAGATCAAATAAAAAAGTTCGTACGGATTCGAAATTGATACCAAAATATCCGATGCCTGGTATTTTGCGCTATAGATACACATCAGATGAAATATTTCCATTCATTTTGCTGAGACGGATGGATATTGACAATCAATAGAGAACTGTAGCCTCAATCTCAATATCGCAATTGGAAATTTCACAATGATACAAACTTATTCGCAAACACAGCAACGCCGCAGTGTTCAATGTTCAATGCCTAGAATCATTTTTTTCCTTCGTTCAACATTGAATGTTTACTAATATCAGCATATCCAAGCACGAATATCGCTTAATTATGTTCTAGAAGATGAATGGAAGATTTTCAGTCATGACCAGGAATTTGAAGCTTAGGTAAACTCGTTCTTCTTCTGATCTTCATGTCAATAACATCTATATAGCCACTCGTTATCATACAAGAGTATTGATGTCTCTGTCAGAAACTGTGTATGTGTGAATACGTGTGTCGTGATGAATGAGAAATCTTTTCATGAATTTCGATTAGTGACTCCTAACAGATCATCTCTGTTTGGGAGTGGTGGCCGAATGACTCGGGCGTTGACGTCAAGGGATCTTTGCCTTTTGTGACATCAAATTTGGGAATTTCCAATAATCATTTGGATTCGTAGGAAGTATACTTAGAAAAAAACGGTTCATGCTAGGCAGGTAGTTTGGGAGTGTACCGACTATCGAATGAGTAAGAGATTTTTTCTGCTGAACATGCCTGTACTGTGAAAATATGAAATGCCCACATACTGCGCGTAGCTTTCAATTATATTCAAAAGAATATACACACTATTCATGTAAAATTTGATTATTTCTCTAAACGAACCTAATACTGGAGAATATTTTTCAAATTCTCATAATTGACACAATCACCAAAATTAACATAATTGCAACATCTTGGACCGAGAATAAGTGGGAATTATAATCCGCCACTGGATATTATGATAGTGTGGTGTGGATGCAATGGATCAACGTGGATGTTAATTATATCAATTTGAGCTGCGCGAAATTCAAGAGATTAATTTCTGTATGTACGCACGCAGAGAGAAATGTTTGGTCTTTCAATCCAAGGACGCTCTGTATATACTTTGTGATTTGTTTATTTTGTTATTTATAAATGTGGATACGCTCCTGTTAGACGGATTCGATGTATAATGTATTATTTGGAGTATGCAGCATTGGAAATATTTTAATTGAATTCACATTGGCGTCATCAAATCGAAAGGAATAGTCGGAACGATAGGATTCAACGCTCAGTATAACGTTATCTAAGAATACTATGTTATTGAAATTTCAAGGAAGGATTTAGTCATGCTACTGGTTGAGAGGGAATCGAGGAAAGCATTGAGACAATCTCTATGAATAATGAAATGGAACTATATACTCGAGTGTATAGTCATTTTGGGATACTCTGTATAGCAGGAGCAAGATTAATAGTACCTGTAGATAGAAAAATGATTGAATCAACGAAATCAACTATCGGCGAGAACGTTTCAAGATAAAATTTTGGAACTACAATGGATCGTATAGTCATGAGAATTTTTCTCGGAATTTTTGGCACATTTTCAATCCAACTTTGTCAAGATTAGAAGTAATATCAACTGAGTTGTTGGCTCCTTTGGAAGTTTACGTTTCGAAAACTTCAGATGACAGTATCTACTGGTCAAAAAAATCAGGTTTTTCTGTATATTTCTGCACCTCACCTACAGGAATATTTCGAAAGTTGTGAACATATGAAGATATAATGACATTATATCAATTTTAATTTCTGACAAGAAATTCTGATGGTTCAGAGAAGCATTGCCACTTAAAAACTAGTCGAATCGATCACGTTTGACAAGTAGGTACTGCCTTCTAATATACTTCAAATAGAGGCACAAATTGGAGATGATTAGTTTCACTTGAATATTTGTGCTTTTAAGTACCTGATCAAATTATAACAATTGATACATCAATGAGGTATGAGGTGAAAAGTGGCAATGAAAGTATCTACTGACTTTTATAATTAAAAATATTAATAAATCATCAATTTTTGAAAGTAATCGGAGAATAAATCGTGTCAAAACAGCTCTTATCCAGGACCTAATCACGCAAGTTTGCCTCAATTCAAACTATGTCATAACTCATGTTATTTTCAAGATCTCTTCGGGTGGGGTTGAATATAAATTCCCTGTATATTATTTCGAAAAATGAATCACCAAATCTTCCCCAGATGTCTTTACTCGCCAGTTATTTCATTGTATTGAACAGTTAACAATATTTCTTGATTCATTGTGAATTCCTCAAGAATTTCGTTTTATTATAATGGTCCACAAATACACCAAAAAAATAGTTTATGTTAGAACGTGTATGAAGGAAAACAGATTGGTATAGCAGCGGAATCTTTTGCTTGGATGTATAGCTTGAAACTTCAAATAGAGTAAATATTAAGAGTAAGCAAATTGCGTCCGTGGCATAAATATGTAAATGAACCGGGCAAAAAAGATAGAGGATATTGCCAAAACCAGTATCCGATCAATCAATTAGGCTCCAAGTACGTCATTTTATGTATATGTGTTCATTGATTTGACATAAATACAGCAATCAAAAAAAAAAACTGACAACTTCTTTCCCCCATTCCTTCACTATGTTCATGATAGTGGAACAGACAATTGAAATTTTCAGGTTAGATATTGCTGCTCAATGAATTCCTCGGAATTCACTCAAATCGAAACGTGGCGACGTTAATTTCGTGATTTTCCTCAAATTCCTCAATTTCAATTTGTTCAAAGCTTTCGGGTTCCTGTTATTCTTTGAATTGGAAGGAATCAGAATAATAAGCTGGAAATACGTCGGTAAATACAGACCACTCACATATACATTACACATATACAGGGTGGTAATCAAGTAAGTATTAAATTATCAATCAAGTAAGTATTAAATACCAGATGTTCAAATACAAAAAAGGTTTACTGTAAATACCTCAAATATAATTCAACCAATTCTGTTCTAATTTAACGAATATTTAATTTTCAGATCAAGTATCTGGAATACCACTTTTTCGTCACTCAGAGTTCTTCGTATCTCTCTTAGTTTTCGACAAAAAGAATAAAATCCACTTAATTGCATTTACGATTGCCTATTTTTCCAAACTGAGGAAGATACGACAATAATTGAAGAGACAAAAAAGTTGTATTATTAGATGCTTGATCTGAAGGAATATATAGAAATGACGAGAAAGCCAGTGGCGTATATTTTTTTGTCAAAGAGGTGAAGCTCGGGCCGCCAGTGTACTTAACAAATTCAATCGAGTTCGAGCTAAACAACACGATAGATGAGCAATGCCAAATTTCAACTGAATTGGGTGAAGGATATATCAGATATTTACAAAAAACCTCGCGAAAAACCGTCCTTTTTCAAAAAATCACCTTGTATCTTGAAAACGAAGCAAGCTAAGACACATATTTATTCTAGTGTTTATATGAAGTTTTTGTCTGGAAATCATTCGAAGAAACGTTTGTT
Source organism: Gastrophysa polygoni (assembly GCA_963576655.1). Lineage (NCBI taxonomy): Eukaryota > Metazoa > Arthropoda > Insecta > Coleoptera > Chrysomelidae > Gastrophysa > Gastrophysa polygoni. The sequence goes on from OY755085.1 coordinate 8,207,328, forward strand.
AGATTTATTGTGAACACTTAATCAACACCCTGCATAAACATATTTGGAATCACAGAAAATCACTCTGAATATATATATATATATATATATATAAATATATATATAAATATAATATATATAAATATATATAAATATATATATAAATATATAGAGGGTCCCCGAGGGTGTCTCATTTTAAAATTCCAATTAGATGCCCATAAGTTTTGTGTACATAAATGGAATTGCAGGAGAAATTGTGAGGGTGACTTTCGAAAAAAAAATTGAACCGTAAATGTATTGTGCTTCTCAGAAGTCCCCTTCCCCTTCTTCTTCTCTTTGGACAATACATAAACAAGTGGAATTTGAAAACTTAATATTATACTGAATAGGCTTATTTGACAACTATCATAACAGCTTTGCTTTTTTTGAAAGCGAGTTGCCAAAACTTACATAAACACGAACAAAATTATTATAATTGATTAGGTTTTTTCGATACCTTTCAAAAGAGGTTCGCTTGCTGTAGAGTTCCATTTGAAATTATTGTGACGTGTTAATATTCAGTTTCCAAATTTCACTTGCTTATGTATAATCGTTGCAAAGATAATTTGGATGTGTCGATATATATCTTCTGTTGACATTATTCCATCCTGAATTCTTTTTTCTTCAAGAAAATGCATTGGTTCCAACCTCGGTTTTGTTGAACTTGTGGAGATTCTCATGAAAGTAACATCTGAAAAGAGCGACATTTCCAGAGGGACTATATAGCAATGCAGTATTCTCATTGGAGCGAACTCTGATAATGAATTTTAATATTGAAATTTCATATGCTACTCGTTGAATATAAAATCGTGACCTGTTGGGATTTTTTCCGTAGATATGTACCTAATTAATGAAGAATGGATGTGAAAAAAATAAAATAGAGTTCAATAATTGTTCCTTCCCAAATAGTTCAACAAATAACCTCAAATTGCATTACATTTTTTCAAATATCTGTTTTATAACTGAATGAAGGTTGATGTCCGTATGTTCGGAAACGCTTCAGGACTCACCAGAATTCTCGCCAGAATTCTAGAATATTTATCTCCAAGGTAACGATAGCAATCGACAGATGAAATTTCTCTCCACCCTGCCTAAGTCCAAAGTAAATAAACTTGCATCTGCTTATTTCGAAGCAGTGACTTCTCAGTAGATATATTACAGTTTTAGTTCCCATTCAATACCGGCTGTCCCAGAGTTTATGGTTCCGTGGATATCTGCCTGATATGATGTAAAAAAGAATATACAAATTTGTTTGATCGATTGCTGAAGCTGGCAACATCGAATATCTCGAACATGCTTCGATAAAATCCCATAAAATTCAATTGCCTTCATTCAATTGATAAAATGAAGAATATTCTGCATGGTAGATACTTCAAAGGTGAGAAGGAGCTACATTTCAAGGTGGATAACTTGTAATTTTCCGGAAGCTACTTCATCAAGTGACACTCTCGTGGAAACGACAAAAGTATTTCAACACTTTCAAGTGTCGACTCTTCACTGCAGATAATCTGATTCAAGAAGAAATTGTAGTATTTGTTTTACGCAAGCGAAATTGGTCTAGTAGTAGCTTCACTGGACATGCTTTAGGGTTCAATAAGGAAAAATGTAGATTACCCAGCTAATATATGGCTATGCGTTTACACACATCAAGCAAGTGTTTTTGAGAATCTTGGGTACCCTCAGGTGAAAAGTAAATCAAATAGAATAAAAATACAATATAAAAATGAAAAGAAACTAGTATTGCGCACGTTGAGAGAAAAAAAGGGGCTTGTTCCGTGCAAGAAGTTATATTTGATGCGTAGCAAAGAGGTTTTTTCTGAGCGACCGTCTGTTCACTTCTCTAACTCCCAACTTTGACATGTAAGTCCATCTTAGCAACATGCGCTGTCACAGCAAATTTTACATTCGACATTAAAAACGACTGCTTCCATCTTGACAGTCTACAACTCGACTCTCGACCACCCTTAATAATTTGATTCAATTAATCAAACTGATCATTCATATACTGCGGACTGAAAGTATTACCCTCGATGAATACTATGAGCCATGTAGTAAATACTTCGACGATGTTCAAATACTACCGGAACCGACTAGATGCTCCGTGATGGAATAAATACTCCGAAGTAGATTGAATTTGTAGAATTAGCATTTACTTCGTTTTTCATCACCACTCAATAGGTAAACTGCCAGTAGTAGTATCATTTGAAGGAATTGAAGAACTGTCTCCCAAATTATTAGCAAACTATTACCAACAGTGTCAAAGAGATATTTCGACAGAAGGTTCAATTTTGGTAGACACCAATCAGTATCAATTCGGTGACCACTAGTATTCTTCTTTGATACAAGATGGCTTTTGACGTTGACGTTATCTGATCGAGATTACTATTTCCTCGACTATTTCTATATAAACTCGCATATGAATGAAAATATAAAAGTGTTTCTCCAATGTTAGGCATACTGTGCAAAAATACTCTTTGGAGACATCAAAATACTTGATAACATCCTAGAGTATCTATTTAATAAATACTGGAATAAATATAAATTCACAATGATACCTGATGGATCGGTACTCCTATTACCTGATATTCCGAATCTTTGTAGTACCCAATCAGATCCATGGTGAGCTGGCCGTGTTCACAAATATTCTTATCTGCCAATAATCAAGCGAGGTATTATAATATAAATATCAAAACAAAAAGCATTAACAAACAAAAGTGAATGATAACATCACAATAGAATATTGACTTTCATTGTCAGAGGAATTGATTCGTAAACATATAAAATTAATAATAACCATTTTTCTAGGACAAGCCAATGGAAACTGATTCTGAATAACATTTTGAATGGCACGAATACTGGAAAACATTTCATATTCATGTACTACACTGTACTTCACTATTGCACTATACCTATACTATACCTACGGGAAACCAAGTTGGGTACTGATTCACTCCAATAACTCGACTTATCATCATTATAATACTAGCAGCCTCCTACATTCTTCGAATGTGTGTGGCTGAATTCCGCCCTTTTGTACCATTGGTATAAATAAAGACATATTATTATTATTATTATTATTATTATTATTATTATTATTATTATTATTATTATTATTATTATTATTATTACTATTATTATTATTATTATTATTATTATTATTATTGATCTCATGAATGCAAAAATCAAACGCAAACAAAGCAGCTGATGAAATCATTTCGCCAAAAAAAACATTTCAAGAAGCAGTACCGTATGGTATAACAGGAGCTAGTCTATTGCCGGATATGAATTCGTCCATTATTATTTCAGGTACGTTCTTGTTTTGAATAAAAATTTCAATCCATTCCGAAAAGTTTCTTTTCTTAGGAATGAACTCTCGAACCCCTTCCGACAAGTTGTTACTTTTGAATGAACGTTTGAATAACCTGTACTGACAAGATCATGAGCGGGGTTACCATCATACGAGAAGTACTTCGGAAAGTGACCAGAGAGGGTAACGCAACAAACAAGAACGTGTAGAAACCGTGGAATTTGAAGGACCTTGTGATCTTGAGATCACGAGGTGAGAGAGGATTGAGAATCTTGAGAAAGCTGAAATGACATGTACTATAGAAGGCTAAAACTCTATGCTTGGTCGCCATTAGCTCTCAGGTGTAACAGGACTAATTTTCTTTTGTTTTCACATACTATAGTGCCAGCATGCTAAGCAGTATGGGCACCTCGATGGGCACCGTCCATATCTATGGACGATGGTATGAGCTACTGCGTACTCATTGAATACCTAACGTAATGCTTTCATAATTCGTCAGTCGACCTCATCATCAACCGAGTCAACTATATGTTCATGGGTGAGAATATAGCAAAACGCAAGTATGAACAAGTACCTTTAGACAGACGTTTGTCTCGCGATACTGAAGAATTACCTATCTTCGGTTAAGTAACCTAATATACTGGCGAATAATCTAAACGGGGCTAATCGCATAACTTCTGACAGCTCACTGAGTGATGCCGAACACTATAATCTAACATTAGTTTTTTGAATCAATCGTTGGATAGGTACTCGAATCGTGGGGAGACTTTATGAAAACTTTCAGCATTTAACACTCGATTCACCTTCATTCAAGACATGCTGATCGATAATGTCATGAATATTCAAGAGTCATTTCAAAATCGGCGTGCAAAACCTCAAAAGTGAACTAACTGGCAAATATACACATTTTTCTATTTTCTATATTCGTTCATAACCATTTAAAAACGATTTCTTTTAAGATGGAAGTTGACCAACTTCTCAAATCTCGATTGTCGAATAATAAGTCTTGACTGGTTTTTTAGCTCGAACAATTGTATTTCAATGTTTCATCTGAGTAAGGTGGTGAATCTTTGCTGATTATTTTTTTTATAAAGCCACCCTTGGAACAATATCGCATGTGTCTTCATTCATGGCATCGCTCACTGTTGCAGAATTTTGGCGCTCGTTTTCACATGATAAATATCGAATCAAACATTCAACAGGTGAATGAAGTTCAACGTGGGTCAATGTTGAGAAATCCATAGGTGATACGTAAACAATGCCGCTCCGCATAATTCGACGGATCCGCATCGTGGATTCCCGCTTATCCTTCGACCTAGCTAGCATTCGCGTAAGTACCTCTTCTATCCCAGAACTCCTCGGAACCGTCCAGCTACCATCGGCATCCTGAGCACGAACTCCAATCACAAAGCACGCAGCACGCACAACTTTCGAGCGACCGTACCAAACGCGTCGTTACGTAACCGGTTACGTGTGGCGCGAAATTCAAACGTCGAACAGAGGAGACAGTTGAACGGCCGGCTCGCATGGGCGACGCGATACGAAATATGGCCAGAAACATACTGAGTGTAGGCATACGGTTGTGCGGCACGCTGAGTGCTGTGTTGTTTACTGTTTACTTGTCTGCCGACTCGCCCGTATGAGAGATGTTGTTTACACAGTTTTATATTTAGAGTTTAGAGAAATGCAAAGGCAAACTAACTACACCTGCCTTGCTCGGAGAGATCAACAGGGGCGGATTATGCTGGTGTTTTCATCGAAACATCTCTGCTGGATTACCGATATTGCATATTGCATGTCATCTCTGGGTTTCTCATACTCATATTTCCAAGTACTAGAATGAAATGAGGTACAGTAAGTAGTCGTCCCGATAATCTGCTACTGGAAGAACACACAGAAACGCAGCTTATTGATAATCATATCAAGAAAAATATATGTATATGTTGAGGCTCCTTAGCAAGCTTCTCCTGAAAAAATATTTTTATGGTCTATTGAACTAATCAATTCTTAAATAACTAGATGAATCCACATTATCAACCGGCCTATTATGCGGTAACATTTGAGTAGAGGGTTATTTTCCACTGAATTCATGGCTTTCAGAACAATACTGGCAGGTACATTTCTGACTTATTTATCGATACCGGCGTTCATTTGTGGCCTTCATTCGCAGATTATCGAGACGACTACTATAGTTCGTTTAAATAAAAGAAAATACAGACACGAAAAGCCTCACCTAGAGACCCGGAAACAATCCCTGTTGTTATTCATATATTTAAAGTATCGGCATGGGAAGTGCACCCAACTTCAAATGAAACGTGAAATTTCTTTGAAAAATCAGGATCCTGCACAAAATTTCCTTTTCAAAGATTCACCACAATCATACATACAAGAATATCAATTATATCGGTAGTTTATCAATTAAAATTAAAATTGTGATACATCTTTGAGAAGGAAATATATTTCTTAGTCGTGAATTGTCAATCGGTGGTTCTATGCTGAGTCTTCTACTTGCTGGATTGTGCATTCACGACATCCATTCGATGTTCCAAATTCAAAATATCTAACCAGGATAGTAACAAAGACACATGGGTTCAAATTGGTTCCAGGTCACCCAGTTTATCGTTGATTGATATGATGGATGGCCTACTTCCTAGTCGTGAATTGCGTCAATTCATGGTGCAATTCTGCTCAATTCCAATCGAATCGGTTTCTGGATTTGGTTTTCATCTTGGCCAGGTGTCTCACTCATAACTGAGTCGTCACGACGGGGCTTAAAATAATCACTTTGCGTGAGTGCACCGGATATTCTTCCTGTCTTGCTGCCCAACAATCAGCTTGGATTCGGAGATTTTCAAAATCAGCTTGAAAAGTCTGTCTGCGGACATTTCCAGTTGCTCAATGCTTCCATACTTCTGATTGTGACCACAAATGGGTTTCGAATCCAGTGTTCTGGAAAGTACCTTCCTGTCAGAGAGCTGAGGAAGATGTAGAATAATTTCAGCATTCACATCGTTATCAACTGATGAGGTGTAGAGAGTGAGAAATTCATGCAGAACAGGAAAATAGAAGGAAGCCAGTCAGCTACTATATTATTATATCGTAAATGATGTCGCGAACCCCTAACGATCAACTTGCGAACCCCTACAGGTTCACGTACTCTACTCTAAGAAGCCCTGGTTCAGCATTTTTGGTGACAGCAAATGCTTTCTGATGAGGATTTCAAATGCTCTTGTGGATTTCTATTCCAGAACCTCAGTGATGATGGTTGTTCTGCCATTCAATCTAATTGATTATTCTAGTGCATACTATATGCATGCATGATTGTATACAGGCTGATTCATTCTGGATGGCACATTAGATGTTTCTAATGAACGGATAACTTTGAAAATTCGATGAAGAGCATGTTCCGACATTCTGTACCCAACTAAAATATTTTCGACAATGCGGTGCTGCCACTTCTATCAGAAAGTAGCAGCAACTTTGATATTTCAAATGGAACACTCTGTACATACTATTATTTTTAGAATCTCCAACAATTTCCCAACAACTCTTCTTGATATTTCCCTTTATATTTCCTTCCTCTAACCTGGATTCGAATGAGTCTGGTGTACTACCCTCATGCGGCAGACACATCTACGACTCAATCATTTGATTTTCGTCTCTTGCAGGAATCGTTACTTTCGGAATTATCTGAACCCGCTGATATCTTCTCTAAGATAATTAAGATAATGGCAAATATTTGTTCTTCCAGCGCGCACTTCCTACAGAAGAAAAAAGGAATCTGAATCCAACCAAAGGGTGAGTTGCATGAACTCCGAGATGAACTCTTCCATTCAATCGACGAGAACACTGATCTATTTACGAACTGGATTATGTAAGCATCTGAAAATACGCCGTACTGAAGACTATCAAATCTAAAGTGGTGTGCTTTAAAGCCATTTCTATAACTACTGTTAATGTGTGTGTGTTAATAACTATGTGAAAATCAGAATTATCCCTCTTGAAAGCCTGGTTATATCTTCGATCGTTGTACTAAATCGTTGACCTATATATATTTTCAATCCTCAGAAAACGCCACTGTTTTGATCTGTTATTCCAATTCAATAGTGATCTGCGATCGTAATCATTCTGATAGTTTCAATTTCTCAATATTCCTTAGAACCTGGTCCCTGATCTTGAATCCATCTTGAAAAATCCGCCAAAATCATAACAACATTCAGTTTTCTTTCTCACGTTAGATTTTGGTTAAAATAGCTCCCACAAGTTTTATAATAGAGATTTATGAAGACAAAACAAACCAATTTGGACCTGCCCAAAATCTCTCTTCACCAGCCTCCCAATCAACCCATAGTCAATATTGAATCATTGTTTTGCGTATATTATGATAATATAATATATAACTTCATTCATAACAAAAAAATACAAAATACAATTCATCATGAGAGAGAAAAAATATGCTGCTGTACTTGTTTTGCCGAAAAAGAAATACGGGTAAAAGAGTATACGTAAAAGTGTATAAATAAAAAATATTGAAAGTAGTAAAGACTCAATAAACACTTGTATCGAGACGTAAAATCGAATATAAATGAACAACCAACCATAATCAATTCATATAATAATGATCAATGTATCTAAAATATCTTAAAAACTAGAGTAGACTATGTCACTTCATGCAAATAAGATAATCGGAAACATAATGATAATTGAAATTGCATAAAGGCAGTTAATTTAGGGCAGATGATCTGACTACACTATAACAATACTGAATCATATATCACCATCATCTATATTGTTACAATGACCATGTGTTAGTGATAGTAACGATACAAAATTGTTGAGGTAACAGAAACATCTGAATGTGCCTATGCAGGTACTCGTTTCGGTGTACAATAAATGCTCTTGTTATTTGTTATCTCAAAGTGATCTTTGTCCCGTTATCGGTGAGTGTGTATTTTTCACAAATGTCCGGATCATTCGAAATGAAGTAGGTAATGCATCAATGAATAATTGATAATATGACTGGTGCGACAACAAATATCACTCTAGAGAAAATCCATGATTTGCAGTTGCACATAGATGATTCAGAAGATATCTCATAAGATTGAATTTTTCGAGTAACCTTAAATTTGCCAAACGATATAATTTGGAGAATCTGACATTAGATAATAATAGTGAGAAAAAACTCATTGTTGGAATACTAGGTAAATATTTCATCTGCTCATTAGATATTGAGAACGACAATACAATGAATGGCATCAGTCACGGTAGGTGAAATCTATACGTTATCCGTTCAATGATATATTTGGTGGATGAATATTACTTTGTGAATTTTCTCAACCTATAGATACTTGAATATCGTATGAACTTGTTAAATTGAAATTTTTTTACCGGGTGCCCCAGAGCTTTCAGGCCTACAGATATTTCAGTTATTTGCTGAGAAGAAAATTGAAAAAAATACCTGTCGTAGGAGACATTGCCATAATTCTGCATGCCACCCTAGCTGCCATGATACATCATTGAATGAGAAATGAAACCAACTGTAAGTTGAACCAAAACAAATATGGGGGTGCAATTTGAAAAACAAAAGTTAGGGGTGGTTTCTTGGGGGTTGTTTGCCAGGTGGTTGCTATGCTGCATGATTTCCTACGACACGTATTTTTTTCTGCAAATAGCTGAAATATCTGCCGGCCTAAAAGCTCTGGGACACACAATTTGTTATATACCTTTTGCTTTTTGCCTCTTGCTATTGATATTTTTCATTTCTTTTTGGATGAGAACTCAATACTTCATAACACATAAATGGAATGATGGAATGTATGCAGCGATGTTTAACATACTGTGTAAGCAAATGTTCTTCCATCACATGACAATGATTGAGAACAAATATAAGAATAATCCATAGAATATAAATATATAGCATCGTGTGTCTGCAGTGTTTCACTTCTTTTGAAGACGGTTAAAATATCTAAAGAACGTATATTGAGTGATGAATATGTAACAAGCTAGATTATTATATTTGCGTTTCGATTCTGTCAACGGATTCAGAATTGTCATTTGTAGAGTGCATGTATACGGCGATATACATAGCGATTCTGCAGTAGAAAAATACACTGCACGTCTTTGATTAGAAAACAGCTGGACCACGTCGACGATTATTTTGACTTGCTGCCTTCATCATTATCGAGAAATGTTTACAGTGTGTCTTCAGTAGATTGCAAAAGACATATACATAGATTGTTGTGCAGCCCAAATTTTTCGTAGCCTCTTTCTGCAAATACCTTAATACAACTTTGAAATTTTCTGTTTTTACAAGATATCGAAGTGAACTACCGATTATATGATGGAAATTATACTTCCTTGAATGAATGTCCTCTTCATTGGGTACCATGTCAATACCATAATCAACACTGAATATCAATCTCAGCCATTCATTTTTTATGCATCTGTAGCCGTGGTTTTTCTTCAATTCATTTCTTCATTTTACTTTACATGGAAAGGATTGATTTTTTCTATTGAATCTGGTATGAAGTCGAGGTAAGTAGAAGATCTCTGTGCGAGGCACTTCTTTATCGTTGCTAGTCTCACCGAATGCACTCTATGTCTTATATTTATTCATGTTCAATTGTACTCAGCTCGTTAGGATTGGCAGAATAATTGGAGCATATCAAAGATCGTTTCCATATGAAGGTCATTTGTCGGGAAAGTAAATGTTTTGGTATATATTTATTATTTTTATATCGATTTTTTTGTGCGAACTGCAGATGTAGTTCCTCAACATATGAGAACATATTTCGTATTGAGTGAGGTCCTTAAATGATCTGTGGTACAACATCTTCAGTTGGTAGATTTTCAGAATATACGATAAAAACATTTGTTATCACTTTTTTATTATTTTTTATCAGACGACCTTCATCAATAAACAACCCACCTAAGATGACAATTGATGAGAACAGATATAAATTGATACAAGATAACTGTGGAAGTCCAAGCACGACATGAAATCTCATAAGAAACAAATACTGGGTGGCCCAATGAAAACGATGCAAGGCCGATTTGACATAGTTATCGTCTCAGAAAAAAAAAACGTTCGAACCGGTCGATTTTTATTTCTAGGGGGAAAATTTTTGCGCATGCTTTCAACTTTTTCACTTCAAACCCCTCGGAGGGGTGAGCTCCAACCATTGAATCTCAAATGGGATAAGGGGTCAAGTGATACATCATTTTGAAGGTAATCGAAATCTCTTACCAACGCTCCCTTGTTTTTGAAATTCCATGCAGTAGTTCTCGTGAAAACACGTTTAATAAAATGATCGGCTAGTGATGGAAAGTGACGCTTTCTTCCCTTTCATGTTCAGTGTTTTTTTTCCATCCTGTCCTTTCCAACATTACATAAAGAATCATTCATTTCAATGTCAGTGCCTTGATCTCTCAGTGAAATGCATACCTTGTTTCGTTTTCGTTGGGCCACCCTGTATGTTCTACGAAAGCTCTTCGAAGATGTTATACAGATGAGTGAGCGCAAGAGTCAGTTTCAAGGGTCTCGTAATACTGGATTTTCGCAGATACACCCTCATAATAAGTTTGCACCTTTGCGGCTCGAGGGGGCCCAGATCTGAGGCGGCAGTTAATATGAATACTGATTTCTTTCACCCAAAGGAACGACGGAGCTATCAATAGAGGTTTTATCACTTCTTGTATTTGTTCCGACCTATTTGGAATTCAAGAAACATAAATTAAATTTATATCGCTTACGTTCCTCGTTTTTTAAACTGTTTCATATTCTTTTCGCCTCGTTTGTAGAACTGGATCTCTTATCAACATGACATTCGATTGGCTCATTCATACCCAGAGGGGGTGAGAGAAGTGCAGGAGGAATTATATAAACTTATATAATATATATATATATATGTATATATATATATATTATATAAAGCTATTTAGATACTAACACGTGAAAAAAAATCATTGATTCAAGCAATATTCATTGTAACCAACCAAATATAAGTACTAGAGTGCTAGACTTCAGTACTAAATATCTCTCATTTGAAATAGTTTATTACACAGCAGGTGTGGAAAGTGACTCATTCCACACGAATTGGTACTTAGTTTCCTAAGCATTTTCGACCTCTTCTGATTTCTATGTGGATTATCCAAATCGATGTCAAACCAAGAAAAAATCGGAACACTTGAAATTCAAAATTAATATGGAAGCTCCTGTAATGAACCGATTTTTATATTGATTTTCTTAATTCTTCATGGAAAAATAATAAATGTGATATGGCAAAACAACGAAATTCTGTATTTGCTCCTTGTGTTTCATGAGGATTAAACGCAATCCTTGAAAAAATAATGAAGATGATGAAAAAACCATCATGTGTTTATTTTATTGTGTTATATTTATGTGTTTACACGTATTCAGATCGAGATAACATTCCTAAAATTGCCTTGCTCACATCACATTAGAGACAATAAGTGTTTTCGTCTATTTGTTCTGTTCGAATTCTGTCTTTTTGTCTCGAATTTGTTCAAAACAAGGTGATTTACTTTTCCACACAGCAGTTATTTTAATAGTTTCAACAGTAGATAATTATCATGAAAGGAAAAGTTCATTATTCACCTGATAATCCTTCCTGCTGAAGCTCACTGACTGATGAAATTTCAGAAATCTATTTACTATGAAGTAGTATCCATTAGGTAATATCAGAAAAAAAACCGTACTGGAATTCATCACAACCTGGAGTCGATTCAGTTGATTCCAAGTGCTTGTCTGAAATCTTGTGATCTCATTCACTTGATTCGCTTGGGATTCCTCGATCGTGTGTGGTACTCTTGAGAATATCCTTTCTTACCACATCGGGCACATTTGAGCTAACAAGATTCACATAATACCATGCATTAATTACGATTCATTCATTTCGTCTGTTTTCTTTGGTGTCTCTGATTCATCCAAGAAACCGAAGTGAATGATGTTTTACCCATACTCTTGAAGGTAAAACGTGTGAGCCAGCGGTGAAATGTTGGGAGAGAAGGAAGGTTCCTTCAAAGTTTGCAATCTTTCGTGTAGACATTCCCATGGCCGGTGTTCAACGGAAATCTCGTTTATTCTTCAACCAAGAGCGATTCCAGCTGGACAAACTAGACGAGCTCACCTCTGCATTGTCAGGCTCGTGACTCGTCGAACTTCACCATCAATCAATAGAACGGAAGTTGTGAAATCTCTGATTGAAGTGAACACTTTCTCCATGCTCACGACCTTTTCAAGAAAAATTCCAATTTTTTCCTCCTTTACCGAAACTCCACCGGTAGCTAACACGATGTTCCATGAACATGATAGGTTCATGGAACCTGGAACATTATCATGAACGCGCAGTGCCTCCACAATAGATCCGCAGTGGACTAGGCCAAGTGCCTGCTCTCGCTATATCTACTCTAGGTTTGGTCTCAATGTGAGTTGATCAGATATTGTTCATCTGATGTGACACTGCTAGTGGGTCTATTGCGGCTCATCCCTGAAGGTTACAATCCAACACAAAATCCAGTTCTTTCACAAAGTTCAATGAAATGTGATAAACTGTTTTACACAGCATAACCAACATGCCTATTTATTCATTCTCGAGGTGATGTTAACGACAATATCCGATATTTAAGTCCAAATTTCTCGAAATTTGTATGGATCAATTCCAACGTGCGTTGGTAAAACAATTATAGTAATAATTTTTGGTTCAAATATCGAAAGATGATCATTTGGATATTTCCACTTCGGAATTAATCATTCTGATGTACCTATATTCCAGAATAATTATCATTTTTCCGTAGTACACGTATTACCTTATCTTCACGAAATAGGAGTCAAATTGGTATTCGTGATTTTTCTTCTCGAAATATATTTACCCAAGATAAACTGAAGGCCATGCATCCATTATTATTATGTTGTATTATTTATCAAACAGAGATAGCATATTGTAAATAAAACAGTATGAGACTATACTCTCAAGTAGATATGACCTTGTTGGTACTCGAAATGATCAATCATGAAAAAAATAGAAACTGTCTGATATTAGTTTGTTGTGCCTTTACCTACTATTCGATGTCATCCTTGATGATCAATGTTCGGACGATCCAAATTTCGGTCATCGTATAGAAAACAGTACTTATCTCTTATATAGATCATAGTACCTATTACAGTATATAATTATGTCAAAGTGACTCAGAAAGTTACATCGAGAAGACTTTTCCTTCACTATCTACTTCAATGTATTCTTAGTTGTGATAATGTTCTTTCCAACTTTCTACGAATTATTCAAAATAATTCAATAGTCAAATAGCTGAACATTTGGAGACAGAACAGTTTTTGTCAATTAGGTGATTTTCCTGGTACTAGCTAAATGAAGCAGCAGATTGTTCTTATGTCGGATCCATTTGATGTCTGGAGATTACTTTGTAGGATATTCTAAAGCCACCAATGTCGTGTAGTGTCAATGAATTGTCACTTGTCACCTTTCAAACTCAAACCACCTATCACTCAGCATTGATACGCCCAGTGCTCTCTAGAACTGGACATCCACGGAATCGCAAGGCAAGCCATGGATCAGTAAATCTTATCTTATGACACAAAGAAATGATAGGGAATGAACACATCAACAGGAGAGGGATTGATCACGACGTTTATGAGATCGTAGTGCATCTAGAAGCCAGTTGGGTAGATGATAAACAAAACGCCATACTCATTGAAACAATAGTCCAGACTATGCGCTCGTTGGAATTTTAGTTAAACACCTTCGAAAGAGTGGCTCTCGACTTTGAGAGACAGATTGGGCAGATGACATCAGATGGAATTCTGAGTGTAATTTATACAGAGTGTCTCAGGGAAGTGCAGCGATTTAGAAGTTCATTCTTCCAAATGCAAAAATTTTCAATAAAAAGTCTAATACTTTCCACCTCACCCAACACACTACGATCTACAAAGCGCAAATTCGGCTTGTCACACGTTTCGGTGTACTCGGCGATACTACACTCACAAAAATTCACTGACCTCTCTAGAATATCGTAGAAAGGTGGACGGAATATTTCTGATATTCGTATCAGAGCAGAAATGCAATAGGTTATGTCGCATCAACTCTGATTCAACCAAACGAAAATTTCAAAACTCAAGACAAAATCGGAAAATGGGTATTAGGAGGGCACAAACGTCTGAGGGTTCCCAATACCAATCTCCATATTTGGGCACAAGTTTTCATTTTATTTCGTATACAGAATAATTCTGACATTAGTATGAGGAAAGCAGGAATGCAATGAGGTATGCTGAATCAATCGTATGAGCAGACAAAAATTCCAATTCCATTTCGAAGACGGAATCGGGAATTGAATATTAGTAGAGCAGAAATGAGATGAGGTCTATGTTTATAGTTCAGCGAGATATTTTGATGTATACCAATAAGCAACCCAACCATTTTCTGAAAGATTATTAGTGAGGAACCTTTGATTACCATCATGCTATCATAGGAAGGGCATGTCGAAACATTATTAACCTTGGATGTGTTCCCTGATAATGTGCTGGTGTACTGACAGTGGTGTTTTTAAATGAAGACACCGCAAGCTTGGTAGCAAAGATGCGATTTTACTACCCTGAACGAATCATTTCCTGAAAATTTTCAGGTGAATGTAAGGATCCGTAAAAAATGATTTTTTTGTATAGTTGACCGTTCTTGGGGGTATCTCTGAAAACATGAAATTTCTATTGAATGCGTTGACTACCCTGAATTTAGGTGCAAGTCATTTCTGAAGTTGAAAATTGATAGGTAAGCGTTTTATTTTGAAATCACATGTTCATAGGAAAACGGTCTCATTTCAACCTCAAAAAATACGCCCTCAAAATGTTTGTAATGAATTTTGAATCAAACACCAAACATGTGTCCGCCACTGACTGTCATGTATATAAGATTGGATTCCGTATGAATTTTGCATCTCGACACGTGAGGATGGATTTTATTGACAAAATCAACATGCGACAAGAATCCGAAATTCCATAATCCTAACTCAAAAGGTGCACACCAGAAGTTGACAAACAGTCCCAGAGCTGATGAGCGCATTCATGCGTTTTGACAAGCTAGCCGTTTCCCCCCTTTTTGGGTAGCTGGATCCGGATGTCCACCAATTCGTCATAACTCATAGATTGGCCGTATAATGCCGGAATTTTCAAGACGAATATTTCACGTGTGGATGATTGAAACCACCCTTTTAGACAGTGCCGGAGCTGGCAATCTGTTGGGATATCGTTGGGTCGTTTGTCATTTCTAGTTCCGGTCAATTCGCCGATTCTGTCAGGCAAATTTGTATATGGTGATCCTTCATCCGCGGGTACAGATTTTCGATTGAGGCAATCAATGGTGATGAATAATAAATACTGTCTGTAAGTTTTTCGAGGAGGTGGTACATTCATTTTCATTTTCAATACCGAAATGAACCATATAAAAGATGTTCTACAACTCAACACTTACCCGAAACATTCCATCGATAAAACAATACACCAAATTGAGAACAGACAGAATGTACAACAAACACAAAGACAACCAACACTGATAACAAATGTAATCCCATACATTCCCGGAATATCTGGAAAAATTATTCGTGTTGGTGACAAGTTTCGAGTGAAAACAGTGTTCAAGACAGAAAATACAGTGAGATCGTTTTTGACCCATACAAAACCGGAAAATGAAGAACAATCATCAAAAAATTGTATTTACAATATACCATGTGTTTGTGGAAAATATTATACCGGTAAAACCAGCAGGCCTCTATCAGTAAGGATGAAAGAGCGAAAGAACAATATAAAGAGAAGATATACTGACGAATCAAAATCAGCTGAACATATCCTTACTGAAAATGGACAACATATAGCCGATTGGGGTAATATTGAGATCATAGGAAAATAAGACAACAATCAAAAACGGAAAATCAAAGAGTCTGCTTGCATTCTCCTGAACGGAGACAATAATATTGCTTCTTGTTCAATTGATATAGATACAACTTGGCACCCACTTCTCAAAATTGAATGGAATGGAAAATTCAATATCAATTGATGAAAACACCTTGTAACCAGAATTCCTCCGTCTATCAAATTGTCACTTTTCAGTGTCAAAACCGACAACATCTTGAGAAATTTTGGGAATAGAAAAATATTTTAATTGTGTTGAGACCGGGAGCAGATTCGTTCCCGAAACGTCCACCAAGATAAGTAGAGGTTTTATTCTTATAAAATATATTTGTATTTCCAAATTGTTCAAAAACAAGGTGTCGCTGACAAATAGAGAATTTGTCCTCTAGGTATCTAAAGGTTTAATTTCAAGCGCAGCGATATTTTGGGGCAGATCACAAAATCTGTCCTCACTACAAATATATTGAAATAATTTTTAATAACTTCTACTCTATTTTTCAGAAACGAGGAGAGAAGATCCCACAAAAAGCTGGAAAATGTAATAAATATTGTATGTACCACAACAGTTCTGAACTCCGTTGATATCTCATTGATTATGAAAATGATTTGATAGTGGAATTAATATTCGGAGTACCAAAGTTCACAACTTCTCTTCCATAGTTGTTCGCATAGTATTGAAATTATCATATCGAGATGATGAACAAGGATCCATCCAATGATTATCTTAAAACTAACGAATTCAATTCAATCAGAATCAGTGAGTGACACATATACAGGTTAAATCGAATGAATCATCATGAGATATGTCGACATGCATAGTATATTTTATGACAAACCGCTTCCCGAGCTCTTCAAACTTTCAAATTCGTAGTTTTAAAAATCTTTTCTTGCCGTAACTCTCAAGACCCAATTTGGTACAAGGACTTATGAATGGAATGAGTACTCGTTACTTGACGTGAGTAACTTTTGTCAACATTGTCCAGTGGCGTTGATACAGGGGGGTTGTATTTTCCACGCCACTGAATATTTTTTCGAGCTGACATGCTTTCCAATTTCCTGTTCAATTTAGAAATAAGGAGTCACCACGTTAATATTTTGGTTTGAGGCCTCGATTACGAGATAATTGAATATATATATATATATATATATATATATATATATATGAATGGAAACTGAGAACTTTGAGAAAGTTGACTGAGAGGAAATTGGCTAAGAAATTGTATCAGGCATGTCGACTTATTCTTCGATGGACCATCTAATGGTGAGATGTTGCTACCCCAACCTGGGCCACCCTGTATTCATTTTGAACTCGAATCGAGTTCAATCAAGTAGAGTTTTGAATTGGTTAAATATTTTCAATACCGCGAATGTATATCAATTAGTCACTAGGTTGGATTAGGTTGGCCGACAATTCAATACATTGATAATCCATCCACCATCTCTGAATGAAAATCTTCTCAAGCTGGCTGCACTTGTTATGTATTAAATGAAAAGGAATAGGGGAATAGATAAAAAAGGCTAAAACTGCTCAAACGGCTCAAACTGTGACACTACAAATCTGAGGCACTCAAACTTAACGTAGCAGTAACTTCTGACTTTTATTCGATCGCTTCGCATTCAGCCGTATACCTGAACAACTTATTTAATAAGACATTTCAAGAGTTCCTTCGTAGTTTCTTGCTATTACTACACAATTAGCTGAGGCCTAAGGGAACAATCAAGTCACAACTTAGAACACAATCTCTCTCGGAGAACGAGAGGGTTATGGCCACCGTCTAAATTAACGACATGTATATTGAAAGCCGTTTACTTACACGACTCCACAACTTCGAGAAAACTTGTGTTCGAGTATGTAGTACAGGGTCGGAGTCGACATACATCTCATAAAATACCGATTCTTGTCTTTTCAATGATAGACAGTGGATCATAGAGTAAGAGAGAGAGTTGGAGAGGTGGAGCAGGACGTTGTGAAAAACCATAGCAATCTACTCGGACAACAAAGCAGCAAGCAATCAGCAAAAAGCAGTTAACTCAATACGAGTTAATTCAGAACTTGCCTGGGACTGCTTGGAAGTCCTAAAAGAGTTGAGCAGTCAGAATAGACTGGAATTAGCTTGGGTACCACCACATACAGATCGTAAGGGCGGTTAAGCAAAAACTATACGAAAAAGAAGCACCAAAGTGTGGATGCAAAATGAAGCGCAAGAATAATGAGACAGGCCAAAGAGTTCATCGAGGAACCCAATCATTCACAGACTATCATCATCTACTAATCCAGAGAAGGAGTACAACTAGAATATTTGTTGGCGTCCTGACAGCGCACTGTAGGCTCAACAAACATATGTGTACGATCGGCCTAGCAGAAAAAACAAATGTGCAGATTTTTCCAGGAAAAATAGGGAACAGCAGGAAATACTAAGGTTCCTAACGATCAGAGATGAAAAACCAAGAGCTCCCATCATATATGGCATATATATATATATATATATATATATATATAGCATATGGAGTCTTGTAACGCAGACGGAGCTAGACAGAGAACTCTCAACGATTTCGAGCGCCAAATACAATAGATCTGAAAAGGTCGTGGTGTAGAGGCATACAGCACACAATCCCCAATCTGATATAATCCAATCTTGAAGAATGCTTAAAGAGATCGTGACCTGATGCTGGAATAAATCTCACTTCGAACTACATTCAGACGTGAACATTATAGTCACTAACTCAGCGCATTTTGATGAGCCCGTTCCTGTGTCTCCAGAAAGGTAAGGCAGTTTCCGTCTTTATCGCGGCCTTCGTGCTCTTCCTTGGAACAATGTGTGTGTATGTACCCGCTATCGTCTCTCCAGGGACCTCACCATTGTATTCGTACTTTTACATCACTAACTAACCACTTTGCTGTTAAAGTCAAGTTAGCTTTAAGTTTGCTGACTTGTCATACCACTAGGTCTGACCTGGCCCCTTTCTTCGCCCTCTGTGCTCCTTGATGGTTGTTACGGCGTCACATGTAACGAAACTCTAGATTTCAGTTTAATTTCGTGGGAAATATATATCCTTCGCATTTCCATACTTAGAATATCGTTCCAGAAACCGCGTAGATGGCGGAAAGGGCAGAAAAAAATTGAAAGGAATTGGGGTTATCTGAATCCAATGATTGATTTCTTTGACAGCTTCAGAAACCTTCGAGAAAGAGCATGATCCAAATTAAAACTGACCAGAAACCTATCTTTTACGATTTGTTTTCATACCATTCTTGATACTATGGTATTGGAATTTGATTGGTTATAACGTCTTCAGATCATTAAGAATATATCCACAGGCATTGAAATCAGTGATTCATCATTGTAGGTTTGGGAAGTACAAAGAATCTATTGTATTGTAGGTGTACTAAACAGATGGAGCTCCCAAATGATATTATTTCGGGATCAAAAATTTGATAACAATCACTAGTCGTTGGAAATAGTGAACAAACTATTTCACGTTGGTGGATTCTGGATTTCTGTCTCATCTGTAACCAGTACGAGTTGCCAATGATCTCATCATTCATACCAAAGTTGTTATGGGTGCCTGGACAGTAATGAGAAAGCCGATATCCGAAGAATAAGATATCAATCTTTGGGAGATTGGCCAAAAACGACAATAGACTGACATAGCAGCCTGGTCTATCAGGATTGCTACTTTCGATCATACCAGAAAATATAACCGGATCCTAGAATTGAGTAGAACTAACTTACGAGTTCTATCAGGACTGCCTACAGGAGACTGTCCTCCAAGATGCCATCTCACTGGAAGGTGCCGTGTGGAAAAGAAATAACTGAACGCATCATACACTTCTGAGGTTTGACATGATATTTGGTTTCACTAATCTACTGTGCTTCTCGAAAGTCCCCTCCTGCCCCTCATCATTGGAACGATTATACATAAACAAGTGAAATTTGGAAACTGAATATCAAATCGAAATCGTCAAAAATGACGTCACAAGACCATTTTGACCAATAATTTTGAATGGAACTCCACGACAAATGACAAGGCAAAGCGAAAAGGTATCGAAAATCCTATTCAATAATACTGATTCTGTTACTAACTCGCTTTCAAGAAAGAAGCAGAGCTGTGATGAATCAAATCAGTGTATAATTGTTCCAAAGATAAGAGGGGGGGGGGGGGAAGGGGACTTTCGAGAAGCACTGTATAGAGCCACTGATTCTATCATGTGGGGAAAAGTAACATCAAGTGGTTATCCACGATGGGGGATTCCCCAGCAGTGGGTGAAATTTATCTAATAGTGAACATAACCTATCGATGTACAAACACTAACCTGATGTATTGAACTCATATTTCAGTAGGTGAGGTGAAGATAAGAGCTATCTGATTATTGATAACTCTCTTCTCAACTGAATTCGGTTCTTGTAATTATTATTGCGTTTTCACACTTCGAATTACGACTTACTATACTTGTCATTTCACATATTGGAGTATCTATTTAAGAACTTCATCAAAAATAGACGACAGGAAGTTCGACCCAAAGAAGAATCCAAATACCTGACTCGAGAGTTCGGGAATTCTCGAGTTCCACAAGGTTCCATTTTGGGTCCATTACGTTTCACAATACACATTAAGCACATTTTGAGGAGTTTGAAATATTGTGAAATGCATTTATATGCCAAAGACACCGAGTCTCGACACTCCTCACCATATGCTGAGATCAGTGATGATCAATGACTATGACTATGATTAATGAATGATCTATTGATATGACCAAGGATCACTGTCTTATCGTGAATGCAAGCGAATCGAATGTAGTAGCATTTGGCACAAAAAAAAAAAACATCGAGCTGATCTGAAGACCTTCTTTGAAATAGCCATAGAATATACGTAGTATGATATTCCATAGAATATACGTACTATGATATTCCAGACCAAGCGAAAAGTTTCAATACAAGTTGTAAGAAAACGAGAGAAAATATCTCACAAACTTCGGAAAACTGGCTAGCTTAATATGGAAAAAATACTTCACTTATTATTGAGAAATGTCCCCCTATCTGTTCGATGAGATGATATTCAGAAGTGACTTCAACGTTCGATTCGAAAGTTTGCTCCACCTACTTTCAAAATGAAATTTTTCAAACGCTCTTTCAGTTACCAAATTTGTTATGCATACAATAACTCTGTTCCTAACTTATATAACTCTCAGCGGATATCAAAATTCGAAACCAATTTAGAATTTTGTTAATTGAGAATCAAGCTTCATCTTTTTCGAACCACCTCTGTAAAAATTATGTAATGATCTGTATGTGATGTATAAGTTTCAATTTCTCATCAAGAATGGATCTGCCTCTGTGCTGGGTTGAGTGGAAAGAGTCCAGTAGTAGATCATTTCCTTTCTCATACACATATTTTTCTATAATTGGAAGATATCATGTGCTGGAAATAATGAAGCAGTTCAATACTATCATCATTAATGAATTCGAGTTTAGTAAAGGTGGGAAGTAAAAGCCAAAAGCTGTCTATTCTCTCTCTCTCTCATCCCTGAATCAGACAATATATTTCAACACTTCTATACCACATTTGGATTAGGATTTGTTCGATACGATATATGATTGATACTCTTCATGTTCTATACAGGGTGTCCTTAAAAGGTCTTTACAAAAAGCCACCACATATTCTTCAGACCAAAACAATTCGATACAAGCAAACTTACCTCAGTAAAAAGTTGCTTAGTTTGGGCGCTAGACGGCTCTGAAGTTGAAATTTTCAAATCGATTTTGCTTCATAACTTTTGAACGGCTCATGAGATTTTTTTCAAATTTGGTACGTTGGCATAGACTCATCGGGCAATGAAACTCATATCATAATCATAATGAATATCATTCCATGGGCGTAGAACTTGATTTTTTCAGTAAATAAACATCTAAAACTCCTACGCCAATGGAAAAAAATTAGTTTCAATATGAAATCTAAATTATTCAACTCATTCACTACAAAAAAGGTACTCTTGACAAAAGTCGATTCCTCTCATGGTTTCGACAAAATTTTAATTTTAGTGATTTAGAGCATAATTAATAATAAAACGATTAACAGATATTTCATAAAAATTGTTCAAAATGTTCACCATTTTCACGTATACAAAGATTTATACGACGCAAAAAGTTGAAATGTACTCTTTGCATAACTTCTTCATCGCCTGTAAGATTATTCGTCGCCTGTTGGATACGTTGCCATAATTGTTCTACAGTATTCACAGGGGTCTTGTAAACCGTAGACTTGAGATAACCCCATACAAAATAATCCATCGGTGTTAAGTCTGGAGAACGTGGTGGCCAATTCACGGGTGCATCATTACCTCTACCTATCCATCTGTCTGGGTACTGTTGGTTTAAAAAATTCCTAACATCCACCGAAAAATGTGGTGGAGCTCCATCGTGCATAAACCACATATCTACCCGATGTTGGAGTGGTAAATCTTCCAACAAATTTGGCAACGTATTTCGTAGATGTTGTAAATACATGTCTCCTGTTAATCTTTGTGGAAGTATGACAGAACCAATTATAAAATTTCCTATTATTCCAGCCCAAACGTTGATTTTGAATTCGTGTTGAAAATGGTTTATTTTAATGGAATGAGGATTTTCAATTGCATAAACGTGTTCATTATGAAAATTAGTTATTCCTCTTCTCGTGAAACAGGCTTCATCAGTGAACAAAATATTCTTTCTAAAGTTCAGATTCATTTCTCTTTGCAAATTAATGAATCTACAAAACATCAGACGACTTTGTGAATCATGGATTAATAAATCTTGAACTGGCGTCTTGTGGTATGGGTATAATAATTTTTCTCTTAGTACTTCATGAACGGCATTCCTAGAAACTTCTAGTTCATTACTTATCCGTCTAGTACTCAATTCTGGATTTTCTTCAATACGGTCTAAAATTTCTACTTCGACTTCGGGAATCCTTACATAACGCTGTCTTCCATAATCACCAGTTCTAGGAGCAAAATGACCGGTCTCCCGAAGACGTCTCTCAACTGCAGCAAAGGTTGGGTGGCTTGGTACGCGACGATTTGGAAACCTTGCCGAATACACCCTCACACTCTCTCGACCATTTCCTTGACAATATCCGAATACCAATAACATATCGGTGTATTCTTCATAGGTGTATTGTACGGCCATGATAAATCAGAAAAGTCCGATATCAACAATCAACGTCAATAAAACTCGACAAATCAACACAGATGAAACTATGGAAACCAAGAATGTGAATATCACTGTTTTCGAGCAGATAATAATAGTCTTCAGAAAAAAAAACCAGTGCTACTTATTTTCAATAGAAATAACCTATGCAAAAAGTACATCTCAACTTTTTGCGTCGTATAAATCTTTGTATACGTGAAAATGGTGAACATTTTGAACAATTTTTATGAAATATCTGTTAATCGTTTTATTATTAATTATGCTCTAAATCACTAAAATTAAAATTTTGTCGAAACCATGAGAGGAATCGACTTTTGTCAAGAGTACCTTTTTTGTAGTGAATGAGTTGAATAATTTAGATTTCATATTGAAACTAATTTTTTTCCATTGGCGTAGGAGTTTTAGATGTTTATTTACTGAAAAAATCAAGTTCTACGCCCATGGAATGATATTCATTATGATTATGATATGAGTTTCATTGCCCGATGAGTCTATGACAACGTACCAAATTTGAAAAAAATCTCATGAGCCGTTCAAAAGTTATGAAGCAAAATCGATTTGAAAATTTCAACTTCAGAGCCGTCTAGCGCCCAAACTAAGCAACTTTTTACTGAGGTAAGTTTGCTTGTATCGAATTGTTTTGGTCTGAAGAATATGTGGTGGCTTTTTGTAAAGACCTTTTAAGGACACCCTGTATATTTCTTATTCGAAGATCCCCTCAAAGTCATAATGATGAGTGAATATTTAGCGCTGTCACTGCTCCTGGATCGTATGTCTCGGAGATTTAGTTTCCGAGATAAATATTTATTGTACGATCTATTCAGAATTTCCAAATTAGCCGTCATTAGACCCGATAAAATGCGGTCCTTCGAAAGCGCGATTACTTGAACCCGAGAGATGAGCAGTCTGATCCTTGGCTATGTACACAAATGACATTGCTATTATTCCAGCTAGAATATTGCCCGACCACGACGCACCGAATTTCGATCGTAAATTTTAATGTCCCAAAATCTTCTGCTGGAGTTATCGCGATAATTTTAGACGGTCATAAACGTTTAATTAGAACAACAGGACGGGAAGAAGTTTTGATGAAAACTGTTTTTTGAACACAATAACAATTTCGTTTTATGTTTCTCTCATCCGGTCCATTTCGATGACAAAGAGGATATCTTTGCTAAACTCTAACTCCCCTCTCAAAGAAATAATCAAAGAATGCCATGCCTCTTCAGGGCATCATAATGATCCTCATGCCTGACCGACATTCGGAAGCTACAAACAATGATTGGATGATATTTTTTTGGCTACTGATCACATGTGTATTCTTGAATATTTCAGATTATGACAATTAGGAAAATCAGTTTCTCGCAAACGCTGTGAAATTGTGTAACTGGAATTGTGAAATTAACATTAGTTTTTGTTTCTTTGTCTTTCTTTCTTCAAAATGAGCCATATGAAATAAAAGTCCAAAATTGATAATGGAATCGCACATATACAAATGAATCCACCATTATATTATGAGAGATTCAAATTGCGAATGACGAATGAAAATCACTTCGACTCTTTAACGATCGAATCAAGTTCTGAATTCAATTTTTATAGTTATTTTCTCTCTCATCCGGTTTATGGAATAATGGGAAGCGATGACAGACAGACAGGGTGATTCACTGATTCCGAACTATCATCCACTCGATCATAGTATAACTGTTATTCAGGCCTAATTCACAGTTACAATTGAGAATCAGGAAATTATTTTTCAAGAAAAAAAAAAAAGGATTTTGACATTCATTCCAGTCTAACTCTTAGTGATTCTAATGTTTAATTATATAGGGTGTGACAATTTGAGACCTTACAATGGGCTATATTTCACGAACGAAAATGCCAAAAATCGTATCTAGGGTAGCAAGGGATGAATTCAAATAACATGAAGAAGAACTGATCCTTATCAACCCCTTAGGCCCAACCTACCACAACTAAAAAATTTTTAACAGCAAACCCCTACTTGTGAAGCATCACTGGGAAGCTCACAAGAAATTATTTTCATTCACACCATTGGATAGCATTTTTTGTAAGCTTTTTTATGATGCATGCAAGTAGGGGTTTGCTATTGTTTTTTTTTTAGTTGGCGTAGGTGGAGCCTAGGGGTTTTAGGGAAGTAAGTTCTCTTCTATGTCATTTCAGTTTCCCCTTCCCATCCTAGAAACGGTTTCAGGCATTTTTTTGATATCATCTTTCGTTTGTAAGATATGGCCCATTGTGAGTTTTCAAATTGTCACGCCGTATAGAAGATCATCTGATAAGCCTGTTTGGTTATAGGTACATACATTTTCGCCCTGATTTCACTCCTCAGAATGCAGTGTTGATTGTATTAGTTCATGCTATTCAAATACTGGTTTATTTGCTCCATTCACTGATACTGATACTGCATATCACAACAACAACAACAACAACCACAACAACAAGTTCCAGACGGCAGCAGCAGACTTTAGATGAAGTGCCTAGTCGACCATCAAGAGATAATGTAGATTCTCCTAGGAGAAATATCACTTTCAGATTTTTATTATACAAAGTGTTCCATTGGGAAAGGTGAATACTTCAACTGTGGATATGGGTCATTGAGGGGTTCATTAAAATCCCCTGATTTTAATGAGTCTTCGACCTCTCATATTCGAGATATAGGATGTTATTGTCTATCAATATTCCAACCCCCTTGAATATTCTTTTGAAAATTGGTATACATACTCACTCCACTCTGTCAAATTGATTGAAGTATCAACAAAGAGGCAAAATGCATTCCTCAGCTCGTTTTCCATATATGGAAAGAGCATTTGAATCCACTTCACTTGGTACATCCAAATGCTCATAATATAAGTAGTAAAAATCGTATGTGTAAGAGTAAAAAATACATCTTCGATTTGAATCGTTGATACTTTTCTCAGATACGGCAAATAATGGATGATAAATAGACCAAATTCGATATGATTCAGAAAACTACAAATCTCGAATTTGACACCATCCTCAGTTATCACCAGTTGAAGGAACTTTTGATTTCTTATCTCAATTTTCTTTTGTTTTCTGGATTTATTATTATTTTACACCCCTGTGAATATCTATATTCCAACTGAGCGCTCTCAAAATGAGTGCATCGAAGAAAAATCTTTGACGAAAATAATATGCGATAAACAGATTGGTAGATATACACTGAATTTAGGTGTCCAATTTCTTCATATCTGATATCTGTTCCAAGAGTTTTCATACGTACTTTATACTGAGGAACCGAAATATGTCTCAAATGAGTCGATGAAGAAATGGAGATGATGTGACGAAATATTCGGAATTTTTTAAAATGGCAATGCAGCATTTCAAAACGCATCCTATTACTCAACTCTGTCTCTTAATTTGACCACCCCGGTATCTTCAGCGGTTCACCAATGATACGCATCGTATAGAGATTACTCCTGATGAAAATTTCTGAATTTTCCCCCCTGTATAAAATTTTTATCAGAGATGAAAATTTCCGTCAAATGTATAATAAATAGTGTCCCATATGGTTGAACCTTTTTGAAACTCACTGCGTATATATTTATTCAATTTCCATTTCTACTTATATTTTCTGTGTGCTTTACCAGAACTTAAACATATTCACTATCTTATACTCTGTCAATGAGATTTTGGTCTTGGGCGATTAAGTATACCTATCTATCTAGCAAATTGAATAAGTTTCAAAGTCAGTACGAAATCAGCGCGAGATCTTTCATTGTGGCAATTTGGGAATACCGGATTGCGATGCATTTTTAGCGGAAAGTTCTTATTGTAATCTTTGTGTAGATTGTTATTGCTGCGGCGGGAGAAAATAACGTTTTAACCCCAGGCGGATGGCATAGCAGCGATTAAGCCCTCCCGACCCTAATGAACTAACCATCGCCAAAACTTTCCAGCGCGTTTTAATGTTCTTTCGTGTTTTTATAATGACACGCTTCGTCGATGATGTCTGCCACCAAAGTTTCTATGTGGAAAATGAAGGAAATTCCTCGCCAGGCCGCAGCCAAACAGGCTCGCGCTCAACTGTTCCCAATAAAATTCCATCGATTTACAGCCAATAACCCCAAATTTTCGCGCGGGAAGTTTCCCCTTGTCACTGGAAAACATTACGCGATGAGACAGTGGATGACGGAGGCGATGACGAACGTATATATACTGGGTATACCATCTCCTAATAGCTGAAACAAATTACACATAATCAGCACTGCGGGCCTAGGAGGCCCATTGCTTGGTATAGATATTTTCTCCATTTGCTCCTATCTTTGGCTTTTCTTCTCCAATCCTTAATTTTTATCTCATTTATTTCTTTCATTACCATCTTACTTTGGTTCTCTTTTTCCAATCACACTTTCTGGTTTCTTTCTAGGAATTCTTTCATTATTCATTCTTTCTGAAAGACTATTATATTGTCTATTGTATATTGTGTATTGTATTGTATATTGCCTATTATATCAGGTTGGTCGAATTATTGTCTTAGTTCTTTATTCATACGCCTTCGCCATATTTCACCTATTTTCTCTCCTTTATATATTCTGCGTAGACACTTTCTCTCTGACAATGACAAATAACATATTTCCATCTGGAGGGTTTTTTTATTTTTCAGAATGTTGATGGTGAATCTCATCACGATTATCATCATGGTATTACGGAAACGTAGAGGGGCCACATATTGTTTGTTTATACAACAATTAGGACCTACCAAGACATACTTAATTATAGAGTTCCGAACCACTAACTCGTGATTACGAGATGGTAAGACATGATTGCGAGCATAATTGCGATATAAAACACATATGGGGACGATCATGTAAGATCATTGCGAGAACTGCTTCACAAAAACTTGGCTTCCTGTTCGGTGCGAAGAAGTACTTTACACCCCAGCAACTGCTCATGACCTACAAAGTGCAAATTCGACCTGTCCTGGAGAAGTATTCACATGTTTGGAGTTCAGCACCCAAACATACGCTACAGCTTTCAGACCCTTTGAAAGAGAAAGATGGGCGATCTCTCACTTTTTTATATATTTCCTTGGTCGGTGCTCAACGGAAATCTCGTCTATTATGCCACAACGAGCGTTTCCAGGTAGACAAACTGGACACATTCTCATTATCAACTATCATTCGTCAATGGAACGGCGAAGTTATGTAACTCTTTGCCTAGTGAAGTCTTTCATGATGCTTACGACCTTCAAACTTTCGAGAAAAATTCCAATACCTTCCTCCTCTCCCACTTTTGACTAACATTCGACTCGTCAACTCGTAATTGAGAGTTTCCTGAGACATGATTACGAGAAAGAAGACATAATTCTAGAATAACTATAGAGCAGTGTTAGCTGTCATCACAAAATGACTGTCATGAGTAACTATTGTGTTTTTTGTAGTTTTTTTGTGATTTTCACTGATTTTATAGACTTTGGAGACTATTAGTGTCTTTTGGAATTTTGTAAGATCTCATAAAGAAACAAACAAAAAAGTTTTCCTCAAAATGTCGTTTTTAGTATCATGGTATCTGGTGGTGAGCAGCTTTTTCGTATTTTAAGGCATTGAAATGATGAAAGAAAAACATAACTCCGAGTAAATTCTTGAAATTCCTATTTTTCAAGCAAGGTTCGATTATAAAAAAAAAAATTTGAGGGATAGATCCATATTACTACATATTTAAACCATCTGATATCCCTATACAGGAGAAAGATCAAATGTGGAGCAAAAATCTTTGTATACAGTGCTGGAAATTTGTGAATTTTCTTGCATGTACGATATGTTTTGTGATTCATATTGTGTGAGTTCATGATTCTGGTAATTTATTATTTGTTATCGACTGGTCGAAGCCCTATGCCACTGAGAATATGCCGAGGTGGGCTACCATTTTCTTTGCTGAAGTAATTGGAAAGATTCCTAAACTTCTGGCAATCAAGCATGCACAAAGTTTTTCATCAATTTTGTCTTCGACTTTTTGATATTTGGAAGAGAAAATACTCGTGCAGCATGATTGCCTGATAAAAAAAATTATCGCCACCTTTAGTGAGGATTCGCTCCTTTTTTTTTGTCAGAGATTAGAAACAACCTGTATATAGCCCTTGTCATCTAATGCTTATAACACAACCTCCAGGTGGAGCTTCACTTGATTATATGTGCTTTCAGAAAATCATACATCGATGGAAACAATATGGCGCCCGTAAAAAGAAATAAAAGTTAATGATAATGACTGAAACATGAAACGTTGAATGGTGAATCTGAATCGTTGCGTAGCCGGTAAGAAGTATCATTAAAAATGTACTTTTAGTTTTGGTCTTGCCTAATAGCGCTGAAAAAATAAATATATGAAATCAATTCTTACATTTTCCCTTGTAAAACTCCGAAAGAACTCAGAAAATCTACTGTTCCAAAACTGAATTTCGCATGTGAAGCACCAAATTGCTTACCTTTGTCGCATCTCCTGAAGTTTCCTAGATACAATGGTGGTGGTCGAATTGAAATTACCCTGTGCAGGCTTTGTTACCTTGTACTCCTATGTAATATGTACAATAAATGAGTGTACATATCTCGTCGCACGAAGTACTTTTTTTTTATATTCTTGCAACGCAGTGAATGATATTCATGTAATGATCTGTTACAGTCAACAAAATGGAGAACTTATATTCAAGTATTCGACAGTATAAAAATTCAGTCAGAGGCCGGCGCAGAATGCGTTTAACTGAAACGGTATCATATCGAAAATATTGGTATTCGACTGGCGAATTGATTTATTTCAAATTCCCATGGCAGAAGCATTCAAAAAGATTGCAAAAAATATTTGGATTTTATATAGTGCCATGCCATAATATTTTTTTGTCCAAGCTAGTTATATTGCTGTCGGTATGAGTAGTTGGTGTTTACCAACTGTCTCGTCAACTATTCATTCATTTCAGGAGTCATATTCACTAAAGCACAATGAAAATCCCATCAAATGACATCAATAGTAGCATGGTGAGACTGTTATGTTGGTACTGGTTTCAGTAGTTCTCAACATCCATTTTCTGGAAACTACGATAGAACAAATTTCGGAACTATTGTTATGGGAATCCAGCAGACTCTCGACGGATCTCCATTGGAAAAACAGATATCGACTATCCATAAAAGTCTGCAGCAAACTGAACTTGCATTGTTTGCAGCACAACAGGAAGGGAAAACGTCCGTTGTTTCTATTTCTATATCGGTTTCAATTGCCGTTTTTGTATCAAATAAATGACGAGAACAATAACGATGATAAGGAATGGGCCAAGTTAAAATTGTATGCTGAAATGTATTATTTAGAAGTATATCGGCGGAAGAGACTGGGGGAACTTTCAAAAGAGGATAAACAGGCGAAGTAAGCTGCCAGCTTTGCCAATAATAAAGGATTTGCTTTTATCGGTTTGTTTTTATTGTCATCCCCTGAGTGCTACCTCATTCTATTATCAACAAATTGAGAAGAACTTTCGAACTGTTTGAATATTGTCGTGAGAAAAATCGAACTCATTACTCTAGCATAGATGTTTCATACTAAAACGAAGAATAATATTCTTCAATAAATTTTCCTATCTAGGCTCAAATTATCATTCATCATAAGTATGATTATAACAGAAGGAAGTTCTTGAACTCTAAAGTTAGAACGAACGAATCTAAGTATTTTTTTAATCAAATTATCTACTACTACAGATTTTTTCCAGGGATTCAACTTCAAAACCGTAGCAGAAAATTGAGGAACGAGAGAGGATTTTTTCCATGAGAAATTGTCAATGCGGACGGATCAAACGCTACCAATTCTGTATGTTTTTCTCGGTATTCATAGTATCCGTTGAACATTTCACGAATGTCGAAACATCCCGTAGAATTAGTTTTTTTTTGGGTTATTGGGTTCTGACTGCCTTTTCGGCTTGTCAATTCACCAGATCAGGTAGTGTATATTTATTATATATGGGACAGCACTGTCTCATTCATACTACACCCAGTCACCCTTTTTTTGCATTTCTGCAGGCAGTGGGAATCGAACCCACAACCGAAAAGTGCCTACCTAATAATCACTGCGCCTTAGCGCTCATCGCCACCTCGGCGACAAAATTAGTTTTTAATCGACTTCGATTCAAGTAAACAATCATTGTACAGGTCAATAGAATGTCTTGAAGAAAACTGAGCTACAATATCTGTAACCGTTTGGAAGCTATGCGATTTCGAAGGAGGGTACCTTTTCTCCAGTCAAAAATCGGTAGAGGGAAAACCGTGGGGGAAACAGTTGAGGATATCGTTGTAATCAGCATGAAAAAGTCATGAAATGATAGTTTGGTGTAGCACTCTGTTTGTGAACACCCTATATGAACCAACATAGTTTTGAGATATACCTACTAAAGGTAGCTATCCAATAGCGAAAACCGCGTTTTGATATATATCATCTCAATGAGCAGTTATCGAAGACCACGGCACTATTTGAACACACTTTATAAAATGAATAAAGATTTCAGAAAGAAAATCCTCTTCAATGTAGTATCCAAACATTTTTCTGTTTTGACATTGCTACACATCGTAATTGTTGGGCTACGTAAACATGAAGATGGCAGTTGCATTAATGTGAAACGTGTGAAATTTCTTGTTCGTACCTCAGCTGTTTAATATTTTCAGTTCGCATACATATCTTACGGAAGCAATTTTTCCGAACTCGAAATTAACAAAAAAATATTGCTTGTCCGTTCTACGCTTTCGTAATATCGTTATAATATGCTATTTCATATTAAATGTTCTTACATTCTAAAAATAAAATTTATATTTTGAAAAATATTAATATTACTCACGAATTCTAGCATATCGGGCCAGGTAGGTACCTAAGTTGATGTATTCAAATCATGAAAGTCGAGTAGATTCATCACGAAACAGCACTGCACACATTGATATCAAAACAATCGGATTCTCAAATTATCGGTGAACTTTATGGTTCACTCATGTAGTCAGTCCTCACTGTTTTCTGACGTTCGAATCCCATCAACGAAATTCTCATGACACGGATTTTTCTAATCATGAAAGAAATGCGAGTTCATTTTCACGCGTGTACAGCGAAATAATGATTGTCCACAACTGTAGTGTATTTCCTTACATACACAGTATTGTTTGCTAGGGATGGGGTAAATAAATCAATACTGTAGTATATTTGTACTAAAGCAAGAAGACCGGTGGAGTAAGGGGTTGGCATGCACGTTGTTTACAGGGGAAGAAAAACAAATAAAAAATGTTAGCTAGTTGTGAGCTGAAGCGAAACCATTGGCGTACGCTTACGGTCGCGAAGCAATTATAACAGTTGGAAGCAAGAGTAGAACAGTTGACGGCTTGAGTAATGCTGAGCAGGAAGGTCAATGGAACATGATATTTGATGATGCAATGAGGAAGGAACCGTGAGGAAGGATATCTTCAAAAATTGTATCTTTCGACGAGGATTGTTGGTCAGTCGATGTAGTACATTTTTCGACAATATGACTTGATTTTCTCTTCTATGCACTATTTTCTTGATATGCCAGAGTAGAAGGTATATACCGGGCATACCAAGTGAATAGACACGGAACAAGAACGCGCAACCTTCAAAAATCTTTTGATCTTGAGTAACTCCGACAAATGACCTTGATTCGTTTAATGGCTTGTTAGTTGAGACTATATGTAAGATGTGTACATTCATTTGTACATTTAGGTGTTCATTATTTTATAGGAAATCCAAAAGTTTCAATGAAGATAATTGTGTTTGGAGGTGTTCGATGTCAACGTGTTTTTCATTAGGGGCCATTCACAATTCACGTAAATGTCTCGAGATGAAGGAGGGGGTTGAGAATATCTCCGAATGACCTTGCCTCGGGAGGAAGGGGGGTTGAAAGCAATTCTTACGTGATATTTGACCAGTCGGAATCTGCGTTCTCCAATGTAGAGTGATGGACACTTGAGAGCAAACCGTTAGGCAAAGGCAACTATGAGATCTTTTTTTTCATTTTTAATGTACTTTTTTTATAGCTCATCGAGTTTCCATCTGCACTGATGAAGTGCATATTGTCTCCGACTGGACAGCTGGTTTGACAACCCATTCAGCCTGATCTGAGCTGAACAGGCTTTGCTCTTTGACTCATTTGTGAGATTGTTTCGAATCTAGCCGTTCATTATTTCGAGCAAACTATTATTCGCTTGTAGTTTTTTGACTGTTTTGTTTCATTTCAATATTGTTTGGAATATCACCTTTCATTATGATACGGATGTTCCAGAGACTTTCAGAATTATCTTTTAAAAAATGAAAATCTTTGATTCATGTCAAATTATGAGTAAGAGAAGTAAGTAAAATCTTGCGTAAGAAGGGGAAAACGTATTCCGAGAAATCTTATGTGTCCTATCATTGAGGGGTAGGGGGGTCAAAAAAGGCCAAAACCGTCCTCACGTTGAAAATGAATGGCCCGTCACCGCTACGACTTCAAATTGAATATCTTCGTTTCCATTATTGACTAAATATCTTTTCATCATAGCATAGATGAATTGTATGGTAAATCTATGATGACGCTCTTAGAAAAATTCGATGAGGAACACATCATTGATTAACATCTTAAGTGAAGTGGGACTCGGAGACCTATCAATATAGTCAAACTTCAAAAAGAACATCGTGACTCCGGGGTTGGTGGTCGCGACGTACTTAATTGAGTACGCGCATAACAATAATTTCAATTCGGCGCCTATGGATGAGAGTAGACGTACGAACGAACGTGTTGTGTTCCTCTACGACTACTAGTGACGGATGTCTTTTATTATTTGTTGCGTTCATTACCTGCCTCGCGAGTTCGACTCCTAATTATTATCGATTTGTGCCATTCGTATTTCCATGGTCAGTATTTCGTATTATGTGTGTTATTATTGTATTTTTGTTTGGTTACCTACGTGTTCAGTGTTGGGTATGAATTTTTAATCGGTTCTTTGAATCACTTTTTCAACTACTCATTAGGTATATGATTGTATTATTTCTAGGTAGGTTTGGCACCCTAGGATTTGCACGAAGCTATCAAGAGACTCACGGTTAAGGATTACCAACGGTGATAGACCAATGGTAATAGAGCAAAGGTGTTCTGTTAGGTATACGTCAATAAGTTGATGTACCTCAAGGTGTAAGTATATCGGATTTTACAGAGAAGTCTTGTCCTATAGCTCTCTCACACTGATATTATAGGGTGTGAAAAAAGGTGCGTCAATCTCCGGTACAAATAAACTCGATTTTTTCAAATAGAACACCCAGTATTCTCTATCATCTATATATTGGTGACCTGATAACCTTCCGAATGATATAATATGTTCTTATATACCTATATTCAACGGTTTTCGGATTATAAGATATTTCAGGTGGAAAATGAAATGGTTTCATATATAATTGACAAATTCATGTACAAAAGGAAACATTTCGAATTTATTGTCCATTCATAGCCAATGTAACAAACTAATATCCAGGACATGCATGAAATTGATGAGATATATTTCATGATATGTTCTAGATGAGAAATTGAATAACTACAAATTTGATTGTAGGGGGCGACATGACTCAAATCTGTCAACAAATATTTATTGACCTAACAATGAGAAATTCGTTCTGATTGATACTAATATAACCTGTAAAAAATGTTAATGGCTGATGAATTGGTCTTGTATTAAGAAAAATACATCATTTGTTCATCTATAATAACACTCCATAAATAAAATCTCCTTTAAAATTTACTTTCGAAAGTATAGGCAGGTAATGACAGGTAATTCCCACGAAGATTCCTAAGGTAATAATCATTTTTTGTGGCCCAAGCATATTCTTGTTCAGTAAGCAGAATGTTCTGAGCAATGCAACAGAGAATCCAGATGTGATGAATGTCTTGCTCATCATTTCACAAGATCAATAGTAATTACCTCTCATTCATCACCTGATGCCTATACTTCCGATTGATCAAGATCCTGATTTCGTTTGACATTCTCTGTGGGATTTTGTTTTGAATCTCATGTTGAAGTGGTGAAGATGTCTTTCATGCCAATTTCCCACGCAGTTGACAGTTTTTACATCTTGTCAAAGTGTGTCTTTGGTGTATTGAGATTCCCATCTGATGAATCATACATTCTACGTTCTGTGAATGAAGTTCGACGGACCCGCTATTCATGCGTCAAGTGACATGATTTCAGACGTAAAAAAATCCACTCTTTGAGTTATTGAGTGAGCTCATGGAGATCCTTCTAGTGCACAATATAGTTTGAACTATTTCCAAATCTCAATGGAAATCATGAAGTGTATAAAACTCACAAAAATTGTTTATTTATCACAGCCTGATGAAATTGTCTCGCACACTAATCTGCGGAGCATAAATAATTAAATGAGACCGAACGGTCGATTAACCTCAGCCCGAACTCCAAATTAGAACTAGACCATAACGCCATAACGAAAGTGAAAAGCCCTGTGAAGATAATTAGATATTCAAAATGTTTTTCGCAAAGCAGAGTCAAGATTTATTAGTATCTGATATAATCGTGTGCAGCTTCCCATTAAAAAATCTAATGAGAATTTTTGCTTCGCTAAAAAAGCCCTTTTCATCAAACTTTTTGCGGAGCTGATACCATCCAATCGATAATTTATTGAGTTACGCGGAAAAATGAACTGGGGGACTCTAAAGAATGGCTATTAGTTTAGCAAATATGCTTGAAATGATTCGCCGAGAATTAGGTATGTGACAATATGAAATTAGTAGTGATCGGTAAATCATTAACTACATATGGATTTTGTTATTGTATTGATCTTTGTTGGTGATTCCATGTATGAGTATACTAATTGAAGGCATTAACATCATCATCATGGTTTCGTCTGCATATCATCGCTTGTTCAACAACCGTTGTCGGAATATACATATTCAGTTTGATAATGTTACAGTGAGATCTTCAATTTGCAGTTTCCCAAACGATGCTCATCACAGTTTGATTCCAATTGTTCCAGTTTCTAGGCGATTGCTGAGAAATTTAAAAATCATGAAATTCAAATAATCATCCTCATGGTCATCAAATTGGTGAGAGAGTTGATAATTCCTTCATTTGCATCATGTATACAGGGTGACTGTCAAAGATGGAACCACCGAGAAGTTTAACGTCCAGAACCAAAATTGTCTGAAGTTGATGGTTGAAGGTATATTTGCGCGAAGTTAGCACTGAAAAGTACGAAGTTGATTTGTTCGACCCTTTTTTTCACTTTCATGGTAATGAAAATCTATCAAACCTCCCCCTCCCCTCCTAAATTTTTTTATTGGACGTATTACGAGATCGACTGAAACCCCAAAATTTGTTCATTCAACATTTATTTTGGAAAATATTATGTCAACTAAAGAAGTTACGGGGGGAGGGGCATATGTTCCTCACTGTATCTATACTCATGTGAAAACCTCATGAGATAATGATTCATATCTAGATTTCTCATGATGTAATGGATACATTCAGAAGAACATGGCAGTGCTGGATCAGGCCTGTTAGAGACTTTGAGGGACCATTTTTTTTGTGATGAACTTTTCTAGGTTAACTTCGGTTTTCCTAAGACATCATACTGAGTGGCCATGAAGGTCAGTGAGTTCTGTCATTGAGAATCGACATGAATCTAATCGAATTGTTGCGAAGATTCAATTTCGTAAAGGTTTGTTACCAATAGTGGAGATCGTGATCGTGATGGGACAGTCATAGCTACATTTCTTACCCTGTTCTCACATACACACTTCGATTCCAACTTGTTTTCGAAAATGAATTTGTTAGATCGCTAGTCGTCACTGTTTTATCACCTTCGACATCTAATTGTAACCTTATATAGAAAAGGGTCATTCTACCTATTGGATGACCATGATACCTTCGATGATACGATTCCAGATATTAGTTTGAGTATTCTGTATACAATTTCAATATTGAAATGTTATATTAAACAATATCTTCCAACCAACAAACTACCATGTCTCGATAAGTGAAAGTGAATTATATTATTATGTCACCAAGCCGTTATTGGAGCTCTTCTCTCAAAACATACAGGGTGGCTCAATAAAAACGAAACAAGGTATGCATTTTACTGAGAGATGAAGGAACTGACATTGAAATGAATGATTTTTTATGTAATGTTGGATAGGACAAAAAACACATAAGGCACTTTTTAGAACAGCATCATTTTAACTACAGAATGAGAAATAGTGATGAAAGGGAAAAAAACTTTATTTCCCATCACTAGCCGATTATTTTCATAAACGCGTTTTCTCGAGAACTACTGCATTGAATTCCAAAAACAAGGAAGCGTTGGTAAGAGATTTCGATTACCTTATCTTGACCCCTTATTTCATTTGATATTCAAGGGTTGGAGCTCACCCCTCCGAGGGGTTTGAAGTGAAAAAGTTGAAAACATGCGCAAAATATTTCCCCATCGAAATAAAAATCGACCGGTTCGAGCGTTTTTTTTTTTTTCTGAGAACGATAACTTTATCAAATCGGCCTTGTTTCGTTTTCATTGGGCCACCCAGTATATCGTTGTACTGACAATACGTAATCTCGAAATTCCTACGTCTTGTTTATACTCAAGTTGCCGAATCCGTAAATCTGGCTGAACACTCAAAACAGTTCCGTCAAACTTCATCATATCCAGTCAGACGTCATTAGAGCAACTCATTCTGGTCTCGTGAGTATATATATTACGTAGTTGGACAAATTGTACGTCGTGTGAACCCTAAACTTTGGGGGAGTTAATGTTAATGGTCTCTCTGACGCACATGTGAAGCGATGCTCACAACAAAACAACCACCTGTTGGAATGCCCCGATGGGAACACAAACGATGTAAGAACACAGATTATAGGTAAAAACCGAAATATCCCTTGCTCACCGTGTGTGCGGTGACCCAATTATTTGGAATCGACTGTTCTACAAATTATTTTTCATCAAATGAGCATTAATGATCAAAAATCGAAAATGTAACATCCCAGCAACGTTTGGTTGCAATTCAAACAACCAGGTGTATATCATCAATATTGCCCGTTGAACGAGTCATGTCCCATTTGAGATTCAAGGGTTGGAGCTCACCCCTCTCAGGGGTTTGAAGTGAAAGAGTTGGAAACATGCGCAAAATATGTCCCCCTCACAATGAAAATCGACTGGTCCGAGCGTATTTTTTTTTCTGAGAACGATAACTATGTCAAATCGGCCTCTTTTCGTTTCCATTGGGCCATCCAGTATAGCACTGAGGTGTTAATTCGCTACAATGAAGTGTATGCATTCGTAAGAGCATCGGTGAGTAAAGAAATATTTATGCTTCGCAAGCTGTCACTCAATGTGATATAATATTTGAGATACAGATGAAATATGCTGATGGAGAAAATGTTCCCAAACTTCGTGAGGAGTTCATCATTTAGAACTCATTTATTCGCTTCTACAGATACAGAGACCGTGAATACAGAAATACCAACCTAAGATATTCTCAAACTTCTTGTTTGTTGTATGATGAGTGATGAATGTGGAGTTATCACCGAAGTTCCACAATAATGAGTGAATATAATCTCTACTACAGAACTATGAGCTTCGTGATGGAACAATTTACTACACACATGCTGTGTTATTTTGCCTTCCACATATGATCCCATGAAAACCCTCAAAATATTCCAAACACATTTCTCGGAAAAAATAATATTCTTCCATTGATGAAAATGTCTATATCCGACAATATAATCCCAAATTCAATAAAAAAGACAGCATTTGTGATCTAGATGTGTTGGCGATTTGAAGTACGACATCTATTAAGAAATCAGAGATATTATTGTGCCTGTTGAGATTGGATGATTCTTTCGGCCACATTGATATGGCGAGAGTTATTGCAATGTTGGCAATTACTGAATATGACATTGATATTTCGTGTTTCAGCATTCATTGATTTTCAACGTCAGCATGCCCATACTTTCTACGTATATATTCCTGCTGGGTGCTGCACAAAAATATATTTGATTTCCCAATTACTTGTCAGTCGAGATTTTCTTCTCATTGAATAATTTCCTGCCATTCAAACTCAGAGATGCTCAAAGCATTTACAGTTCCCAGAACCTAACTGGTGTGATGTGTTATTTTTTTAGGCAGGATGGATCAAATAAACAAGTGGGGTGTTTACAAACTTGATCTAAATATACACATCAGTTTATGTTGTCATGGTTCTGAAAATAAAGATCACAGCGTTTAAAAAATTACTTTCACATTTGTTGATCATTCCCAAACTATCATTTATATGCGAGTACAGTATCGTCATCAATTAGATCATAAGTAGAATTCGCTGTATTATACGATCTGTTTTCAGATGGACGGATGCAAATTCAAATATTACCTGAAATATGAATTGTTATGATTAGTACAAAGTTCGTGCAAAAATAAAGTCCTTTTCGGTTGAAACTATTGGAAAAATGAACTACCCCAAATAAGTAATGTGCGCAAATTTGTATACCATAAAAGTACGTCAAAACG
This sequence comes from Gastrophysa polygoni, assembly GCA_963576655.1. NCBI lineage: Eukaryota > Metazoa > Arthropoda > Insecta > Coleoptera > Chrysomelidae > Gastrophysa > Gastrophysa polygoni. The sequence continues at coordinate 8,247,319 of OY755085.1, forward strand.
TTGAAACAACACATACTCATTTGAGTGAGTTGTATTCGAGTTCGAGTACCTATATGTTCGAATTCGAGTTCTATGGTCTGCACGTTCACCAGATCTCACGTCACTGGACGTTTCCCTATGGGGATATTCAAAACGAGTTGTCTTCGAAATCCAACCAATAAATAATGAAGATTCTACCCAGAAAATTCCTGAGGCTTGTAATACCGTTACTCCGGAAATAATTAGCGCTTCTGTACTCGGGCGCTGATTCGCCGACATGATGCTTTTTTGACAAGTGCTGGCCAATATTTCGAACAATTTCTGTAGCATAATGTAATATTCGAAATACAGATGAGCTCACGAATCAATATCTCATTTGTATTTTCATTTGTCATAACTCTGCATGCCATTCTAGCTACCATGATACCTCATCGAATGAGAAATGAAACGGGCTGTAAGTTGAACCAAATCAAACATGGGGGTGCAAAACCTAAGTTAGGGGTGGTTTTTCGGGGGTTGTTTGCCAGGGGGTGGAGTTTGCTACACTGCTTGAACGAGCTTATGGTCTCCTACGATATGTATTTTTTTCAATTTTCTTGTCTGCAAATAACTGAAATATCTGCTGGCCTAGAAGCTCTGGGACAGCAAGTGTATTGTTGATACACGAAAAGCGAACAACACTCACACGACCCTCAAACAAAAATACATATCCTACTTAGGAACCAAGAATATATTTTGCTAAATCATAACTACAGATCTAGGAAGAATGGATCATTGTATTAGGAGTCAGAGTTTATAACCACTTATTCTCCACTATGAAATCTTTGAATAATTCGCTAATAAAAGCAATGTTGAGAAAATTATTGCACGAACATATTTGTTATCATCTTGACTGATACTTTTCTTATAATTCAAAATTCACTATTAAACGAAATTCCTTTCTGTATCGCATGTGACTTTCTCGACACTCAACGATATGAAATCGGGGAAAACTTCATCAAAAAAGAACAATTGATTACACTGTACTTCCGATTCTGAGAAATGAATGTATCTCTCTGGATCTTATTTGCACAAGATTCTTCTACAGTAGGTGCTTGTCATTTTGTGATCGTATTCATTATCGAAATCTGCGAGCAGACTGAAACGACTGATCGTGATCTATGCTTCCGTAAGGAAATATATTCAGCTTCTATTATTCCATCTACTCGAGTTCATCTATTTTGGCTTAAAAAAATACTCTCGCATGCATATCAATTCCCAATATGGAATATATGAATATACCAAGGAATACCAAGGCATCCAAAAAGACGTCGAACATATCAATTATGATTCTGAAGGCCAACAATTTTCAATCATGAATACACTGACTGACAAAAATCATGCCTGGCCCTCATTTCAACACTCCACAGTATACTTCATATTAGAAAAATCTTGTCTCCTTCCTTTCCCCATCCTCTCTGCCACTCTCATTGGGCTTTCGACTTCGACTTGTGCCTTCGAGTTGTCCGACTCCAGAATGTATTGGGCTCACACGGTAGTCCGACGAACCCTTGGCTTTCCGTACGGTTGATACTTGACTCAATTCGATTGGAATCTCTGTGCACGGATTCTCGAATTACCTATGTCGTATTGAGGAATGTTTTTTTGCTGACTGTATCTGGAAAAGTAGGAAATCAACTCTAGGGTTATCATGAAACATCAGATAAACTGGACATGAGAAGAAACATCATGATAGTGATGACAATTTCTGACAGAAATTAATTCCAATCACTAGGAGTCAATTCATATGGTCATATTGAAAGTCAGTTATTTCGTATCTGATAATTAATATTTCACTTTTACATGTTTTACACTAAATGTCATACACACTTGTGAGTTCTTAGAAAGCTTTTGCTTTCTTCTCAACGTGCTACCAATATATGTATAATGTGATTGAATAAACTCTATCTTTCCATTATTCTATCTATATTCTAATTATTCATTGAAGAAAGAATGGTTTTTTTTGTATTTTGTTGATATGATGTATCAAATATAATTGAAATGGATCGCCGTGTTGGTTCGGAAAAATATTTATTTTTCGGCAGCAATGCGCCTGTTCTAGACAGTCACATTACCTTTAGGTATAGGTACGTTTGGTTTCGGGTAATCTCGAACTCAGTCCAAATATGTATTCACGTTTCTGTTCGAAAACTTTTCAAAGGTCCCTAACATGTCCACGTTAAGAAGGAAGATCATATCAACTAATCTTTGTTTATGAGGCCAGAACCATACCTGAAAAAGTGTAATGAAAAAACAATTATATTGAATTGGGCCTTGAGGAGAAGAACCATGTACAGGTCAGACCTGAGACATTAGGTTTCTATGTCGAATCCCTCGAGATGGTTGAAAAAATCAAATCCTGCAATAGATTAAAAAGAACCTACATAGGTAAACTGAATTGACTGTTGACATGACAACGTTGATTGAAATGCGAAATAAAACAGATAGATCTGGATCAAATATCAAGTGGTCCTTTCTCACTTGGGAAATAAGAAACAACTTTTTTTTCACCTCTCGATAACACGATAAGAAATCCTACCATTTTCAAGAAAAATCGTGATTCTAGTCAGTGGTGGAATGTTGGGAAGGAAGGATAGAGGTATTAGAATTCTTCTTGAAAGTTTGGATATCGTAAGCATCAGGAAAAACTTCACTAGGCAAAGAATTCCATAACTTTGTCGTTCTTTTGATGAATGATGCTTGGAAATGAGGAGTTCGGCATGTTCTGAGCCTGTCAATGTATGGATAACCAGCCAGAACTCGGCTAGTTTTTCTCCCTGGACTAGATCGTGGTGGCATGATAGACAAGACTTTTGTTGAGCTCCGACCGTGGAAATATCTATGAAAGAGAGAGAGATCGCCCACCTTTCTGCTATGTTCTAGAGGAGTGAATAAATTCGTGGTTATAGTATCACCAACTAGGCGAATAGCTCTAACTGGACACATGTTGTGTTCATGCCCTGCCTTACGATCACAGAGGTTTTATATTTTTTGGTTTCATAGATCTAGAGCCTGACGAATCACATGAATATCTATGGGTTGTACACTCATGGTGAACAGAGGGATCTATACGTATGCCAAATCTAATGCAATCAAGCTCACCGTAAGAATAGATCTCGACGAAAATAAAGTCAAACGTTAGGTGTTCCATTCGCGAAAGGGTTATTGAAATGGGAAAGACATACATGAAATAACCCTGTAAAATTCACCATCGCACTCGGAAGTATCATATAGTTATCTTTTGAAAAAATCTGTCTGGTCTCTCAACTATTACCAGAAATCCATGCCTGAACGACATCGAGGAGAACTCTGAATCATTCTATATTATCATTCCATACAGTCGATTGAAACGTGAGAATTTACACGATACTGAAAGTGCCAAAGTTTCTGAATTCGCCTGCCAGATTTTCTTTTTCGCGTATCTGGAAGCACATACAGGCAGGTAAAATTGCCCTCCTAGCAGGCTTCCGCACGCGCCAAAATTCTCTGCTCACGTCCCACAAGATTATCGTTGCTGATACTCCCGATATAATATATAATAACCGTTTGCCTTTAAATTCTCATTGAGACAGTGCCATTTGCCGCCTGAAAGGAGAAAGGACTCCTTAGGGAAGGCGAACGAGCAAAAGAGATGGAAGTTTTTGTCCTCGGCTACGAAATAAACCGTTTTCGTTTATTATCTCGCCCAATTATACTCACCTACCATTAGGGGCAAATTACAAACTAGTATAAAGATTCTCAAGCTCTGCCGTGCTCGGATTCCTAAGTTTCCCTATTATTACACACCAATACAATGTAGCTTATGTTAGCCGAGATACCCCTGGTAGCTCCTATTCTGAACTGCTTTCACATATTGCTTCGAGGGAGTGTAGCCAGAAAATGTTCAAGATTGAATTTTAAATTGTCTCTCGTATAGCGTATAGGGTAATTTCTCTGGGTATGGCTTTGGTTTTGAATTGTTGATTTTTCGATGTGGACTCGTAAATGGTTCGGTTTCCCTTGTTTGTTCGTGATAATTATGTATGGGATATTAGAATGTGGGGAAATACTCTCGAAGAAGCTGAAAGCTTTCTGCATATGCCTGAATTCATGATATTGATAAAATATATATCAAAATATGTATTCATTCTCTTGTTGGTTCAGAAGAGGTCGGTTGATTTGATTATGAAGTTAATGTTACTTAGGAATGACCGATAGTGAGAACCAGATTCGGTAGTCCGGCATTTATTAACCAATCGGATCGCTCTCATTTGGTAGATACTATTTTATAGTTACTAGTTCGTGTAAGATCTCAATAGTAAGCTCGAAGATTTTCTTGTCGGCACCCTCAACAGCAGTGAACATCAAGAGATGCTACCAAGAAAATATGGTTCTGAATACAACTACAACTGAATCTATAATCTATCGCTCCCGAAATAATCACCCTTCATACAACCGTGAATTGAATTCTGTAGTACCTTTAGTTCCGAACCACGATTGACATATTAGAGGTCGCAGTGGAAGAGCGGAATTCACAATGAAGCCCTAATCAAACATAAATGACACTAACATGAGATCAATAAATGTTTCTTTGGTTTCCATAAATGAATGCTTTCTTCTCCAAATATTTCTGCTCGCTATGCTTTCTTCTCCATCAGTTCCTCAGAGAATTTTGAAGCCCATTATGAACCCTCATCGATCAATCTTCAATGAATATCATCCGAAACCAATTCAGCTTTGACAGAAAATAGGATTCCATAGATATCGGTGGTGGTAAGCTCATCATGTGTCATCCATTGATAGCTACCTGATAGATATCAAATATCACTCACCGATATTACTATATCGTCAGCAAAAGCTTGAACTTGACATGGCCAGTGAGAACCTTGTGGTTCTTTCAGACTATAATTCTCACCGTCTGGTGTCTTTGGAACGAGCAAGTGTCGTCTATTGTTCAAGAAATCCTGAAGCATAGTTGGTTTGATTGAATTTTAGATACCTGCCAGAACAATTAACATCACGAAATGAAAGTACAACATGTTCGGAGACTGTAGGTATATCAGAATGTGGGCTGAATGGAATGTGGATAGGTGAATAGGAATTAGTGAAATGTGGGTCCAACGACATGTACCCTATACCTATACCTAACTCATACCGACAGGGTCGATTATTATAATGAATGCAACGGTTCTCTTGAATTCATATATGACCCCGATGATGATATTATGATGACTGAACATTATTTTCAATATTATTGTCATCATCATCATTATTATCATCTCATACATGATATTATCATATCATCATTACCTCGTGAGATTGAAGAAATCAAGGTTGCTTCAATCAGAATACCTAGATCAAAAAAATAGTTCCCAAAGTTTTCTCCTCGTAATTCTACTCCACTGGAAAATTATGTTGTATAAAAGTGGATATAATACTTGATGTGAGTTGTCTCCTGCGGACGTTCGAGGTTCACGGCCCCTTGTTTACTCGTTCTATCGATCGAAAGTGTGTAAATAAGTATTTCAAAAAGTAATACGTTCGGCATACAATTCAGATATTTATGTGCATCCTGCACACAACACCCATGAATCGATTCCACTCCATGATCCTGGAATATACTTTTTTCTTTCATATATACTTGACAAGAATATAAGGCCGATCAAAGCATTGACAAACAATAGTGATTATAGCGCAACACTTGAAAAATTCACTTCCTTTTCATCTATCAAAAACATTCACTCTGTATTCTTCTTCTTCTTCTGTATTCCTGACTTCAATGATCATATCATAAATAGTAAAACATACCCTACTTGGCACTATCTCTACCATGATAGATGAAAATTATCGTGTATGCACAAAACTTGACCTACGAGCTAAATGTGATGTTTTTTTATTTTCTGTAGTTTCAGTGCCACTTAGAATCTTTCATTGCCTCACTATGGTAAGGAACAGAAAATCTGCTGCTGCTGGACCTAGTTTCCTATTTAATACTTTGTCTCCACCTGACGGACAGAGGAAGTGACATCTAAACTATGAACTGAACCCAAGAGATTTTTTCGTTGTTCTATCTGTAGTTTCGATAGGGCCCACAAAAAGACTACTTGAAATACTCAATTCGGTTGGTCAAAAGATGGGCCCAACTATGACCATTGAAAATCTCGTTGATCATTGGGAACAGGAAATTGTACTCCAACACTAGATTACATTGCCGCCCCAGCTGTATCTTTTACTCTCGAGTTTCCTTGCAGATAGATCACTCGACGTGGTGGTAGACGGGGTCTCGTCTGATACAATGACGATCAATGCTGGTGTTCCACAAGGCTCTGTCTTTGCACCAAATTTTTTTCTTGCTCCACATCAATGATTTGTTGGATGTGACCTCCAGCCCAGTTCATAGCTTTGCGGATGATAGTACACTCCATTCCGCCTTTTCCTCTAGAGCCCCTATATCATCCAACGAGGCCAGAGGTGCAAGACGAAGACAGGTCGATGCTTCAAATGAGGTTCTGACAAGAATTCAGAAATGGTGATCTGAAAATATAGTAGAGTTCAATGCAACAAAAACTCAAGCTTGTATGTTCACCAAGAAGGCAGATCACACAATGCCCAATTTGATGATGTCAGGTACCACTGTTCCTATGAGGTCGTCAATATCCATGCTGGGTGTCACCACCAACAGCACTATCTCATGGGACCATCATGTGAGGTCCATTGCGGAAACTGCTTCACAAAAACTTGGTTTTCTATTTCGTGCGAAAAGATACTTCACATCCCAACAACTGCTCTTGATCTACAAAGCACAAATACGACATGTCCTGGAGTACTGTTCACATGTTTGATTCAATGATTTAAGCTATTCGCCCAGTCGATGATACAACGCACTCGCCAAATCATTGACATTTCTAGAATATCGTAGAAAGGTCGGCGACATCTGCATTTTTCATAAATACTTCCACGGTCGGTGCTCAACGGAAATATCATCTATGTGGACGTGCGATTCCTAGTAGACAAACCAGACGAGCTCAGGCTGGTCACCCCTACACTGTCAGGCTCGAGACCTGAATAATAAATTTGGAGTTGTATCCCGTCCTATTGCACCGCGACCAGTGCAGATATATTATCTCTCTCAAAAATCTCAATTGAGCCTATATCAATATGAAGATCATGCATTGGTTTTCCTTCACCAATATGTTGATGCTAGATCTTTGATATTGGCCTTCATCCTCACAAAGGAAGTGTAATGCTTCGATCGATTAGCTTAGCAAATTTACTGTCAATCTAGCTGATGGGCCTTGCAACATTGATTCAACTCATGTTCACATTGAGGTATATAACAGGGTCTTGATCACCTGTTCATTTATGTATCTGTGCCTTGATGATGCATTCATCAACTCTCCACTCACGTAATGGTCCTATCAAGGTCTATGAAGATCCTTGTTCATTGTTGTTTTTCATTCATTTTGTTAATTGGTCGAGAGTGGGTGAAAAATTGCAGGATCTCAAACTCACCAGAAGACTAGGAGTATCTGCAGATCGATATAGATTTGTTATTCCAATAGTGTTACAGATATAACTTGCATTTTGATGTTCAGAAATGTATGTTATCTATGTAATTAATATTCAAAGAAGCAGCATTATCCAATTCATACCAAACGTACAGACATTAAAAGGCACAAGGACAGACATTACCCTGATATAATCGAAGACATAGATAACTGAGATGAGAGAGACTTGTGAAAATCTGTAAATTTGCATATGATATGACCAAGCAATTGATGTACTTGATAATGTTCAAGGAAAACCATAACCAAAGGGTCAACGATTGCCCTTGCAAGTTACAGAAACGTCATGGCTACTGGAGACGACTACCTGGATAGATACTGAGATTCGAATGAAAACATTGCCAGAAGTAACAGCATCATCACTTTCGAAGAGTTTCAGAAATTAATCGATATTTTGGAAGATTATATTTGTATATCCTTCATTGCCTTATGGCGTTGATTGATACAGGGTGTATTGAGGCATTCGAATGCATTGAATCCGAAATGGAAGACGTGAAACCGTAATCGTATTCGCTACCCACCGAAAAGCCTCTCCTACATCCTGCATATACACAACACGATAAATTTCATTGTCAGCGTAGCAACGCATTCGCGATCAGACGTGGAGCAACCCTTTTCAGATTATCGCACCCCAACATGATTCACTATGTATATTTACATCCGTGTTTTCTGTTTATAATTCTATTCGAATTTCTTCCCCTTAGTCAGTGAGATAAAAATTTCTATTAGTCTGTACCGTGTTTGAAACTGAAATGTGTATTTATTTGTCAGGCTAATGAAATATTGGGTTGTTTCTATATCATTCATTATCTTCTCCACTTTGTTGTTGAAAGAAAATTCTGTATCTGAGAGAAATGTCTTTTGTTTTACAGTAGATCTACGAATCTGGCTTAGCAAATCTGCTTATGTTCACTTTGAAGTTTAGAGTTCAGAGGCTGCGCCTCAGATTTTACCAAAACCTTTTCATATAGAATTAGAAGATAGAAAACGTCAGATTTCGCATTTAGTAGAGGAGGAAATTTTCTTCAGAATATAACTTTCTATCACAAAAACAATGTTGAAAAATTTCGTTTTTGTTTTTTCAGATGATGAGTATGTACTGCATGCTTGAATGATTATCGTTAATTTTCTTTAATCTTTTGACAACACGAAAGGAAATCCTGCTATGATGTTCAAGAAACGTGCTAGTCATTGGTGGAATGTTAGAGGAAAACGACAGTATTTTGCTTAAAAGTTTGGAGGTCGTGAGAATTAGGAAAGACTTCACTTGGCCTAATTCCATACCTTTGCCATTGAAGAGGCCAGAGGCTCTAGAGGAGAAGACGGTATGAAGTGTGCTATCATCCGCAAAGCTACTGACTGGGTAAGAGGTCATATCCAACAGATCGTTAACGTGGAGCAAAAATTAATTTAGTGCTAAGACAGGTCCTTGTGGAACGCCAGCATTGACAGTCATTCCGATCACGTCAGATCTATCTGCACGGAAACTCTATAGCGAAAGACATAGTTGGGGCGGCAAACCATATTACGGAAGTTTCACTTGGACACCTTGCTTTGCTTCACTATCGAAATGTTTCTCTAGATCATTTGTGTTTCTTAGATCGAATGTATGAAACTCGATCATGATCACAATGTTCTTCCTATCTCGATGTGACTGTTAGATGAAAGCTAATGAAATAACGATGAGTGTTGACAAAAACATATTTTCCCCATGAATTTGAAAACAGATGTTTCACAACAGTCAAGCTATTTGGAGAAAAATAATGAGATATTTTTGATGGACTCTCTGATGATGATAATGAAATTGATGAGTAGCTGTTTATTTTTTCATTTTTTCTTAGAATTAATTGATTCTGAATCATATATATAGGACGCAACCTGAATATCTCCGAAAATTAGACGGTAATACATATCCAGAACATGTCAGTTTCCATCTAAAGGGGGATCTATTTTGAAGATTCGTGAATCGATGTGATGTGTATCACTCACCCCTGAACACCACTCCTCAGAATACTTGAATGAAATGACATGTGATACCTCTATGAAATGAATCGTGTGATACCTCAATTGATAGGTAATTTCATCAGGAAATCAATTTCAGGTCTGAAGTAGGATTCCGAATTGATTGTTCAGTTAGGGGCTATGAATTATTGTGCACTCACAAAGAATGAAACCCCAGTACAACAACAATGGAACAACAAGAACAAGAATGGAAGTGAAAAACTTAGGAGATTTTTAAAGCGACACCAATTTTCAAAGTGACGAGATTAGTCGGCACAGCTTTCTCAAATGAAGGAAACCGAGAGATGTTAAAACAAACATATCATTTTTATCATATGCCATGAAAAATCTGCAAAAAAGGATCAAAAACATGTTTCTGTTTTCGTACTATTTCAATCAAGAGTGTGACTCCGACATGTAGGTCTGTTATCTTATCTTCATGACATGAAACCTTTAATGTGTCATCAAATTATCTCGGTTTTTTTGGGTTTCTCGTCAATAACGCGAAAAAACAACGAAATATTTGATTTTGAGTTTCTCGGAAATCATCGGAAGCATTCCGAGAATATCGTTGATCACCAAATTGCACACATAACTTTGCCTAGAATTAAACTTTGCCGTTCCTCCTGTAGTATCCGAGATCACAAATGTGTGGGACGAATTACACATTTGAATCATTGTGGGATATCCTAGCTAGGAAGCATTTCAATTGTAGTGGAAGCTGTATCATCAGAAATAAATGGAGAAGCAATACTCTCTTGTATCCCTGATAGTATTTTAAATAACGTGAGACTTTCCTGAAAACTAAAACTACCATAAATTTCGCGGGGCGCGCGGTTGTTCGAAGTAATTGATGTAGTCAAGACTGAAACGGGACAAAAACTCCATAATACGAACCATTTAAAAGTTTGAGAACATTTCAGGACGCCCCTCCAAGTAAAAAATCGTTTAGCTGAACTTTCTTCACATAAACCATTGCGATAGTTATTTCGCTCGGTCCTCTACAAACGTCTCACATGAATAAGTCTGTGAGACCAAGGAAAATAGAAATTAGTACATCCGTTATGGAAGATCTAAATGAACGAAAATTATCTTTCATGAAGAAAGTTCAGAAACGTCGTCGATAATATCAATCAACGCTTATCGAATAGCCTGCTCCTGGTGGGTGATAAACAAAATAGCTGCTAGGCATGTCTCAGCTTCAGCAAGAACAAAAAATCCCTATACGAAAAGGAATCCTGGTCGGGCACTGTTGGATAGGGAGACACTCGAGGAAGCTTATCATGAGGAGAAGAAGGATAATCAAGGTTCTCGGAGAAATAAACAGGAATAGGTCAATCTACAAAACCCAAGGGAGGCAAACCTATATAGGAGCACCCGTAATCAAATATGAAAATCCACCCAAACTCAGGCCTGAAAATTGCTTCAGTTACTCAGATGGTGGTGATGTCAGGTTCCACCGTTCCCATAAAATCGTCAATATCCATGCTCGGTATCAACACCATGGCGATCTCTCACGGGACGATCATGTGGGGTCCATTGCGAGAACTGTTTCACAAGAACTTAGCTTCCTGTTCCGTGCGAAGAAGTACTTTACACCTTAGCAACTGCTCACGATCTACAAAGCGCAAATTCGACCTGTCCTGGAGTACTGGAGAGCTATTCGCCTAGTCAGTGATACTATACTCACGAATTCATCGACTTCCCCAGAACATCGCAGGGAGGTGGCGACCTCTTTCTTTTATAGATATTTCCACGGTCGGTGCCCAACGGAAATCTCGTCTATCATGCCACCGCGAGCGGTTCCAAGTAGACGAGTTCAGGCTGAATATGTATATAATCCATACAAAGGCTCGAAACATCAATAGAATCATCCATCAATAGAACGGCAACGCTATGGAATCATTTGCCTTATGCTCACGACCTTCGAACTCTAAAGAAAAATTCCAATACCTTCCGTCTCCCCCATCATTCTACCGCTGACTAGCCCGATGTTCTTCGAAAATTGAACGATTTCCTTCCGTGTTAGAGAAAATAATGAGAACGATATTGTCTGGTGTAGTGGAAGGATTAGGGTACAATATATCTCCTCAAAGATATTCCATCAATTCATTCATCCAGCCTGAGCTCCACGCGTGTACTTCCCTCATCATGGTTAGTGTATCCCGTGTCGACTTCCACAATCGGGATAAGATCAGGTTTACTGCTTATGCATGATTAAATTTTATCTGGAGCCGCCAAAAACCGTTGTAACGCCTTTCGTCTGCTGCCTGTGGCCGATGTATTGTATGCCATCGAGCAAGCTAAGTCACCGGCTGGTCACTCGCTGTCCGCTATCGCTTCACACTCCATTTAGCGGGCCACAATGATCCGACGCCGGACAATACAAATACGATGCACGCAAGTGCCCATAGTGTCCATCGAAATTGACCGCCTTATCTGCCAAGGAGTCATTATTCGTATGACAAAGGCCGCCACGCCATTTCTCACTGGCCCATTGACAAGACATTCTCTGGCTGCGGCGCGTTTATCTTCGTTAATTCGGATTTCGAAAACCCGAATTTGCTGGTTTGTTGTGTAAGCGATTGTTTTTGATAAATTGCCTTGGAGGGGTCTGAGCTCCGGAAGATCGAATTCTCATTTGACTATACAGACCACAGTTTTCCCTAATATAAATCGTTTTTTTGACAGAACAGAATCCTGGCGCATCTTTGCCCATTTTACAGTTTCCACAACACGTGATCCTCATTCAGGAAATATTCATGGATAATACTGAACACCCAGAAACTCAATTTGAACATATTCTTGTTAATGAGTATCCGACATGGAAGAGAACTTCTCACAATAGCCAAAATGAGAGAACTATCATCTGAATGCGGTACTGGATGAATCTTGAAAAATAGACATAACATGTTTCATGTTGATATGGAATGAAGAGGGCGATCCTATGATCTACAACAACACAGGTATAAGATGGATAATCCAGTCCTGGAATATTCGGTATTATCCTCACATCTGAATAAGAATTCGAGAATCAAATGCTGATGAGACAATATGAAATCAATTTAGATAGACAACCCAGACGAGCTCAGGCTGTTCACCCCTACACTGTCAGGCTCGAGACCTGTCGAACATCGCTATAAGGAAAACCTCATTTCGTGTTGTCCACAGTTAAAAAAAAATTCTTCGCCTATTGAAGTCTTTTCTAATGCTCACAACCTCCAAACTTTCAAGAAAAAATCCAACAATCCAACATCCTATTCTCCCAAAATTCCACCGCTGGCTAACACGTAACCTTCCGTAATGTCAACAGATAGAAAAAAAGGATACCGACAAACTTCAAGGGGTGATAGGGGACATCAAAACAATCATATTGTTTATTTAAATATAATACGTCCGCAAATGAGCCGTAGCCGTTTGGGCTGTAGAACAAAAAAGGTTCTTAAATTATATCTAAATAATCAAATGAGTTTTTTCACTCGTTTTTCATCTAGAGATATTTTAGAGTTTTCCATCAAATCACATATATCGTTTACGTATTGGTTTCATGAGTCCACGGAATATGATCTTCACTTTTGTATATTGGTCTCCTTCGTTTCAATAACACAATCCATCGAAGTGTGGATCAAATAAGTATCTTAGCAACATGGTCCAAATTGCCCATTAGTAATGGTCCATATACCATCAACAAATCATCTCTCGCATTTAAATTCATCAGATGAGCAAATAACAGCAATAGGTCTCTGCTGCCCTGCTGACTATTCAAAACTAATCATCCTATGCAAATCAGGTTTCTTATACGGTATCATCATAAGACTGCTTAAAGGTCTTAACTTCGTCCCCGACCCGCTGTTAGCCCTAGCACCTATCCCTTGTGCCTGTCCGATTGAAATTAATTCGAATTCCAGTATTAATGGAGAATATACGCAGATTTCCAGAAGCGTTATCCGCGAGAAACATGTTAAGCGATTCAAGGCGAAATAGTACAGGATCCTTGGGATACATTTCATTCGGTATCCAGAAGGACTATCATTCATGGACGTCTATAAAAATTCATCACCATATCTTTTAGGAGATATTATATTTTTGCTTGATGATTTGCAATTGAAATTTTGTCGTTTGCTCGACTGTGTTACACTACCCGATATTTTCCGCAGACAATTCACTATACCAATAAAGAAGCAGAGTTGTCTACCACGTGAACAATGGACCTTGATGATTCTCAGTGACTTTATCGGCTGCTGGCAGTGTTCACAGAACCACTAATCCACTTTTTTTTTGTTTTTTTTCATCTGTGGACAACACGAAAGGGAAACCTATAATGTTCGAGGAACATCGTGTTAGCCAGCGGTGGAATTTTGAGAGAGAAGGAAGGTGTTGGAATTTTTCTTGAAAGTTTGGAGGTTGTAAGCATCAGGAAAGACTTCACTAGGCGAAGAATTCAACAACTTTGCCGTTCTATTGATGAATGATGCTTGGTATAGCGATGTTCGACAGGTCTCGAGCCTGACAGTGTAGGGGTGACCAGCTTGAGTTCGTCCGGTTTGTCTACTAGGAATCGCACGTGGTGGCATAATATATGATATTTCCGTTGAGCACCGACCGTGAAAGTACCTATAAAAAAGGCATAGATCGCCGACCTTTCTACGATGATCTAGAGAGGTCAATGATTTGGTGAGTGTTGTATCATCGACTAGGCGAATAGCTCTTTTCTGAATTGAATCTAAGAGCTCTAGCGTATGTTTGGGGGCTGAGCTCCAAACATGTGAACAGTACTCCAGGACAGGTCGAATTTGTGCTTTGTAGATCATAAGCAGTTGCTGGGATGTGAAGTATATCTACGAACGGAAAAGAAAACCGAGTTTTTGTGAAGCAGTTTTCGCAATGGACCTCACATGATCGTCCCATGAGAGAGCACTGTTGGTGGTGACACCCAGCATGGATATTGACGACCTCATAGGAACAGTGGTACCCGACCTCATCGAATAGGGCATTGTGTGATCAGCCTTCTTGGTGAACATACAAGCTTGAGTTTTAGTTGCATTGAACTGTACTAGATTCTCAGATCCCCATTTCAGAATTCTTGTCAGATCCTCATTTAAAGCTTCGACCTGTCTTTGCCTTGCACCTCTGGCCTCGTTGGATGATATAGGGGCTTCACTAGCAAGTGCAATCGTGATATAAATACGCAATTGACTCACTATTGAATAATTATATATATATAATATGGAATAATTAACAAACTGGTAGCCGACCATATCATCAAACACCTGGTGCAGTCATCAAAGTATCTGTACTATGAACAGATGATCATCGAAATGTTATCGAAAATTCATGTTATGCCTTAGAAATACTCCGTTTGTCTCGATTTCGAGTATATCACCTATACTATATTCATATATCTGAGTTTCACAAGTTAGACAACGCAACGTGCTCCTTCTTACCGAGAAAATATCGCTTATTTCACCCCATTCGGCCGCTGAGGACTACGACGATCTTTGCATAGAAATTAGAGGGAATGCCCATCAATATCCCAGCGGCGTAACTCAGAGAAATTTCACCACATGTAGCTCGACATTCTGGATATGCATTTGATATTTCTCCAGAAGAATTCGAAAAACAAGATATGATACGAGGAACGGACCTGTGTAGTCTTCTTGGAGGAGAACTTCTTGAAGGATATCGACCATTACCCGAGAATTAGTGGGTTGGCTGGAAATTCACGAAAAATAAGCATCCTAATATGTATGTGAATGGTATCTCAGTATAAGTGGAAAAACTCACTAGGAATGAGATAAATGTGGCTATGACCATCTGGTTTTCCAAAATGATCTGTCTTGGCACCAAATTTGTCCTTGCTCCATATCAACGATGTGTTTGATGTGACTTCCTGTATAGTCTTTGCGGATGATGGTACATTTCTTATCTACAGCACCTATGTCATCCAATGAGGTCATATCAGGTGCGAGATGGAGACAGGTAGATATAAATGATGATATGGCAAGAACTCTGAGATGGTGAACTGAAAATCTAGTAGATGCAACAAAAACTCAAGCTTGTATCTTCACTGTGTTCACTGGTATCTTATCTTCATGATGATATCAGGTTCCACATGAGGTCTATGCATTGCGAAAAATTGGTTGACATTAACTTTGTTTCCTGCTCCGTCCAAAGAGGTACCTCATACCCCACCAGCCCCTCATGATCTACAAAGCACAAATGCTACCCGCCTAGGAGAATTACCATATTTTGGAGTTCAGCATCCAAATTCACTGACTCTCAATAAATTTAATAAGAATATCGTATAGATATTCCCATTGTCTTGATTATGGTATTATTCATCGTAAGTATGGCAAACATGTGAAATTATCTGCCTAGTAAAGTACTCCTTGATGCGTTAGGCCAATAAAAAATCCAATTCTTTCATCTCATCCCAATATTCAACCGTTGGCTCTCACGATATTTTTCGATATAAACATCGTACATAAACCTACTTCGTCCTGTTTAGGATCCATCGACCATAATGATTTAAATACAAAAAAAGATAGAAAACATACAGTCACAATTCATAGAATAACTAAAATCAAGTATCTGGAGGCTCATAGGAAGACCGTGCTAGACAAATAACTCAGAGCGTAGCCCTATGCTATGTGGAACTCTCAATGACACATCATATCTCTGGTGGGTGAATAAGCTATAACTGCGTTCGCGATATTTGCGGGGTACGTAAATACGATTGGTTTATATATTTTTTTATAACTAGTGAGTACGCTTTCACGAATTCTTAATGTGCAGAGAGAAGCAATACAGCAAAGAAGCTTCACGTTGTTGATAGTCATCACAGAAATGCATCGATGTCACTATGGAAATTGATCATTGGGATCAAATGGAAATCAGTACTGACTGAGAAACGGTATAATGAACGTGAAATGATAATTTTTCGGTAGTTTTGAAGCTAGCGAAAGTTTATTCTTACTACTGCTCCACTCGACTGAAGGAACTAATACCCGATAAAAATGCACCTCTCGTAGAGCCAAATGCAATAAACCACCGATAATCCTAAACAAATCAAGTTGATTCGAAGACCTGTCTGGTCTTTCGAGAGAAGGAATGTGGAATCAGACAGTTGGGCGGTTAAAAGGGCATTATTATTTTATAAATAGGTGTCTCAGCAAATTTATATCGGTGTCTGAGGAGTTCTAAATCGAATCCCGAGGGAAAGGATCAGTGGCGTGTTTAATTCCTTATAAAATGGTATATTAGGATACAAGATTTATGCGACGATGTTTTGGCGAACGAGGAGCGAAGCGAAGAGTGCTCTAAGAGAAAGGTGTTTAATATACTATTTGCTTCTATTTTTTATTCCACTTCCAACTAAACAGTTGATTGGAGACATTATTCGTCGAGTTCAAAGAAAGCGCTATCATTGTTCACGCACTTGCTATGAATTCAAAATTTTCATCCCTTCAAATAAAAAATCTATACGCTGCTACATGTCTCCTGCCCGATATATGCTCGGAATCTTCACCATACGAATTCATTGACCCCTTCAGAAAATCTTAGGAAGGTAGGCGATTTCTCATTTTCTTTATAAATGATTCAATAGCCGGTGCTCATCAGAAATCTCGTTTATTATTTCGCCACGAACGATTCCAGGTAGACAAACCAGGCTAACTACATTGTCAGTCTCGATGAAACCTGTAGAACTTTGCTATATAATATATCTATATTTGATATAGTAACATATACCTAATGCTCATCAACAGAACGGCAAAGCTGTGAAATTATCTGCCTAGTGAAATGATTCCTGATGTTCACGATCTCCAATCTCCAGAGAAAAATTCCAACACCTCCTTCATCTTCCATTATTCTATCTCTGGCTCACACGATGTCCCAGGAACGTTATGGGTTTTCCTTTCATACTTTTCCCGGCGTGCATTCAGATGTGCAACTTTTTTTTTCATTATTAACATCCGTCATCATATCTCACTGAATGAGTTTGTCAACATTAGTGTTTGTCTTGAGTGAAGTGAAAAACGATGAAAGGCTATGACCGAAATCATGTCGATGAATTTTCACCAACAAGCGAAATACACGAAGAAGAAATGCACGTATAGGGAAGCTCTCTTCTGTCCGATAATATCCATTTTTCACGGCCGCAACACAAGCAAAAGTGTTGATTATGAGTGCGGGCTCTTTCGCTTTCAAGGAGGGTGATCTCGTGCTGAATTTCGTCCGAGAGCGTTTGGGACAATGTCCCATCTTTTTGTGAGCGAGAAAAAACTTTTAATTATTAGGGTCGTTTATTTATGACAAAGATAAAACCCGGTGAATTATGACTGCAAAAATATTCTTTTAGTGAATATTGGATTTTTTAATTATAGCACCGGCAATTTATTGAAATTCATAACTTCTCTGCCATAGATTGTCGCCTGAAATATAGGCAACATTCTTTTCGTCATTCCGGAAGAAAAAGTAATTAGGAATATCTCATTTCTTCAACATTTATTCTTTAGTGATAGGTACGAACCAATTTTTATTTTTCTTATAGATTTTCTGGGATTTTCTCTCCACGTTCCTAAAAATGAGAATAGAAGTTATAATCATTAATTCAATATATTTATAGTAAGGACAGATTTGTGATCTGCCACAAAATGTCACTGCGCTTGAAATGTAACCTTCAGAAAGAAAGATTCTTCATTGACACCTTGTTTTTGAAGAAATTGGAGGTATAATTATATCATTAATAAAATCAAAATTTCTATACACTACTTTTAGTGGAAGTTTGAGGAACAAATCTGTTACAGTTTTCACAATTACCTAATATATTATTCCTTCGTAATATCTTCAATTTCTGATCGTTTCACACACTGAAAAGTGACAAGTTGTCCGACAGAGGTTTTCTGATTACCAGGTGTTTCTTCATTGATCGATAGAATTTACCATTTTCATATTCGATTCAAGAAGTGGATGACAAGTTCTATCTATATAAACAAGTAGCAATATCATTGTCTCCGTTCAGCTCGGTTCGGAATTTTCATCCTCTAGAATGATAGCCATTACACGCGAGTTGAAAATAAACTTTCTCTACGACGTTGTTGACCGTAAATTATTCAACGTTGTTTCAACCAATATGGGGAACCTATTGAATATACGTTGAAAATCTGCTCCGTTGCCAACACCATCATCCATTTTGTCATTTTCAATATTGCTAACATGGTCAAACTCATAGACTCATTAATAAGTCTATGGTCAAACTTATCCTCATCGTTTTTCCTCAATAATATTCAAGCCATAGGGAACGAATACGTGGAATAAAATACTAATTAAGATTTCTTTGTTCTGGGGAACCTAATGATCCACGTTTCATTATCTTCAACAACTTCAACATTGACAATTAGATAGGGAAACTTTGTTGATTGCTGATTATTCATTTGAGTTGTTTCAACCTATATGAGGAACCTATAAAATACGCTGAAAATCTTTTCCGTTGTCAACATTATCTTTCATATAAGGTTGCTAACATTGTTGAACGTATATGCACATCGATTCTCTCCAACAAATACTCTACAGCACAAATACGTTGACTGAACTACTAGTTCACAACTATACTGGGTGGCCCGATTGAAACAAAAAAATGACGATTCGACATAGTTATCGTTCTCAGAAAAAAAAACTCTCGAACCGGTCGATTTTCATTTCGAGAGGGAAATATTTTGCGCATGTTTTCAACTTTTTTACTTCAAACCCCTCGGAGGAGTGAGCTCCAACCCTTGAATCTCAAATGGGATAAGAGGTCAAGTTATACATCATTTTGAAGGTGATCGAAATCTCTTACCAACGCTTTCTTGTTTCTGGAATTCAATGCAGTTGTTCTCGAGAAAACACGTTCATGAAAATAATCGGCTAGTGATGAAAAGTAACGATTTTTTCCCTTTCATCACTATTTCTCATTTTGTTGTTGGAACGATGTTCATCTATCCTGTCCTATCCAACATTACAGAAAGAATCATTTATTCCAATGTCAGTTTCTTGTTCTCTCAGTAAAATGCATACCTTGTACCGTTTCACTATCGTTCATTCTTCACGTTGGATCGGCTAGGGGAAGATCATGTTCTGGTTTTCTCAAATGAAGTATGTACTTATCAACAGTTCTATATCACTCTTGGAAACTTTGTAATATGTTGTTGAGTTGTCAACGATGTGAAAATCCTAAAAAAATACGTCAAAGATTCCCCTTTTTCAAATAACAGATTATATAACTATTTTGGAAAGTGTTCTTATTGTCACCACCATTCTGCGTTCAAATATTGTTTATTTTCTACCTTCATCTAACTCCAGGAGATATATTTCGTTACAAGTTGGAGAAAGTTATTAAGTATTATAACAAGTGTTGTTTCAAATGATGTGAGAAAGGTTCTTTAATATCCAAAAATGATAAAACGTTTTGTATTGCAAATTTTCGCTGCCTCCTGTAGCATATGGATGTTGAAATGGAATGAATAACCTTGTGTTTGGTCGAGTTGACCCAACCCACAGAGCGGTGCTTAACATGTCAGCCATCGGAAAGACTAGAACGATCTGAATTCACCTCGTCTCTGGAAACTTGAGTCGTGGAATATAATTTCGCAACATTTCCGAATCCAGTTCTCATTCCAATGCATTTCCCCAACTCATTACCTCAACAGTTCATCACAGCGACAGGCTTACCTGTACTTCGTTACTTGGAATGACTGTTCTGTGACGAGAACATAAGAATTATGGTCTATTTCTACGTGATGCTCACTCCTAATGCTCTTTGCTACCAACTTCGAATTTATCTGCATAGTTGTCACAGCTGTCGCAATTTATACAATGTTAATATACATTCGGTGAGATGTGGAATCATTTCTATCGCCATATTCCAATGTATTTGAAATATAACTCGGCTTTCCCCCTTCCCTTTCGATATTCTCGAATGCGAATTCCGAAATTCACTGACATGCGAATTTTGATTCACTCATCATCATTTCCGATTGGGAAGCCTCATTAGTATACCATTAAAAAATCAGCATCAATCCAAAAAGTATAGGAGAATCGCCTATTGTCAATTCATTGTGAATACTCAAGCACAAGTGTCTAAAAACTGATTGTGATGGTTATGAAAAGTTCTAAATTCATATTCTTATAATATGTATTTAATTCGTGAACCAACTATCAAAAATGGAGCCAATTACAGAATTCATCAACAAAGAAAATAATTTCTTACTGTTTATGTGAACGAATGCTTCATTGACTCAGTCTATATTGACGAATATTACATTATTTCATATTCATTTATCTGGATTTGATACTGTTACGTTGAGAGCAATAGTACCAGCGGAAGAAATTGGTACAACAGAAGATGATGGCAATGACAAAAAAGTATGTGAAAATTATCAATTCGATAACTATTTTCCTCTGTATTTTAATTAAAAAAAAATAAAAGCGCAAACTTCGGCCTAGAACGTAAACGATAGATTTCGATGAAAGAGAAGAAGTTAGGAAAATAACCATAAAGAACTTGCTTTCCTTGATCCATCCAGAGTTCTTCCCCTCCAATAAAACCTGCCAGATAATGGCTCCATACACAATGAAACGTGAAAAACGGTCCCATAAATGTATTTAATACAAAGCCAAGTAGATCTGTGAGAAAGAAACAACAGCTCCTAATAAATATCTAATCCCTTAGAAGGAAATCGATGTCTAACGACTCAAATTTTCATTTGTATTACTAAGGCCAAACTGTCCCCGGTGCATTCGCCAAAACAGACGTGCTATATAGGTAGTAGGTAGGTACTAACTTCTTGAAATGTTTGAGGACAAATATATATTAATTATCAGCGTAAAATATTGCCTGAGTCTTAGAATATACTATATGATTCTTCAGATTCATACAAACGGGTTCCATGAGATTGATGTTCATTTCATATGAAACTTATTCATAACCTAATCAGGTGTTTGAGATTGTAGCAAAAAAAAATTGAATGAATGAATGAATGGAGGAATTCATTGAATTTTAAGTGTATTCAACGAATGCAGACTGATCTAGAAAAAGTGCACATAAGAAGAACATCACAAAAACTGAATAATTTATCTGTTTTTCTCATATCTTCTAAAAACAAAAATGAATGTTTCCTTACCCCTTTTTTTATTTTAGTTCTAGCTGAGTAAACAAAATTTGAAATAACCCATATAGTTAATGAACGTCACGTTCCTATATATTCTTCTTCACTTGTGGTTCCGCCGGAAGTGATACCAACTTTCGATTTTCAAATAGAACAACCTGCATATCATTTTATTTTTGAATTCTGCATGATTATCTGAATTCAATGATGCCAATGGGTGTCATTCCAATCACAGATGATAATTTCAAATCCATTTTTGATTTTCCATCAAAGTGTGCAATGACGCAAAATGAAAATTGAATTAAAATTATTATTGATGTCTGAAATGTCACTCATGTGGTATAATTAGAATCAGAAAGCTATGCAGCATTAGAAAATGCAATGATATACAGGCCGTTTCATTTGAAAATCGAAAGTACGGAAGTTGTATCAACTGGTGGTAATATAAGGTACCAGCCCTACCTGATGGCCATTGGCCTATGAGAAATCAGTCTGAGAAAATGACAAAGAAGATACAGAAAGATGTAGATTTTCCAATACAGTAAATGTAACCTCCAAAAATATACTTTTTGAATGCGAAGTTCTGATCGCCGAATAATATGCATACCGGCATTGAGTGAACCTGTCATCTCAGGAGGTGGAACAATTGGCCCCAGGAAACTCTCAAATTTCACAAGAAGCTTCGAGGCTAATGAGAAGTATATCGAGAGAGAAAGGAGGCCTCTGGAGAAGCCAAGCGACTCCGCACTAAGCTTATCCAATCTAATGTCCTCCATGTTGAAAAATCAAGTATTCTGGAATTATTCTACTTGTAGCTTCATTTCCTGATCCTGAGATATCATGAGTGGCTCCTTTTTGGAAGATCTCCTTGTTAATATCAGGTGAATCTCTAGAATCATGTTTGTGTTATTAGCGTTCGGCACACTATTTGAATCAAAGTCAGAATTTTATCTCTATCCGTACTGCATATAGTATTTTCATATCTTTCAGCAGAATATCTTCGTTATCCAGAATCTATCTTGTGGAAATAATGATACCTCTCGAACATAATTCTGATACGCCCTTGGTTCTATGGAGTTCTATAGATTGAACTTCTGCCCAAATAGCATTCCTCCACACAAAACTTCTCAAACTTATATTGGCGCGGATAAAAACAAGAGCCCTATAGATTTTATAAGTAGGAACAGTCACAGTTGCTGTGGAGCACCGAACTTGATCGATTGAACTTTAACAAAACAACTCTCAATTGACTAATTCCGATAAATACAATTCCCGATTTCATTTGCTGGGTTGGCGTGAACCCGTATTCGAGGCGATATCCGAGGTAATGAATCAAGAACGCAATAAATTGGTGTCTCGTGAGCTTCACCAGTATTATACAAGTTGAGTGAAATGTGAAAATGCCTTTTCCGATTATTCTCACTTGGCAAATTCGATTATTTCCTTTTCCGGAATGGATTGTTCCGTTTCCAGATTGCACAGATTATACTGAGGATCATATGTTAGGAAAACATTTTCATTACCTATCATCACTCATTATACATATCACCAATGTGATATAATATCATATCAACTTCTCATTGGCTGGAGAACATAATTGTATCTTACACTACGCCCAAGATTTTTCCATGGCCCAGTCAATTACTCAGACTCAATTACAAGGAATCTAAACGACTGAAGGACAAAGGAATCTGTTTTGGAGTTCATTTTCAATTTTTCATTAGTACCTACTCGGTGGAAATATACTGGGTGCACGAGAATAGAATGACCATATTTCTGATGATAATACCACGAGTCCTTCCAATTTTATCCGGCGAAAATTTATAGTGATGGACTCATTAGAATACAAATTCATTTGTGGAACGAGGTGTATTATTCGGAGAAATTATTTCTTGTCATGATGCACACATGAGTTCGAGAGGATCAACACAGGAAAAGCAGCCACTCTCATCATATATCTCACATTGCTTGCTATCCGTCACATTTCGGAATGTGAAATAAAAATCAATAGAATACCTAGATGTTCTGTGATTCCTGAATGTCTCATCCTGTCCTCAAGCGTGTCGGTAGTATCGAACATTTTGCATATTGGTTTTGATGCACACTAAAACTAAGATTGACTTTTATCAAAGGTAAATTATGATATCTGAGAAATTATAATATCCTCATCAGAGCACACCAAACATATGCAACACACATCACGTTGCCTCTGTATACCTACAAGCACAAGCTTCCGATATTTATTGAAATTCAACATTTGAGTTATTCTCGAGGTTACTATGCTGAGCGGATATTGAATTATTGTTCATTTCTGTAAAACATATCTGTATATATCAATTCACATAAGATGTAGATGAGTCTCGACCCTTCAAAAGGTGAATTACTGTTGGGTTATTACTATCAATAACAAATCAACTGATCTATCTCCGATTTTTCCAAATGTTAGACTGATTTATTCCATCAACTGATATATGCACACTGACCAAACCTCTCCCAGTATTTAACAATTTTCTTCATTTGGTATTCCATCCTACTAGATGGTTTCAGAAAAATCCATCGTGTTCTTTCCTGTTCTGCTCGAATGTTCTTTTTCAGTGTTTCATTCTGGAACAATGATGACAATGGATGACAGATCATTAACGTCAAGTTTGACGTCTCGAAGATCGATCTAATACAGGGAGGGCAACTTTCCTTATCAAGGACAATTTCATTGTATCGATCACAAGTGGTGGGAAGTAGTTAGATCGTGATTTTTCATCATTATCGTTATATTATAGATCAGTGAGCATTAAAGATCACCAAATGATGAAGTACTAAGAATATTTCTCGTTGATAGATGGAGCGGCAAAATTATATATGTGGTATAGTACACTATAGTTGAAGAATATGAGTAGACTAAACACGCGAGTACACCCTATGAGTTAATCACTGACTAAATTCTACTAAGTAATTTGCATTCGTTCTTGTTTGCGCTTTGTTTGAGATGAGACTCGAGACATATAACATCTCCGTTAATTTCGAGTAACATTTTACGCGAGTTTCAAGACGAGACGATATCCCTTTCGAACCCCTCCGCCTTGTGCGATTTGTTACTTCAATTTAATCCTTACCCCTCAGGTCGCAATTATCCACTTTATTTGCAGGTTATTTTTGTTTGTGTACTCCCCAGTTTGAGGAAGAGACGCCATATAAGGGGTTATTACACCACCTCTGGGATGTGTTCTGCTATACGTATAGCTGTTAAGTTTATGTTTGATTCCCTTGCCAGCGAGGGATTTTACAGTTCTGGAGACATTGAGGAGTTGGTGCATATAATGAGCTGGTTGGAAGATATTCAAATTCTTGTCATCCAAAGCGAGGACACAGAAAATATATATTTTTATAGGCTCTCGTCGATGAGGCATATGAAGACATTGTGCATTTGGTGCAGAATTTTCGTTCTAAGCATGAACATTTAGTGAAGAATATGTCATGGAGATATGAAACAGAGTAACAAAAATACTACAATTCATTCGATTCATAAAATTATCTTCTGGAGATTTTAGGAATGTGAAGGATAGGAGCACGTTCATATTCAAGTTCATTGAGAACTCTCAACCAAATTCTGAAATCAGAATTCTTTGAACCATCATAAAGTCTATCAAAAAAATGTTGACCAACCATCATGACCACCAAGATGAGAAAATCAAAGCGACAGAGTGGATGAGGTGAACTACCCTGATTGAGGCTCAATAGCGATCATGAAAATATGAGAAACAAGTCAGGAATCATGAGAAACGAACTTTTTCCAGACATAGTTTTTTCCTTGAGAAGCTCGAAGTAGAGTCACATTTGGAATTGAAAGGACTCAAACAACGTGAGATATCCTAAATATATGAATCGATGAATTCTCAATGATATCAACATGAGAATGGCACAAAAAAATTTATAAGGTGGTTCTTTCATGTGGAATCAGTATTTTTGGAGATCCCACATGTCAAGAACATCTGTCATATATTTCTTTCGATATTTTATATTTTAGGCAAGTTTATTATTATCTGATGCACGAATTGTTTTTTGAAAATATATTCAATCATCCATCGTCTCATGAGACGATTTCTGTTCCGTGCGAAGAGGTACTTTACCGCATCAACGGCTTACGATTTACAAAGCGTAAATTCCACCTCTCTTGGAGTACTGTTAACATGTGAGTCCGCAAACATACGTTGAGGTGAAAACTGCTAAATAACTATGGCTGAAGCTCTCAGATTCTATTCAGATGAGAACTATTTCCTTAGTCGGTGATACTATGCACTCATGACTCTAGAATATCGTAGAAAGGTGGGCGATGTCCCCCTTTTTCATAGATATTTCCTTAGTCGGTGCTCAACGGAAATCTCGTCTATTATACCACTACGAGCGATCTCAGTTACACAATCCAGACGAGCTCAGGCTGACCACCTCACTACCATCGTTCATCGATAGAACGGCAAAGCTGTGGAATTCTTCACCTAGTGAAGTCTTTCCTGATGCATACGAAGATTAAGAAGAATTTCAATACTTACCTTCTCTCCCAATGACGTTCCATGAACATTACAGGTTTTCCTTTCGTGTTTTCGAAAGATAAAGAAAAAAATATTAGAGGCCTTCCACAATCCTTGATTGTATAATTTTATTACCATACCTCAATTTTCTTTCATTCCAGAATATGCATTCAATTGTAAATTGGTGTGATTGAATGTTACTATAACTACTAATTCGAATACAATTTGCGGATGTCAAATAACTCCAATGAGCCATATCAGTGTAGGTTTCAGAAATTGATATACTATACGGCGAAGACAGGATAAATAATGTGTTCTGAAGCTAGTAGCGATAAAGATAATTAGCAAATCATATGAAATCTATATATATGCGCCTTCCAGCCATAAATCTCTCCAAATTAGCTGACTGAACAAAACATTCCTGTTGACTAATCTGCCATGATTAATAGATAACTCATTCGAATTGCCATCGCCGCAGCATCAAAAACGTGTTTGACATTCACAGCAAATTGTGCCCCACACAACCTGTTTTTGAAGTGCAAACAACATAATGGGGTAGCAAACTCGAAAATACACTATGTGAACGATCTGCGCTCAGGAAACAGCTCTCGACAGACAATATTATGCTTTTATAATCGTGGTTGACACCAGTGGGAATGCGGATAGCAGGAGCTTCGATGTTTTCTCAATACAAGATTTCACCATATGGAATATCACGTTCTCCTAGACAAGACACATCTCTATCAAATTAATGTGTTGTTTCTGGTATCCCCCATTTCTAAGTCATTTCTTATTGTCGTAGAAGAACCTGATGAACTTATATTTGGTCGTGAAGTGAACAATTGCTCGCAATACTGACTGACACGTTGTTACCTTCTAGGCTACCAACCTTGAAAGTTGAGTATGATTATACATGGAATTGATATACCCCAAACGAGGTGACCACATGAAATAACACGTTATCGAGGGCAAATCACATTCCACCACATTTATATCCTAGTCTTTCATTATTGTTGTAGAAGAAGCTCATATGCTTGTATTCGGTGCAAAATGCACAAGAAATACATCATCTACCACCCAGTTAGACTATACCTACAAGATATGATTGATGTTGATTTTTCTCACCATTATAACCTGTCTATCGACTGTAAACTGATACACAAACAAACCACCGAACGTTTTGAAAATGATCATGAATGATCACGAATGCATCTGCCAAAATGTTCTCTCATGAGAATATAACATCAACTGTCAATCATCAATACAAATCTCGACATCATTCCTGCTGCATATCCAGCCATTCATCAACGACTGCCCATCATATCCTGCTTGTTTGCTTTTTTAACATACGGCGAATAACGTTTGAAAATTAATAAGTCATATTGTGTATCCATCATGAACGACTTCTCGAATTGGCCATATGTCCACATATTGTCAGCTGATAAAAAATATTCATGAACATGAAATCCTGATGAAATTTATCCTCGCAGAAGGATAGACCATTGAACAATGGATCATTATGCCAGTATACCATATGTTTTCTTGGCCTTTTTTGAGCTTCGTGTAGTCGATCAAGTACCCACATGACTATAGATGACATATGTATATTCTCCATCCTTCCCAAAATCTACATTCGTGATAACGATCCATAAGGTAGGTCAATCTCGCTCATATCAACAAGATAAGAGTCTTCCGAATAGTTTTTCTTTCAGTGCAAAAAAGAACACAAATGATGCTATTTTTGCATTCCACAATGAATTGTATACTGGAATGAAAGAGGAAGAACTCGTTGCAGCACTGTTTTGTCATTTGTCAAGAGCATTCGACTGCATAATCATGATATACCTTGGCAAAAATGGAAGTACCTAACCATATATGGTGTCATGGATACTTCGAAGTGCTCAACTTCGAACCATTTCTCAAAGATATTGTCGTCATCACAAAATCAATTCAATTCGAATTTACTCTCAATGAATGTATCGAAAACGATTATGACATCCCAACATTGCAATCTACAGAAGGCAATGATGCTATAGAGAGCACACACAGTACAGAATGCTATGTGAAGCGAATCATTTCAATGTTATTGTTATACCAAGTCAGCTCATTTTGCGCTCTCAAAGAGTCCCAGTCTGAGCTATATGCTATTTTCATCTGAGGTACGTGTCATTATGTTTTTTCACTCTATGAAAAAAAGCAGTCAGATATCTCTGCATAGAATCTTGTTGACCTTTGTTTGGTCGTGCATGTATTCTCAGTTTTCGTGGTTAGAAATATCTTAGAATTCTAAATTTTTCGACTTCGGGGTTAGTCAACATTCTCTTTCATTTCACCATTTCCGGTTATACCAGATGTCATCATCGACTCTCATATTTTGATTCGAACGCCCAGTATATTTATATATTCTATCTTCGCATTCCTGAGGAAATTTCATGATCCGTTCTATCAAGTTCCCTATATCTATTTTCAACTGTTTCTTAGACATCTTGACTATTATGAAAATTTTGGAAGATGTAGCCTTATTTTCAACTGGTGGTAAGGACTTCCTGGGTAGACGGAACCACAGGAATGATACTTTCGAAACCCACATCACATCACAATTGATTTATCGCATACAGGGAATCCAAGATTTGATGACCAATTACATCATTTTGATGTTTGAAAAAATTAGATTTCTCAAATGTGACACCCTATATTTATTGATTGGAACTCAATTCTGCATCGATCCGCTATAACTTTCCCTATATCTATTCCCACCTGTTTTCTTGTTAATTCATATTATCTATTTTGATTTGGTTTTCAGCAAAAACTGAATTTCCACTTCTAATAACATTAATTGTTGATTCTTATAACATTGGCTTCAGAAGGTGTTCCATACTTCGGCTTCTGCGAACTCTAGAACCAAGTTGTAGGGGTGATTCACCTGGTACAAAGTTTCCTCAGTAGACTTTTTTTCCAAATCAATAGTCATAGTCGGTTCTAACATTCTCCAGATACTTTACCATGTAGTCAACAATTCCTGAAACATTTCCAATAAGCAATATAATACAATCCCGCGCTATTTTCCCTCAAATTTATGTTATTTTTATGGATTGCAGCCGTTACCGTTAGGCGAGAAAAACAATCGGCATTCGCACAACTGAAAAGTAATGTGTCGTGTCGTTGAATATCAATATTATGTAGATCTACGCTTGATAACAGAAATAAAGTAGGGACAGAAATGTCGCCTCTTGAACGGAAAGATTCCCTCGGGACGTATAAGGCGACCAGGGCGATTGGAAATAGACGTGCTGCACACCCAAATCCATGTTGAGTCCACGTTAACAGTTCAAGAAGTCCATATAAATGTGACGGCATTACGCGAACATATTGAGGATGTTACACAGTCGATGTCTCGAAATGTCTATAATACATCACAGGGTTAGGATACCCTTTGTTTTATTTTCATGACGGTTTATATACATCTGTTCTTGTTACAAATACAATGGGCATAAAGTATATGAGAAACATAGTTGTGAAATGAGAAAACGTTGATCGATCAGATACTGAGTGTTAGGAATATTGAATGCTTCAGTACTGAATGTCATTACCTAATTTGAACATACATAATAGTGAACTAGGTATTTTTGAAACTGATGGTTTCACAAAGATACAACCTTTAGTTTTCGTTGCATTGAACTCTACTAGATTTTCAGAGCCCCATTCCAGAATTCTTACCAGATCTCAACAAAATTCATCGAATAATTAGGAGTGCCACCATTTATTCGAAATCTCTCTATCCCTAGTCCAATTCGTATTCTCACTTACTTGATCGACGATGATAATTTTGATTTCATCATTTTTTTTTTTTTTTTATCTGTGGACAACACGAAAGGGAAACCTATGATGTTCGAGGAACATCGTGTTAGCCAGCGGTGGAATTTTGGGAAAGAAGGAAGGTGTTGGAATTTTTCTTGAATGTTTGGAGGTTGTAAGCATCAGGAAAGACTTCACTAGGCAAAGAATTCCACAACTTTGCCGTTCTATTGATGAATGATGCTTGGTATAGCGATGTTCGACAGGTCTCGAGCCTGACAGTGTAGGGGTGACCAGCTTGAGCTCGTCTGGTTTGTCTACTAGGAATCGCGCGTGGTGGCATGATAGATGATATTTCCGTTGAGCACCGACCGTGAAAGTACCTATGAAAAAGGCAAAAATCGCCGACCTTTCTACGATGATCTAGAGAGGTCAATGATTTGGTGAGTGTTGTGTCATCGACTAGGCGAATAGCTCTCTTCTGAATTGAATCTAAGAGCTTAAGCGTATGTTTGGGGGCTGAGCTCCAAACATGTGAGCAGTACTCCAGGACAGGTCGAATTTGTGCTTTGTAGATCATGAGCAGTTGCTGGGATGTGAAGTATCTCTTCGCACGGAAAAGAAAACCGAGTTTTTGTGAAGCAGTCTTCGCAATGGACCTCACATGATCGTCCCATGAGAGAGCACTGTTGGTGGTGACACCCAGCAAGGATATTGACGACCTCATAGGAACAGTGGTACCCGACATCATCAAATTGGGCATTGTGTGATCAGCCTTCTTGGTGAACATACAAGCTTGAGTTTTAGTTGCATTGAACTGTACTAGATTCTCAGATTCCCATTTCAGAATTCTTGTCAGATCCTCATTTAAAGCATCAACCTGTCTTCGCCTTGCACCTCTGGCCTCATTGGATGATATAGGGGCTCTAGAGGAAAAGGCGGAATGAAGTGTACTATCATCCGCAGAGCTATGAACTGGGCTAGAGGTCACATTCAACAAATCATTGATGTGGAGCAAAAACAAAGTTGGTGCCAAGACAGAGCCTTGTGGAACACCAGCATTGATCGTCATTGTATCAGACGAGACCCCGTCTACCACCACGTAGAGTGATCTATCTGCAAGAAAACTCGATAGTAAAAGACACAGTTGGGGCGGCAAACCATATGACGGGAGTTTCGCTAGGAGGCCTTGGTGCCAAACTCGGTCAAATGCTTTGGAGATATCCAAGGCTACAGCCAGAGACTCCCCATGTTTCTCCATTGACACCTGCCACTTATGTGTCACATAGGCAAGCAGATCTCCAGTTGACCTCTGGTGACGAAAGCCATATTGCCGGTCGTTCACGATTCTTGAGCTCTCTAGATATCGGATGAGCTCGATGTTGATTGCTTTTTCCATTACTTTAGAGATCACAGATAGTAGTGCAATCGGTCTATAGTTGTTAGGGAGTGTTTTCTTGCCCTTCTTTGGAATCGGTTGGACCCTAGCTTTCTTCCAGTAAGAAGGAAATACGCCGAGTTTGTACAAAAGGGTGAACAACCTGCAAAAAACTGGTGTTAGTTCCGGGGCACATTTCTTGAGGACAATAGGCGGTATTCCGTCAGGCCCCATAGCCTTCTTGACGTTGAGGCTAAGCAGAATGTGTCTGATTGTCCGTTGCCGGAAGACAATTTCTGGCATACGGTTATCGATGGTAGCGACTTTCGGAAGTTCCTGGCCTCGTGGATCCAAGGTAGAATTGTCTGCAAACATTTTGGCGAAGGTGTTGGCTTTTTCATGAGGTGTTATAGCCAATGTATTATCATCCTTTGTGAGGGGAGGAAATGAGCTAGAAGTGAAATTTCTCCCGATTGTCTTGGCAAACGTCCAAAATGAACGGGAACCATTTGGACACTCTATGAGCTTCGATCTTATTTTCGTGTTGTATGCCTCTTTAGACTCATCTATCGTTCGATTGCATGTATTCCTAGCTTCAACATATTCAGCTCTAGTTTGAGGGCTTGGGTTTCTGCGCCAACGACGGTATGCTGCTATGCTATGCTCATATTTCAAACCAATCTGTACTCAGAACGAAAATCTACGTCCACTGGTGAAACTCACAGGAAAACTGAGATATATATCTATTGTCCTCTTGTACCTATGAATACGAGGGGTATCTTTCAAGTAAGATGTAGTGACGAAGAACTAACCGATCGAACGAAGGAATCACTCTTGAAAGCATGCTCGACGTATATTGCTTTCTAATTCTCCCCCGTGTTGTTTATTATTCTGGGTGTATTTTTTCAGGAAAGGGCTGTGTGTGTAGAGTTATTGACGTAGCAATTAGAGGTGTTTATGAACGTGTAATGAATGGCGGTTTTTGTCGTTGTTCGCCGTACGCCAGCGAATAATAGAGGAAGAGAACCGGATGGGAACAGGGAACTGAGTAGTGGCACTGTCCGGTTTTTTGCTACTATCAATTAATTAATTAGAACTGTAGAACGTGCAGAACACGAAGTTCCTCAACTGATAACATCGGCGGCGCACGGGGTAGGAATGAAGTTCAATCACTCATAATCCCAACGTGCACGATATATGTTACAGGGTGTTGGGAAACATAAATTCGTCAACCATTTCTGTAGGTGTCCAAGGAGGCTCAGAATATAGAGGGTGTGTCGGGTGGGAATGACAAGTCCGTATTTGGGAGCCCAAAATTGACAGGGGTCCCGGCCGTTACTGAAATACAGGGAAAAACAATATTCAGATTATTTTTTTTTTCAATTATTCATGACAGAAAGGCTAGGTTTTGAAGTTGTCACCGTCTACTTTTGAACACCCCAAAGACAATGATCCAGAGGATGACGGTCTAGTTGGCCGACATACTCTTCGAAAAATAACAATGAAACATAGCCTACCTGTTATGAATAATTCAATCAAAGAAAAAACCAATTCGAATATTGATTACCCCTGTATATGATTATTGGAACATTTATTTTTATCGAAATATTCACATTTCTTCTCGACTCATCCTGTCTGTACCATACGCAGAGATGGAAAAACTACCAATTTTGCTGATTTTTGGTGCAGCCACAATTTAGGACCGCTTGATATATTTTCTTACATTCAAGACACATGTTCTACTTGAGTGACTTGCTTCTCGGCCAGGCTTCTGTTCTATTTGATTGAATATCGTTATTTGTCAGTGCAATACTGGTGCATATTGAAAGATGCAATGGTGGTATAACCCAAAGATAGAGATGACTCACCATCAGGTGAAGAGTCAGTAAGAGTAACTCAAGAAGTAGTGATATTTCCAACAGAAAAACGTTAAAATATGTCACATATCTATCAAACGGAAGAAACATCGTTTCAACATGTCTCACTATCGAACAAAGAAAACAATTGGAAAGTACCTACTCATTATAATAGTTAGACATCGGTTGCTCAAATTATTGAATCTACTACAGCGTACTGTACTACCAGGAGAAGCATTTTTTTCGATTACTTCGATCCAGATTTCTCAAATCGATTCCTTTTAAGTTGTCCTACTATCGTTCTACACAGCGAACTGTGTTCTTTCGTGAAAATATGGATGAATTACACAAATTTCTGTCAAACATAAATATTCCTCCGTTCATCCACGAATATCATCATTCATAAAACCGAACCGGAAATGTGTTGCCACTGTCTGAGGCCAGACTTATCCAGCATCCAAAGCTACAGAGATATTGAATCCAGGCGAGTCACGTCTTGCATTTTCAAGTTTGTTAAGTTTCCAGATATAGATGAATATTTAATTGCACACCTTAATTATCAGAGCTAATGTCTCGGAGCTCCGTCGCGAGGCAAAGGAAACTCTGTCTGCAAAATTCCGAATTACCTCACTCGAAGTTATTGTGCCGAAAACAAGGAAATGGCTAATCACGATATGACTGACTCAATTATTGCAGGGAAACCGAATGGGGTATAGAATAACAAAATAGTAAATTCCTTAATTAATTAGGTAGGTACGATGAATCAAAATTTGGACGTTATCAGGCACGGTAGAGTAAGATATGTAACCAAATTGAAGTGTACAGGAGAAAAAATATGAATGTCACCAAAAGTGACTGAATAAAATCCAGCTTGTCGCCTCGTTTCATCCGTCATTTCATCAGAGCCAAAATATTGAAGTATCTGGATTAGGTAAATCTTGATAATAGGTAGAATACAATACAATACGACGCAATTGATTTTTTATTCGAATATCTTCAACTGTCCAACTAGCCCTTCTTTAGTTTGTTGGTTGGCGGTGATAATATCGAGTATTTCGTGTTTTCGAACGATCTGTGCTCGCATATACAGTAATACTAAATTTCTCAACAACTTTATATCGTGTTATGAAATATATTTTCTTCTATTCTCTGAGTCCTTTTGGTTTGAATTCCATCAATGCAAATGTCTCGATTTAATTTTTTTTGGCACATACATAATGATATAGGCCCCTTCAGTTTCCCAATCCTTCGATTATTCTCTATGATAACTCGTTCAATTGGATCTTATGTGGAATAACTTTGAGACCATACTTCATAATCCACTACCATATACAGCGTAGCCTAATGAAAACTTTTCTTTCAGTTTATTGGGATGGAACTATTTGTTCGAAAACGCTGTTCATACACGCTTTGGATTCAATCTTGGAACATTCATGCAATAAATTCAACCAATTGAGCAACTTCTGATGGAGGCTATCACTCACTTGCCAAAAGTATCTTAGGAAACATCACGGATTTAGTGGTAGAGGTCAATTTGTAACCCTACTATCTATTTACAAAAACAAGTTACCTTTAACTAGCTCTTAATGGAAATTCTTGGGAAATGTAGGTATAGAATACTCGACATTAGGTCACATTATAATTCAACGAGAAATCTGAAATAATCAAAATACACAAAGTGATATAATCGAAATAACGAAGTTCATGTTGACTTCCGATATTTCTGGGAGTGACACAAGAAACCAAGCATCTTGATACCTAATATCATGCCTGAATCCTCTTGTTTTTTATATCTAATACCACGTCGCTTGATTTGGAAATTAAGGAAGAAAGGGCAGATAATCGAAACCTATGATTGCCAGCAATAAGAATTCGATTCCAGTTCCAAGAGTGCGCAAGATCACTAATTTCAATAGCAAACGAATCTTTTAAACAAAGAGATAAAATGATTTCTTTCAAACGCCGAGCTCTCAAAAAAACAATCGATATACATGTCGATATACATCATTTGATTCACTTCCCAAGGAATTTCCCTCATATATCAGGTGAGATAATTCATTGGGGCATTTATTATTTTCCAATCTTCCCTAGAAACTTGCCGAAGTATGCAGTAAAACACATTTCGTAGTGAAACAAATAAGGAGGTAGACCAAAGACCTCCTGCGTAATACTTCTATAATGATTTATAGCAGCGTAGAAGGTAAAGCGGAGTCCCTTAGTTATAAGGCGGAAACTATCCAAGAAGTGACATTTGGTATTTGCTAATATATATTCCGGTAAAGTCTTAGATGTTCCCGCGACAATATAGCACGAACTAATGCTTTTCTGACCAAAGTACATAAATAATCTGCAAAGGGCAATTAAGATAAGGACGTGTTTAATATTTCAATGTGCTTATAGGAGTAGATATTGGGGACCGCGGTATATATTGCTGAGGTGTTAAGACTATTGTAAATCCCCACCACTTTAATTAATTCTGAATGTTCCCTTATTGCCTCTACTCGTACACAACTCGATATAAATTGTCATTGGTGCAGAGGAGGGTTATCACACACAACATCCATTCGGATATCCATCCCAGTGGCGAAAAGTTCAGTTGATACGGTTGATGTCATCTGCGAGTTTGCTATCCAAACATCACTTTTGCGGTTTTTGCTTCCGCAAGATAATCTTATATCATCAGAGATATGCATAAATTTGTTTATTCTCAAAAGCTGCACTTGCTCACTCAAGAATTGAATTTAATCTATTTGCTTGTCTCGTTTCTAGACACAAAAATAGAAGCAGATCAGAAGACGAGAAAAAATACCTCAAAAAGAATGAATCACAATATACCATTGGAATTCGATACATGTGAGGGTCTGCCACAATACATTTGAAGAACTGATCAGACATGATGTCATGAAATGGAAGAAAATGACTTCAGTTTCGGTTTCTTGTCCAGAGCATTTGAATTGAAATGAAACAGTGGGTGAATTCACGGAAAATATGAGTATTATATTTGACTCTAACCTGAAATTAACTTTGCAAGTTGATGATCAACTCGAAGAAGTCCTCTATAATTCATTTTGAGACATCATCTGAGCCAGTTTTCAGAAATCCTCTACCTATCAAGTTGTTAAATTCTACAACTCGATTCTTATCTTTCACGAGTATAAAATGACACAAATTTTGAGAGCCAAATTTATTGAATCTCCAAAACAATCATCGTCATCATCATTATTATTGTCGAATGTTCTCGTTTCTCCACAGCAGAATCGAATGGGTACATTTTCAATTGTTCTCCTATTGATCAACACGAATTGGTTGACTATTAGAAGGGTAAAAAATCGTCATATTTTAACATGACCTAGCAAGCCACTTCCCTTATTATTATCATTATCATCATCATCATCATAAGTATTATTGTTGAATGTTCTACTTCCTCCACAGCAAAATCGAATAGGTACATTTTCAATTGTTTTCCTATTGATTAACATGAATTGGTTGGCTATCAGATGAGAAAAAAAACACTATTTTCTGACATGACCTAGCAAGCCACGTAATAAATGTGGCTAGATTCGTGCTGTGCCCTATATAATAAACGTTCAGTAGCGAATATAAATTCAAAACCATCATTGTGGTTGATAAAACACTTATAAAAAGTGAATAATGGAAATGACATGCAATGGGGGATATACAGGAGTGATGATCATAAAAATTATTCTCTTTTTGTAATTGCCATGAGAATACTAGTGTAATTCAATATGATAATTATTTGAGCAGTCTCAGACCTTTTCATACTTCCCATCATCCGATTTGAATCTCATTGCAAATGGAAACGAGGTAACTCGCCCGAGAATAGAATTTCGATAAATTCCTTCCGTAATCTACCCAAAAACACTGGATGGGTATCACTTTTCATACTATCCTAATCCTCGTTTTATAGTCTAGGTAGGGACTGTAAACAAGCTCAGCTCTGGAATCGAGCTCAATAATAAACCTCAGCAAATAGTGTTATCATTACTTGATGAGGATTATGGTAATCTGATCACCTTATTTATGTGTTTATCACCCATATAGGATATAGGATAGTATGGATGATAATGAAATGTACTCGATAGTGCTGCAGAGGTATTATGACGATAGGAACCTGACCAAAACTCTTCCTGTTGTCAAGTAGTTCGAATGATAGCATATTGATAGAAATCGAGAGCTTACGTCGTGACAACGATGTACAAAACACTGGTGCAGTCACTGATGGTGTTTTGTTTCGTCAAAAACGCTAACGGCATTTTCCGCTATAATGGCCTAATAGTTATGAAACTCCCCAGAAGATGGTGACATTTTTACAGATTTCTGTACGAAAAATAGACGTTTTGAGATTGTAATTATGTAGTTCGATCTAAAATTGAGAGGTAACCTAAATTACTACTTCTGGATCAACATTTTCATGACACAGATTGTGCAATTATCAATAATACTGATTTTGTTGTCATTTTTGTACCGCCATCTAACACCTAACATATGCGTGATTTTCCGCTATATTGAATAAAATGCTGTTATCAAGTTAGCTGGCAGAATAGCTCCACCAGTGTTCTGACAATGGTTCTCTATCACTAATGATATGGAATGGCAATAATGTTTCCATCAAAAACGGCTGATAAGGGTCCACAAATTGGTTAGGATCAGGTAGAGGTTACGGTAATATATGGATTGCCTGCTCAGTAGCCTGAGAC
Source organism: Gastrophysa polygoni (assembly GCA_963576655.1). Classification (NCBI taxonomy): domain Eukaryota; kingdom Metazoa; phylum Arthropoda; class Insecta; order Coleoptera; family Chrysomelidae; genus Gastrophysa; species Gastrophysa polygoni. Next base: position 8,285,298 of record OY755085.1, read on the forward strand.
TGATCGAGAGGTCGTCACATCAGAACTCTCCAGTAATCCAGAAATTATACTGTCCTCGATATAGACAGGTTGATGCTTTAAATGAGGATCTGACAAGAATTCTGAAATGGGGATCTGAGAATCTAGTACAGTTCAATGCAACTAAAACTCAAGCTTGTATGTTCACCAAGAAGGCTGATCACACAATGCCCAGTTTGATGATGTCGGGTACCACTGTTCCTAGGAAGTCGTCAATATCCATGCTGGGTGTCACCACCAACAATGCTCTCTCATGGGGCGATCATGTGAGGTTCATTGCCAAAACTGCTTCACAAAAACTTGGTTTTCTATTCCGTGCGAGGAGATACTTCTCATCCCAGCAGCTGCTTATGATCTACAAAGCACAAATTCGACCTGTCCTGGAGTACTGTTCACATGTTTGGAGCTCAGCCCCCAAACATGCGCTAAAGCTCTTAGATTCAATTCAGAAGAGGGGTATTCGCCTAGTCAATGATACAACACTCACCAAATCATTGACCTCTCTAGATCATCGTAGAAAGGTCGGCGATCTATGCATTTTTTATAGGTACTTTCATGGTCGGTGCTCAACGGAGATATCATCTATCATGCCACCACGCGCGATTCCTAGTAGACAAACCAGACGAGCTCAAGCTGGTCACTCCTACACTGTCAGGCTCGAGACCTGTCGAACATCGCTATACCAAGCATCATTCCTCAATAGAACGGCAAAGTTATGGAATTCTTTGCCTAGTGAAGTCTTTCCTGATGATTACAACCTCCAAACTTTCAAGAAAAATTCCAACACCTTCCTACTCTCATAAAATTCCACCGCTAGCTAACACGATGTTCCTCGAACATCATAGGTTTCCCTTTCGTGTTGTCCACAGATAAAAAAAAAAAATGTTGTGATGATTTCATGTACAGAAGGCAAAAATTGAATGCATCAAATCCTATTTGGGCAATTCTTAATCTTCCTGAATTTCAACGCATCATAGGGCCGTAGTGCCATAGTGGCACTTTTCCGTTTCCCTTTCGTGTTGTCCACAGATAAAAAAAAATATTATGAAGGCAATATGGAGCACCACTGATGATAACATGTGATCATTCTCCGCTTGAACTTCACATCAAGATGGAAGCATACAGTTTTAAATGCTCCATTGAAATATACCAACAGACTCCTTGACATTTTGGTATGAGAGGGTCACAGGACTATCTGTTGGAAAAGTTACACGGACAGGTCCAAAACCAACGCTACTGAAATAATATTTCATGATCAGTATGATGGGGAAAGCTGTAGATTATGTAGTTCTCGAATAATATCCATTTTTTGAAGAGGCTTTCACACTTCAAACAAACAGATCTGCACTGGAAAAAATCACTCAAATATCACTCAATAATGTCTCAATTTCGGTCCACGCCGGATTGAGTTGATGTTTGAATCTATTGGAGTAAGAGAAATGGTAATTCTATGAGTTATCATTTTCCTCAGTTTTGATCAGGTATATCCCATTTTTGAGTTCTTTTTCAGTAACATTCAACTCAATGCGGATTGATTAGGATATCGAATGAGTATTTTATTTCCATCCATGAGTGATTCAAATCATTTTTGAGTTTACCTCCATACTCAAGGAGTTCAATGAAATCCAAAATGAGTACATTTCAACTTTTTTTTGAGTGTACTCGTCTAGGATTGTCATAATTTCTATCTCATTCAAGAGTTGTTTTCCTGTTACATTCAACTCACTGTGGATCAGGAAGAATATGATATCAGTATTTATATTCCCATATATGAGTGATTCCAATCTTATTTGAGTTGATCCTCATAATTGAAATCCATTCAAATTATTTAAATTCCTTCTTGTGTACACTTGCTCAGAATTGTCATGATTTTTATATCGTATTGAGTTTTTCAATCATAACTGACATAAAATTCAGTTATAAATGAGCCAATTTGACTCAGTCCTAATCACAATGACACTATTAATGAATTAACTGAATGATTATATACCTGCCAATACGAGAATGTATTGTTTGTAGATGGAGGAAGAATAACCAAAATAATAAGAGTCATTCAACCAAAAACTATATTTGAATCAGTATTCAATTAACATATACCAACAATCTTTTTGAGGTGGTGAGAGACATCGAATAATTTCTTTGATTCCACGGCAAGGTCCCTCTGGCATATATTTGAAAATAAACTCGTTTCAGTTGCTCCATTAGAAAATACGAAACATTCACTCGGTGTTATTTGCACCCTTCTGGAATAATTAGATGAAATGTTATGAAACCAATACCCCATGAACTCAGTTATGAATGAATTCAAAAAAAATAATTCAATATCGCTTGAAAGCGTTCTTTGGATAATAAAATGGAGTTTTTTTGGAATTGGGAATTCAATCAAAAATTCCACTCAGACCTTTACCTCACTACCAAATATACAGTCACTCAAAGGCTTTTTATACAGTGAGTGACGTCAATAGCCGTGCCGTTCGGCTGACACTCTTAAACAGAGATGAACTGATAGATTGATTAACCACTAAAAATCAATGCGAAAATTCCTGATTCATCACGACATACGTTTCGACTATATTTTTATGACATACTCATAGTTATATAATTACTGATGTATGATACGAATGGCAAGAAGCGTTGACATGAGTCTAGCGTCTAGCGAAAAGACAACAACAGGATGATTACGTCACCAGTTGAATGGGTTTTTCGATAGGGCTGTAATTTGAATCCGAAAATGAAGTATGTGAGGTGACTTTCAGAATGATGCCGTTACATGATGTTTTTGTATGAGAACATCATTATAAAGGTGGTTTCAGTTGGAAATTCAATAGGTGTGTACATCCCCATTACTAATTTCTTCTGTCGTGTTATTAGTGTGTGTTGATTTCTGTTGTTGATTATTGCAGTACTTTCACCATTACCCAAATTTCATAAACACACGACAGGTTAGTTTGCATTCATGATGAACAGTTCTAAACCCTCAGAAGCATGCGAAGTTTTTACAGATCTGAGCAAATACGTTCTGTCGAGTGAACACGCTGCTGCTGGTTTTGTGATTTCATGCACTCTTATTGAAACAATATAGAATAATGAAGCTTAATAATAGCTCAATACCTATCAACATTGTATGGAACTGAAATGATACGTTCAGTTCAATACAGAACATGATGTTTCTTGAACAGTATTCGAAAATGGATCGAATTGGTTTGTCTAGTCGAGTCTACTCCAAAAGAACGACAGCTCTCGTGATTTATTTTTATGTTCCCCACTCGAAAGAAAATGTCCCCAACACGTTCGAGGCGATCACTATGAGATCGTAGTTCAAATTATGATGGAATTATACAGAACAAATAGCAATTTTTTGTATTTCCGGAACTACCCCGAATCGATCCGAGTAGTACAGTTGCACTCTTAGTTATGAGAAAAGCAAAAGTCTCAGTTTTTTCTCAGACTTAAGAGTGTCTTGCTGTGAATACTAGGTAATAGACAAATTTTTATCACTATCATTTCAAATGTGGCAAATAGACAGCCGTTGTTAGTTACCTAGAATGAGACGTTGTTACCCCATAGAGTAACTTTCATCATTATACATTCAATATCATATAACGATACATAATATATTTTGAAACAAGATGAATAATGGTAACAATAAAAAAGATATTTGTGGGAAATGAAGGCATATGTTGTCGTTGTTGATAGATCTCCGGAGGAACTGGTACTAAAAAAATTCATTCAGATTCAGATACCCAGTTTTTCTCAGTGTATATTGCTTTTGTACCATTAGGATGTTATGTTCCAATATATCTGGTTTTAACCTGTTATTAAGGATAATCTCATATAGGCTACGCAATGAACAGGAAGCGATCGGCTATCAAATATGTGATAGTTGAATGCAGAGCATCAACACGATGGTGGTTCAGTTCCTGCGAAATTGCAACTACTCACATGAAACTTCTCAAGAACGAAGTTCGTTTTAATGATTCAACTGCGCATATGGCTACTATGAAATCCAGCATGTTTATGCTAACTGCGACTCCATTTCCCCATAGCGGAGTCTCCATACATCCAGTCGAAATTCGAATCCGAAACCAAAAACTTGACTGTTTTCAGCCCGTACACCTCGGAACAAGGAATGCGGAGCACGGAAATGTCAGGTGTCGTATTCTGAAATATGCTCGCGAATAAACACATGGTTATTCATGCGACAACAATGCCGGCACACACAACATCAACAAAGTGTGTTGGTAGTCCTGTCCTGCGACGCTTTGGAATAATACGAATCGAACAATATACTAGGCGATATTCACCCTTCATCCGAAATTCCGTGGTTGGTTTATTACCTGATGACTTGTTTGAATCTGGCTCATTAATTTTTCAGATTCATTCACTACGAGAGAGAGATGCACAGGAATGTGATCTAGTCAACGGATTGAACTGTGAATTACTAATTTGGATTGAAGAAAATGACATGATGAATAAACACGTGGTTATCCATGCGACAACAATGTCGGCAAACACAACATCAACAAAGTGGGCTGGTATTCCTGTCCCGCGAAGCTTTGGAATAATACGAATCGAACAATATACAAGGCGATGTGAATCCTTCATCGGAAACTTCGTGGTTGTTTCATGACCTGATGAGTTTTCAAAGCTGGCTCACCAAATTTCTGGATTTATTTACGATGAGGAAGAGAGGAACAAGGATATGATCTAGTTGACGCAATGAAATTCATTGGACCTTGAAATTTCTAATCTCCATTCAAAAACATGACAGAAGAAAAAGTTTAGTAGGAATTCCGAAATCGGAGAGAGAATCACCGTGTTTTCATGGTTCCGAGTAATTTTTCTTATATCTCTCGAGTGAAAATTTCATTTTGCTTCTTGTCCAAAATCAGACGATGAATAAAGCTATGGCTTGCTGGACGTTTTTCATGAACACACAATTATTTATTCTGGGGTCATTATTCGATTTACAATTCATTCGGAGTACAGTGTATATGCGTACGAATGACCATTTATAAAAAGTACTGTCACTATATCTCAAATCACGTATTCATGATATTCTATAGAGTGTATAAAAAAATGGCTCATATTTCCATAATCGTCATGTAACGGAAAATCTGCCTATATTCGTACTTTGAGTCCTCACAATGTATTCCTGAATCGTTTGTATTGTATGTATGTCAGGATGTTTTATTCCTCGAATCATCAGCCGCATGACACGGTGTCAAAAATGCCTTCAATGTTCCGCATAACTCACTGGAAATATTTCATTAGGACCCACACTCCCCAATGAACAACATCATGAAAATCAAAGCCATACAGTTGATCATATTGATTGTGAATTCTGAGAACTCTTGCGACAAGAGTTGATGTGGAAGACATGTATTGAAAACCACATTTTGATGTAGATTAGGCGATAAATTTCGAATCGTAATAAACATGGTTGGTCTACTATAAACGAAGGTGTACCTAATTTATCGGATAGAGGAACCGTGGCAGTTAACGTTGTTTATTTCAGTCAAAATGAGAAACGGCACGCAATAATTAGTTTGTAGCTGCTAATACGGCTAAACACCAGTTAAGTGATACCGCGTTGGGAAAGGCAGAGAGAGAATTGAGAGCCACAGACGCCTACCAGTGGAGTACAAAGAAAATCCTTCTGTTGGGATACGAAGAACCAGCTCGATAAAACATTATCAATAACATCTGATCAAAAGATGTGAAACCAAACCGAGGCATCCTTGGACCAACTTCAAATATTCCTGGGCAATATTCCACCAGTCAACTTTTTGTCTCATTGCCGACTTTTCTATGCTGTTCATCCATGGAAAGACAGATATGGCATATTATTATAGAAAAATAGTAGCTATTGATACTGAATCCGCGGTTCCAAAAACTGATGGTTTGAATACTCAACAGATGATTTCTCAACACTTCAGGTCTGAATTCTTTCCGAAATTATCGATGTAATGAATCACTGTATCAACAGCAGAAGTCCTCCATTCGTTTCGCGAACTCCATTGGAAATGCTAAATAGATACTTCTATGTTGTAAAGCTCGTTCATTTCTTCCCTTTTTATTATTCCACGACTCATTCGTATCAACAAATATTTATCGAATTAATGCATCAAATTTCGTTGGTGTATGAGTAGTGTGTGCTCTTTCATGCGCTATAAGCAAGGTAATACCTCACTCTTCCTATTGCACTCCTTCAGGAGATATAAACCAAGTCATCTCTTACAAAAATGGTGCAGAATGGCTTTGCCATTATGAACGAAGGCGTCCTTCGAGTACAGGAAGATCAGTTGAATTGCATAAGGTCTCACTTGGTTGATATTCCTGATCATATCTCCAAATTGCACCAGTCATGGTAATGTCTGCTGCGAAATATGACTTGCCAGGCTGCAAATTGTCTGACCTCCGTTTTCTTTTCCTTCGACGTATCCAAACAGCTAGAGAATTATTTAAATCCTCATTTCCCATGGAATACTCATATATGTTCTGCCAATGGTTTCTTCTAATGCGTAGGTCCAGTTCTTCTCAACTGCATATAATCTCTCCACTGAATTTTCTTGCCATTATATGGATTAATCTAGGATTATATGCGACTTATGATAGAAGAGAGTCGTCAGTCTTTCTATTTCAGTTTTGATGATAGATGACTGGTTTGTAAGTAGTAATGATGGGGAATTATATATCAATAAGGGCTATTCATTCATCTATGGAAAGCGCATTAAAACAAGGTAAATTAACGGCAAAATGAGTTGATTCGAATCCCATGAAGGTCTACGCCAATGAAGGAAACGGAGGAACGTCGGCGGTAGGATTTTCACTTTCTGCTAACGACTAAACAATATGATGTTGTTAAGGTTGTTTGCATAGATGTACTCGGTTGTTTTGACAAAGGATAGAAGCAGGAAGAGGATAATTCACCAAATGCGGTATGTTTGATATATATCAGAGGAAAAATAAGCACATAATAATAACTAACAACACAATTAGAAATTCTTGACGATTGGTGGAACATCATGATCAATCGATTCCGAAATGGAGAGTTTCATCTGTATTTCAAGAGCTTTTTCTTCCTTCGTTCCAAACGAACGGATTTCATCTCTCTCATTCTAGTTATATATCATGAGTAGATTAACCATCGTGGTATCAAAATAAAATTACTGGACAGACATATTTTGAGAATCAATATGAACTTACAGGCGGTAAGATGAAATTTAATTCACAATATTCTTCCCTTAGAAGTTATTGACACAATTGAAGAAAAAAAAGATGAAAGTCGATATTATCGAAAGATATTAACAATTGGATCGTTTCCTTTCCCAAATCTGGAAGGACCTAGATCGTTACTTCGGAGTACACCATATTCTCATCATGCACTAAATACATATACATCTCATAGACGATTGCATTTTTTCAATTTTTGCTATTAGGTATTCGATATATAGTGACCGTATGCAGGTCCTAACATAACGGACAAGTGTGAAATATATTTTATCAATTTATCTTTCGCTACCACAAAATGTAGTCGAAACTTGAGCGTGTTGGGAAGAGAGGAAGTTTTTTTACAGTGGACTCCGAACCACTCCTGGGAGACCGAGACTACTGAAGCGACGTCAGGATTGTAATCACGAAAATTTATCAGACGTGACAATGTTCGAGCTCAGGAGGAACAGACCGTGTTCCGACTGCACTATACGGTCCCCTCTCATCACCTACTTCTTGAAAAACTATCTGAACGAAGCTGTTGGTCTGATTTCTTACATATTTGTGTGACTTCAAAAGTTCAACTTTTGTTCGAAACTTATACCCACCATTCCAAATATATGTAAATATTTCACTTTCAAAGCATGAGAGAGTGGATTATTGAAACATCCAGAGGTGAATACAATATTTGTATGGAGTGGCAATATGTCAATTCATTTCCGTATGATTATACAATGACATTTCCAAATCAGAACGCATTGGTGCAGTTCTTCAGTAAATAAAGGCGACCTTGGAAATCGAGCAAAGACTTGCAGATAAGATAGATTTCTCCTTTGAAAAACATAGAATTCGTTTGAGCGTGCTAAATCGAAAAACATTTTAAAAAAACCGACGTCAATTGTGACATTCTCGTATATTCGAGGAATGTATGCGATGATAAGAACGGATCACAGCACAGCATAAAATGAGCGATATTCTCGTTTTCAATTCATGCAACACCCTTCATCGAGGAAATCGCCCTTACGGTCTCTCGTAACCTAATTCCATCCCCCAGAACCCAGAACTAGGTCACTGGGGTAACTGGCTTCTACAGTAAACTGAATATGCACACAAGATTTTAGAAAAAGCGTTCTCTATCAGTCGAAAACTATCATGAAGGAAAGGTGGACTTGTTCAAGTGAACAACAATAGGTATACAGAGCGTTTCAGAATTATTCCGCATTCTTTCCAGATCGGGTTACTCTCGACAAAATTAGACTAAAAGTTATTGTTAACAATGGTGCGGGTGTTTTTGATTTCAATCACGATGACAATGATGGGGAGATGGGGGATTCAGAAAAACTTATCTCCAGCCGATATTAAGATCATGAAGTGGAGAAATCTTGTATAGTATGGCCATCACGACCTTGCCCAGAGTCGACAACTTTTTCCCATTCAAATTTTTTACCAACTCTGAGGTTATAGGAGATGACAGTAGCGAAATGAAAAAGTGCCAAGTCTGTCCCCATATAATGGGGACTCAGTGACCTTGAGAGCAAAAATGCGAAACATCAACTATAGATAGGATAATTGCTGACAATGTGTGTTCCAAAGTTCCATGAGGTGGATGGCAACACATCGAAGAATAAAAGCAAATACTAAGTCGATAGGGCAATAGCGAACCACGTGTGAAAATTATATGTCCAGCCTAGGAACTCGTCAAATGTTAGGAGTCATAAAGGGTGAGATTACCATTCATGATATTCGTAAAGTATTCCTCAGTCAAAATTGGCATTCCTCGTATCACCTAATCATCATTTGCATCATCAGATATGTGGGATGATATAGTTTTATTCGTTCTTGTTTTTTTTTCTCGAGGAATATTTTATAAAATTATTTCAAAGTATACCATCAAGAGAGTTTCCATAGCATCCAATTCGACAATATAAACTAGTACCTAAAATCCACTATCCTATATCATATTAAAAAAATCGAGATATTGACAGAATTGAAATATATCGCTATAATGCTGCCATTAACTCGTTCTCAATCCCAACTAGAGAAACCATTCCTCTCATTGATGTCGAAGAGACGTCGGAGGTTGAGCATCAACTGCTATGGTATCGATAATACCCCAGATTATTGGCATAAATCTTTACAACTCATCATAATCCGCCATCATATCTCAGAGATCCTTGATCTCTGCTATGACACAGACGAAATAAATCTCTGATTTGCGACCGACCAAGTGATGTAAGAACGCCACTATAGCGGTTCGAACGTCTGCGAGCAAGACAGAAGACAGACACACGTCAGTGATGAAAAAACCATCGGACGAGAGAGCGCGCGGGAATTAAAAATTGCGGGCGTCGGACAAATGATAAATAAAAGAGCGAGCCAGATGAGCCAGCCGAGGAGAAAAGTGGAGGGAGGAAAAGGAAAGCGGAGATGATCGTAGAGTCTGAGGCAAGCGTGGGCGGCCGTTTGGGGAGGAGCTGCGAGAATCGAAGAAGAGATCCTCCTTAGAGGTCGGGCGCACGCGGCTATCGCCTCTCGCCTCCCCCCTCTCCCCTGGACGAATTCATTGTACCTGATAAAGAGTTATATCACCTACTGGAAGATGGAACCTGCACCCTGGTTGAGATTCTGGCTGTTGCGATGTTTCAGTCGCTTGACCCCTCAGATATAAACGACGTTTTTCTACATCCGTCGATATGAACTAACTGTTCATGTACTGGATCGCTTTTTCGTCAGTTGAAAAGTTCTCGAAATTCTTGTCCACCCTACTGGAAGGCATGAAGAAATGATTGATTGTGCTGCTCGGCAGAATTGAGGCACCTCGAACTTTGATGTGCAAAACAGCAGTTTTGAGGAAGTGTGGTTTATAATGATCATGTTCATGCACGATGGAGTTATTGGAGGAAGAATTATGATATCATAAAGAGGTTAGGAACTCTGAAACCTCAACTGAAACTTCAATGGGAGCATTTTACGTGATAAAACAAGACCTCTGCGAGGTCACATATATACAAGATTGTTTCCCATATTCATTCATTCGAGTACGGTGAACCGAAAGCATCTATAAAGTATAGGTACCGTGAGTTATTGGAAGGAAAATTGTGATGGTATCAAGAGGTTGGGTTTGAATTGAGTGAGGCTTACAAGGCTCTCCATTGATACCTCATAGGGTCGATAAACTTGATGAAAATCTATGCAACCTACTGGAAAGTACATCCTTGATTGAAATTCCAGCACCTGCGATAGTTCAATCTATCTTTGGCTGTGAACGATAATTTCTCATATCGGTTGTCTCAAACAGATTCCTCAATTATATACCCACCTAGCTAGAAAGCATATGGAATGATTGAGCTACAGAACCTCCTTGGCAGTTGCTATGTTACGAAACTTCATACATAAGTCTTGTCATATTTTTGAAAAATATGATAAGACATAAAAAAACAATTTTTTCTCTCTATTTATGCTAAATTGCTTTCAGAACTCTTCCAAGACACATACATTTTCAATCATTCAATCTTGAATGACCTTAAAATAACATGACTAGAATAGAGAGATATACCTATCAGAAATTCACAAAGAGTTGTTTATACTTAACATCCAGATGTATGGAAACACTTCATCCATGTACAATCATGTCGCCTGATGGTAAAAATCCATGGAGTGGGGTTTGCAAAAATCATGAATGCATACAGAAATGAGTGGGTAGTGGGTCTCCACTACCACCTCAATGTCTATTGAGGCTTTCATTGTGATAGTGGAGGGTGGCAGTGGCGGATCTATGGATAAGCGAATATAAGTAACGCTTGGGGGCCCAGACCCTTAGAGCTCTCTAAAGCTCTTTCAAGGGCGGCACCAACATTTGAGTATCGAATGAAGGTAATAATTCAGTAATCATTCTGAAATTAGAAAGTGCCCAAAGGAACTGAAGCAAGGAAAATTGGGAAAAAGTCGAAATTTCACTTCAAAATAGATGGTGTTTGTGACGGACCTATCGGTTGACCATAGATTAAATATGTATTCAATCTATGGTTTGACAGCTGCGAAACTTATTGATTACGTGCGGTTGTGTGGAACGTTTCAATATTATCAATCTCAGTGAATTGGAGTTGGAAGTTCGATTAGGATTGATAATCGCTCATGGAGAGTTACAATCATATCAATTTCACGTGGTGCGAAGTCATCTCGTTCCTTATAAAACCCTTTAACACATATATTCATTCATTCAATCTGGAATATCCGCAATATTACATGAGTATTGATGCGTTAATTAAATTACTTCACATTCAGGAGCTTAACCCATGTGGAATCATGTCGCCTGATGGAAAAAATCACAATGCAAGTTTTCATGAATTGGGGTTTGCAAAGATCGTGAATGTATGGGACTGAGGGACATTGAGTCTCCACTGCGACCTCTCAAATGTGGGTCTCACTAGGGATTCCTATACTGAATCAATCTCTTGGGGATAAATCTTTCCATGCCAGAAATCGATTTTCGAAACCGAGTTTTGCAACTCTCTATTAACCAAATTTTTAACAAAGGTCAATCAAACATCGTGTCATGTCATAAGCCCTATTCATGATAATGGTGATGATAATTGGTGTTAACTGATCATTATCCACTTGTTTTCGAAAGAGAGGGGCATACTATTTTTGTTCCTCAATCAGTTGAGTTCAGTTGAGTGACAAGTGGAATTGAATTTATGGTGAAAAATGGTGAGTCCAAAACTGACATTATTAACGAGTTCGATTTTTGCATATTTTGAAATACCAATCAACAGTGTATGGAGTCATAATTACTTGAATGAACAAAAGTTCTAACAAAAATAGATATTTGTATACTTAGGCTGAAAAGTACCTTCCAAGCATAATCTTGAGGTAGTCAAAAGTGTCGTGGCCATGATAAACACACTATTCCTCAGGGAATCTTCAAAATTATTGAAAAATGATTATTGATATAAGTATTATTGCTTTGAAAGCACAACAGCAGCTCAATGTGATTAAAAAAGTCACAACGTTGCTATGGAAATGAGCATGTTTCAATATATATGAAATGTTTACAAAATATTTAGACAGTTCATGAAAAAACGGAAATATGAGACTTATACCCAGTGATATTTCAGTATCTTGCACCCCCGCTAGAAAAAATATATATTTCATTTCAGTATTCAATAATGTGGATTTCATAACTCTGGCTACAACTTTCCAACTTTTACTCATGCCCCCCCTTAAAAACTCCCTGAATCCGCCAGTGCTCTGAGCATGCTTTCGACAGTTGGTAATGCCCAATGCTTCCCAGTTATTTTCCTCTCACTACGTGTGTGATCTGTGATCATTCGGATC